>JANSVA010000002.1:19564842-19587069 GCA_025504915.1 Erythroxylum reticulatum | reverse complement strand
CTATGACTGGCTTTAGTTTGGATGACTCATCATCAATTGATAGAGATCGTGAGGATCTTTGATGATGTGGAAGATAAGATCATAGAGGATAAATATTAGCGCTAAAGGATAAAGACCATACGGGAGGATCATCTAAAGATAGTGGACATCTTCATTAATAGGGAGAGATCATGTGTAATCTTTTATCTTGATAGTTGGGATATGGATAGACATTATTAGACAGATTCCTATTTAGATGTGGACATTGTCTTGTAGGATAATGATGTAATTCAATAGGATAAGATGTGATTAAGGGTAGTAGAGTTTTGTCAGGATTCTAACTTGTTGCCTAAGGCTTAATGCCTATATATAGCTCATTTGAGCCTTACTCCTCACATAGAGTTGAGATAGGATTCTTTTTTAGGAAAGTAAAAAAGGTTTAACATTATTACTATATCTCTTGTTTACTTATATTGTTTCCATTATTATTGCTTTTGTTGTTTTCTTACGAGTGTGAGAGTTAAACACTATGAGGGTCGTGAGGAGTTCGAGAACTAAGTTGTTGGTTGACGATCACATAGGGAAGGCTAAGTCTGGCTTAGAAGGATTGAAGTAAGATTGTTGTGTAAAGGAGTAGGTGCGACTTGCGGATAAGTTTAGTTCTTAAGAAGACCATTGTAACAACTGGTATTAGAGCCATAATTTCCCAGATGGTAGGAGGCAGAAATTTGACAGAGCATGTCAACGAAGTGGAGGAATTTATTAGTCCAATTCCTCAAGGAGAGGAGGAGGTTACTTTCAATACCACTATGATGGAGATGCTGGCGAAGCAAATCCAGGCATTGCAACATCAAATAACAAAGTTGATGAAGGTATTATACCACTCTGATGGAGATGTTGGCGGAGCAAATCTAGGCATTGCAGCATCAAATAACAGAGTTGATGAAGGTGCAGGAGAATAATAGGTTCAAGATGATGATCTTAATGTGTGTTGCTACATCACAGGAGATTGGACGTGTCAAGAGCACCGTGGTGAAGGTGTGTGAGCCCAAAGTTTTCAAAGGTGTTCAGAATGCGAACGAACTTGAGAACTTTTTGTGGGATATGTCACAATACTTTGTAGATGTGAAGATACCCGATGTCGAGAAAGTCAATGTGATGACCATGTACTTGGATGGGGATGCCAAGCTTTAGTGGAGAACAAGGAATTCTGTGGAGATTAGTGAATGTAAAGATCCCATCGACACGTGGGACAAGATGAAGGATTCATTTCTTTTGATGAACACTTTTTATCTCTCAAGGGATGCCTTGAAGAAGTTGAAATAGGAGGATTGGTAAGAGAGTACGTTAAGAAGTTTAGTTCTCTAATACTTGACATTGATAATATATTAGATGTGGACAAGCTCTTCAACTTTTTGTCTGGGTAACAACCATGAGCATAAATAGAGTTGCAAAGGCAAAATGTGAAGGACGTGATTGGTGCAATTGTGACTGTTGATGCTTTGGTGCACTTTCGAGTCACAAAGGAAACTAAGGCGAGCTCCTCAAATTCTTTCAAGGACAAAGGCCTAGCCTAATAGGAGAAGAGCTAGGGAAAGAGAAGAAAGACTCTAAGAAGGGAGACTTCAAGGGAAAAAGAAAGCAAAACGGTAGCATTAATAGTGGGGAGATGTCCTCCAAAAAGGGCAAACTTGCTTGTTATCTATACAACGGTCCATATTTTGCCAGAGAATGTCTAAGGAAGGAGAAGTTGAATGTGTTGATTGTCAAAGAAGATGAGAAGGATTCAAAGGCAGCTTTAAATTTGATCTCCTTGATGAACTCATTTAAGAGTGAGTCTAACCTTTTTGATAAGTTAATGTATGTAGGGATATAAGTTGATGGGAAGGAGGTAACCTCGATGATAGATACTGGTGTGATGCATTCAATAGTGGCAGAAAGGATGGTGTTTAAGGTGTCGAAGACCCCAGTAAGGATAAAAACCCTACAAGTAAGGCACAAACGGTGGTAGGAGCTGCTTACAACGTCCTAGTGAGTATAGGGAGTTGGTGTGCCAAGTTCAATTGCGAGGAAATACCACTTGAAAATTTTAAGTAGACACTGGGGATCAATTTCTTGAAAGGAGCAAAGGCAGTGTTGTACCTAAGTTTGGAAGGTATGATAATCATGCATGAGAAGAGTTCCTTCTTTGTTAATTATTGTAGATCCAATGGTGGAAGGACAGATAATATAATGAAAGTAGCAAATGTGTCAGCCATAAGCATTGAGAAAAGGTTAAAGAAAGGTATGGAAACCTATCTTGCTGCCATGTGGTAGATTAGTGAGAACCAAGTGGTGGAAGTCCATGATGCAGTTGCAAGTTTGTTGGGGGAGTTTCAGGACGTGATGTCGACAGAGTTGTCGAAGACTCTTCCCCTCATCGAGAGATAAATCATAGGATTGAGTTAGTTCCTAGAGTGATCTTACCTACACTCTCACTATATAGGATGTCCCGTTGGAGTTGAGTGAGCTTTGAAAGCAACTTGGTGAACTATTAAAGGTAGGGTTTGTCCAACTGTCTAAAGCCCTGTATGGTGCCCCAATGCTATTCCAGAAGAAGTAGGATGGAATACTTCAAATATGTGTGTACTATCGAGCTTTGAACTACATAACAAATGTTCCTTTAGTTCAAGATTTGATGGTCATATTGTCAAGGGATGCAGTTTTCACAAAGATGGATCTTCAGAGTGGGTATTGGCAATTGTGAATAGCTGAGGGTGATGAGCAAAAGATAATATACGTGACTCGGTATGGATCATACAAATTTTTAGTCATATTGTTTGGATCGACTAACGCCCCTGCAACATTTGGCAACTTGATAAATGACATGCTGTATGATTTCCTTGATGAGTTCATGGTGGTGTATCTTGACGATATCGTGGTGTATAGCACGGATATGACAACACGTGGAACACTTGAGAAAAATGTTCGAGCGACTAAAGCAACAAATGCTTTACGTGAAGATGAAGAAGTATGAGTTTGCAAAATCGGAGATTAGATTCTTGGGTCATTGGGTGAGCAAGAGTCAGGTCAGGATGGATCTGAAAAAGGTGAAGGCGATAGTTGAGTGCCAAGTTCCCATGGCTGTACGAGAATTACGAAATTTTATTAGAATGGTGAACTATTATAGGCAGTTTATAGTGAGATATTCAAGGAAAGCGGCACCATTGAAGGACTGGTTGAAGCAAAAGCAAGAGTGGTGTTGGTTGGGTGGATGACAGGAGGCATTCGAAATACTTAAAAGCTGCTATCTTAACCGAACCTATTTTAAAGCTACCAAAGTTTAATCTTCCATTTGAGTTACACACAGATGCATCGGACAAAACCATTGGTGGAGTCTTAGTACAGGAAGGTCATTTTGTAGCATTTAAGAGTCGAAAGCTTAGCGATACTCGACACATGAGAAGGAGATGCTCATAGTGATGCATTGCCTTAAGACATGATGAATGTATTTGTTGGGAACCAAATTCATTGTTTGTATGGACAATGTGCTAACACGTTCTTCAGGACCCAAGTATGGGATTGTAGATCTTTTCTCCAAGTATGTGATTGTAGATCATTTCTTTAAATATGAGATCTTCGTGCCAGTACCAACACCGTGTCCCTTAGATATTACAATGAAGTTATTCTACAAGAACGTGGTGAAATTCTTCGGAGTCTCTGCGGATATTGTGAGTGATTAGAGACATCAGATTTACATGCCGATTTTGGACGTCCCTTTTCAACATGATGGGTTGCGATTTGAAGTTTTCAATGACAAATCACCCACAAAACAATGGCCAAGTGAAAGGATCAATGGTCTATTAGAGGATTATTTAAGGCATTACATAAGTGTAAGTCAACGTAACTAGTTAAGTTTGATTGATACTACACAGTTTTGTTATAACTTGCAAAGATCATCTGTGATGGAGAAGAGTCCCTTTTATATAGTATTGGGACAACAACCTCCCAACCCACTTGAGACTGCACAACAAAGGAAAGGTGGTAAGTGTCTTGTGGATTACAAGTTTGATAAAGAGAAGTAAGAGCTGCTAGATGAGGCAAGGGATAGTCTTCAAAAGATTTCTCGATGGATGAAGAAGCAAGTAGACTTACGGAGGAGACCGTTAGAGTTCAACGTAGGATATAAGGTACTGTTGAAACTTACCCCACAGATTTGGAAGAAGAGCTCGAGTAAGCAAGTGCATTGTGGATTGGTGCCAAAGTATGATGGATTGGTTGAAGTGCTGAGTAAATTGGGGAACGTGGCATGCTGGTTGAAGTTACCTAAGAGACTACGTTACACCCTACTTTTCATGTTAATTTTTTCAAACCTTACCATGAGGATATATCATTTCCAAATAGGATTCAATTGAAAAGAGCTCCACTGGTTGTGAGAAAATAGTTTAAGGATCAAGTAGGGAAGATCTTAGTCATTGAATAATGGGGCAGCATAAGAAGAACTGATGATGGAGTTCTTAATCCAGTAGAAGGGAAAGCCAATCACAGAAGCTACGTGGGAGAAAGATATGACCTTGTAGCAGATTGAGGATTAGGTGAACACTTACCTTTAGAATAGTTTGACAAGGGCGTCAAATTCATCTAGTGGGGGTGGTTTGTTAGCCTCTTAACATATGAAGGCACTTTATAGTTAGCTGGAGACAGACCTTGGGTGGGAGGTTAGCTAGATAACGTGCACGGTGGTGGCATGTGAAAGCTCCAAGGTAACTTAGCACGTTAGATCAAGCATGTTGCGAGTTTTGATAGAGTTTTAAACCGTGTACGAGCTGACATAGCTAAGGTTAAGTTCTTAATGGATTAAGGATTTATTGGGTGCTCAAATTAGCAAACCATAGCTAATGAACTTGATATTGGTAAGCATTGGATCGGACCAGTGTGCTATGAATGGCTTTGGCTTAGATGACTCATCATCAACGGATAAAGATCGTGAGGATCTTGGATGATGTGGTAGATAAGATTATGGAGGATAAATATCAGCAATAAAGGATAAAAACCACTCAGGAGGATCATCTAAAGATAATGGACATATTCGTGGATAGGGATAGATCATATGTAATCTTTTATCTTGCTAGTTGTGATATAAATAGACCTTATTGGATAGAGTCCTAGTTAGATGAGAATGTTATCTTATAAGATAATGATGTAATATGATAAGATCAGGCATGATTAGGGGTAGTAGAGTTCTATTAGGATTCTAACTTATTCTCGAAGCCTTAATGCCTATATATAGCTTATTTGAGCCTTACTCCTCACACAAAGTTGAGAGAGCAAATCTTTATATACTTTGAGGAAAGTAATACAGGTTTAGCATTATTGTTATATCTTTTCTTTGCTTATATTGTTGCCATTATTATTGCTTTCATTGTTTTCTTACAATTGTGAGAGTTAAACATTGCGAGGGTCGTGAGACATTCGAGAACTAGATTGTTGGTAGACAATCATGTCGGGGAGGTTAAAACTTGCTTAGAAGGACCGAAGTAAGATTTTTGTGCAAAGGAATAGGCGCAATTTACAGATAAGTTCGATTTTTAAGAAGACCTTTGTAACACCTAACTTGGATAATGTATACTCCAACTGACAGATCATCTATTACTTGTACCATTTTCTACTCACAACCTTTTATGCTAACTTCTATTTTTGCAGAATCTTTGTTTTTTATTCACTATGCATGCAATATCCTGAATCTAAAGCTCCCGAATTGGGAGTTTGCATACTTCTTTTTGTTTCCTGTTCACTCCTCTCCACTTCATTCAATTATATGTTCACACCTCTTTTTCTTAGGCTACACTTCTGTTTAAGTGTTATGGATACAACTGGAACTGTTAATCTCAGCTTGATGGAAATGCTCTATCTAGTACTTGTAAGTTGTCTTATTCACCTTTTATCATATGCAAAAGTTGTTCTCGAATTTGAACTGCATGTATGCATCTAGCTTAATACTAAAATCTTGTTCCTTTAGCTGAGCCTTAAGCTTTGGAACTAGTTGACTACCACTATTGGCCATACTTTTAAAAACTCTCAAGTTCCTTTCAATCCATGATGTGTAAATAGTACAACACAATGTTAATAAGCTAGTGAATTTTAGTTCAAAATGAGAAGAGGATATAATACGATTAAGGTTATCCTAAAACTCATAGCTTGCTGAGCCTATAGGACACAAGTAATTAATAACATTCCAAATGCCTTTGGATTAGCGACAGGAGAAGAATAAGTGATTTAAGGTTTTAGGTTCTTGAAAACATATAAAGCATCTATTAGGGTTGTTAAGGTATAATAATTTGTAGTAAGGAAACTAAAGCAAATTTTGTTAATCTGATATTTGAATTTGAGATAACAAATTCAAAAGTATTTAATTTTAATAATTTTAAAATTTATTGTTCAACTTTTTTGAAAATTTCAATTAAGTGGTTAATATTTCAATCCTCATATAATATAAATCAAAATATTAATTTTTATTTGATGTGATTTGTCTATCAAATGCCATATGAGTATCTATCCATTAGTTACATCAACAAATAAGTTACAAAAGATAATGTTTTGATTTTAGTCGTATGAGTTTTGAAAGATTAATTACTAAACAAATTTTTTTAAAAGGTTGGAAATTAAATTAATTTTTTTTCAAATGATCAAATACTTCTGAATTTATAATCCATTCGAGTTTTAATCTTTCACAGTGGGGATAAAATGTAACAATTAATCATATAAATAAATGATATAATTTTGCATTATATACGTATAACTAGTCTTATACGGTTACGAGTGTCTTCCCTTTATTTTTGATTTTTATATATACATATATCTTAAAGTAAGCATATTTGCTTACGAGCTTGTTCAACTATTGATTAATGATTAAAAGTTGTTATTTTTATTTATTTCATCATTTTAAATTTTAAGAAATTAGTAATGCTATTTTTATTTTAAATTAAATAATCTTTTTTAATCATTTTCTTCCATTTCAGGTTGTTCATCTTATAGTGTACTTTTTTAAATTAGAGATACAAGTATTATTATATGTTTAATTTATATTAAACATTTATAAACTTTTTTAATTGAAAGCTAAATAATAAAAGTCTTTTAACCATAATTTTTTAAAATATAGTAATTAATTAGCCATCATAAATATAAAGTCAAAGTGTTATTACACCACAGATATCTTGTCAAATAATGTTTATGAAATAAGGATATATTTGTATGAAAAATAAATAAAAAAGAATTGATAAGAAATTTTTTAACGAGATTTAGCTAATTGGATGTGTCCATGTTCTCGGGAGTCAAGAGCAACTCAATAATTACAAATTTCTTATATATAGACCAGGTTTATAAAGTATAGTTATTTGTAAACTCTAACTTGTACAACCCTAGTAAACTTACCCCTTCACTAACTTAACCTAACTTAAACATTATTTCAATAAGTCTTAAAATTCTCTAGAGTTTTAAATCTACCAAAAATTCATCCATGCTGCCCATTTTTATCCGATTATCCTCACATATAAGTTGACTTTATTAACGAGTTGATATTATGAAAAATTCAAAAACCAAAACAATTGTAATAACAAAACATATAAATTTAGCTAAACTAATACGTCTACATAAAGTGGGGGGAGGGGTGATTGATGTCTAAAACAAATCAAAGAAATAAATCATAAATCTAAACTAATATTTACAAATAAACAGCAAGTTTTAAATTTTAGTTTAGTTATATAATTTCTACATATTCGAGATAGTCCAAAACATTTAACAAGTTGAACATAGAAAACCAACCAGCTGGTTTCTAATTGTTCCTTTTCACTCTTAGAAATTGAACTAATTCAATTCTAATATCAAAACAGGTTAAGCACTAGGAAACACAATCAATAACCAAAATTTGTCAGACAAATGCCAAAATTCCATCCCATACAACTCCAAATGAATCGCTGATTGTACTTATCATATTCAAATAATCAACGACATATCTAATCAAATAAGAAAATGAATAAACACAATCAGAAATTCTACCAATTGTATAGATGTTAAATCTACTCGATAATTAATTTAATTAGATAAAATAATATCCCAAATACTCAAAATAGCATGTCTAAACTAGAATTCAACAATTAATCATAACTAAAGCTTGGAAAATTAGAAACAAGGGGAATAAGGGTTCAAAAAAATTCATTGAAGCGCATTAATTTCAGACCTCAGACCAGTCTGTTCAAGATTTGAAAAATCCTTCCACTAACCTTGAACCAATTCAAAACAAGTGGGAATTAGTTCCTTATCCCCCTCAATCACTCCTTGGAACGAATCCTTGCTTCAACCCGCCTTGGAAGACAAATGCTCCTGAAGAAATCCTTTCTCGTGTGGATGTGTCAAGATATATTTTATATATATCTTATTTAGTTTTGCCATTTTAAATTGGACATATAAGAAAATTAAAATTATTATGTGGATTGATGAGGATGGGTAGAGATTGTGATTTACTAGCAGTCCATCTTAAATATAAATGCTATTTAGATATCCTATTCATGGTGGAATCTTAAAAGATATTAAAACACATGATCTCTTGGTTGTTGTTGAAATCTATTCAAATCACGCATATGAAGTATCTTAGTGGAAGTGGTGCAGCAACTGAAGATAGTGTGGGAGTTACTGAAGTTATGTTGAAGTCACGTGTGAGAAAGAAAAACAATTTGGCTGCGCACTTGGGGTTTTATGATGATGAAGATTGGGTCTTGTGTTTTTGTATAAGGTTGAGGAAACCCACGTGGATCTCTTGAAGTAATGTTGCTCACATATTTGATTTATGGAAGAAGTTTATTAAAAACATGTAAGTGGAGTAGAGATGTGTTGCTGTGGGTGCGACAATAATAGGTGTGCGTGAGCTTCTGAAGAAATACATTTTTTCATGTATCTTTGAAGAAAAATACTTGTTGCTATATATGTTAATTAATATAGGTGATTAATGTATTTCTGTGAGAGCCATGGTGAAGTTGTTTCATCAGTAAGGTGAATATCATATTTGGTGATGTTGGGACTGCTTATTACTTGAAGCAACACCGTGACCTATTCTTATGAAGAAAGAATCAACTATGGAAAAGGTTTTCAGCTAAGTTATTTTGAGGAGATAAATCCATAGGGAAGTCTTCCTTTGTCTCAAGTATTTTGTTATTTATTTTTCAATTGATTAAATACTTGAGCTATTTTTATTTATTATTGTTTTTAGTGAAAGTAGTTAGAGAAATCCTCTGACAAGGTTAACACAAGTCGGCGTTGTTATCGGATGTGAAAATCTTTCATAGGTAGTGAGGTTGAGAGATAGTTATTATTGAATGGTGTTGCTCTCGGTCGATCCTGTGTAATTCTATTAAACTACTGTGAAAGTAATTAATTTAGGTGAGGGCCCCGCAGACATAGGTAGGCTGTGCTAAACTGCGTTACTAAATTTTGGTGTCTTTTTTATTTTCTTTTTGCTTAGTTTTATTTTGTTTGTGCAAAAGGAATTTACAGAAAGTCTGCGAAATAATTAACCCCTTTGGATTTTCAAATGGTATCAGAGTGAGGTCATCAATTCAGAACTTGACAGCAAGTTAGTGCAGATCCTAGGGTCACAGACATGGCTACGAGAGAGGGTGCATCAATCACCAGACCACCTCTATTGGATGGATCTAATTATCTAGCATGGAAATCTCAAATGAAAGTCTTCATTCAAGCTTAGGGCACGAGAGCCTGACATTTGGTAGTACACAGTTGGACGCATCCCATGATCACTGATGATAAAGGATTCAAAAAGATCCATCTGAAGGGACAAGAGTGGAAGAAGAAAGTGCACTAGGAAATTCACAAGCGATGCATGCGATATTTAGTGCCGTTGATGAAGGACAGTTCTTAATGATTTTAGCATGTGAATCAGCAAAAGAAGTGTAGGACGCCTTGCAAACCATTCATGAAGGATCAAAGTCTGTGATAGCGTCGAAACTACAAATGTTAGCTATGCGGTTTGAAGAGTTGAAGATGGATGAGCATGAGACTGTTAGAGAATTCCATAAAAAATTGAGAGATATTGCAAATCAACTTCATCAACTGGGGAAGAAATATTCCAATATGAAATTAGTCAAGAAAATGCTGAGATTGCTACCTCCATGATTTATCCCAAAATTTGTAGCAATAGAAGAGGCTAACGACATTGATAATCTGTCATTGGAAAAAGTTATTGGAATTCTTACAAACTTTGAGATGAATCTCTTAAGAAGTAAGCAAGAAAGAAGTAAAGGATTGGCACTATAGTTGGAAATTGGAAAAAGTGTGATTAATGCGAAAGATGAATCTGATGAAAATGAAGACATGATTATACTCACACGAAATTTCGGTAAATGGTTGAAAAGAATGAAGAAGGACATACCTGACTTTAGACAACATGGTGGAAGCTCATCAAGTAACAACTCAAGGCAACAAGTCAAGACATAAAAGTGAGAACGAAAGGCAAGAAGAATTCAATGTCATAAATGCCAGGGGTTTGGACATATTCAATCCAAATGTGCCAACACATTGAAGAAATGGAAAGAAAAGTCCTTTATAAGTACCTGGAGTGAAAATGATTCTGAGAGTGATTTTAGTAGTGAAGAAGAAATAGCGAACAATGTTATGTTAGTTACCTTATGCAACAAAAGTCCAGTTACTTGCTTAATAGTAACTGAGAAGGAAGTAACTGAAGGCAGAAAAGGGAGAAAATTTGAAAATTTCGAAAACAGTTCAGCTCAGAATTCAATATCAGATTATGACAGTGATGAGAGTGACCTAGATGATAAAAAAGGAAATATTTATAAGGATTACAAAGCTATGTATAAGAGATGGGTGAAAACGTATAAAAAGAATGAAAGATTGAAGGAAGAGAATATTTGCACCATACAAGAGTTAAAAAAGAAGCTGATGTTGATGTCAAATGAGCTTGGTGAAGCTAGAATAAAATTGATAAGTACTGAAAAGGGATTGAGAATGTTGAATGGAGCCACGAAAAAATTGGATAATTTGATAGAAACCGGTAAGGTTAAAGGGAATTTCAAAGGCATAGGCTATAAAGGTGAGTGTTTGAAAGTTAATGAAGAAAATTATGATATGTTCATATCAGCCCAAGAAGTAGAAGTGCCGAAAAAAAGGTCAAAGATTTATACCCACATGTCATTTTTGTGGAGTTGTTGGGCATATAAGGCTAAGGTATTATCAGTTGCTACAGATGTTGTTTGAAAGAAGATAAGGCCGAAAAAGTATACATATTCCATAAAAATTTCAACATCAACCATCAATATCTAAATCTTCTTAGGTAAAAAGAAGTGAACTGCAAGCTCTCGTAGTTCATACATCAATGAAGGAAACTTTACAACATGGTTAGCATTTTGATAGTGGATGCTCATGCCATATGATTGGGGAAAAGACTTGCTTAACTGATTATCAGAATTGTATGGATGGTCATGTGACTTTTGGAGATGGAAAGAAAGCTTCCGTGATTGGTAGAGGAACATTGTGCGTGGATGGTTTGCCTCCTCTCAAGAATGTGCTTCATGTCGATGGATTAAAAGCAAAGTTGGTAAGTATAAGCCAACTTTATGATGATGGTTTACTAGTTAAAGTTACAAGTGATGAATGCAGGGTACTTACCGAACAAGGCAAATGTATCGTGAGTGGCAAGCAATCAGCTAACAATTATTACATGTTGAAAGTCATGACTACGTGTAAGTCGGCTACTTATGAGAATAACATTGATTTATGACATCAAAGTCTTGCGCACGTGAATTTTGATCTCACCAGAAAATTGACAAAAATGGAAGCTGTGAAGGGTTTAACTAAAATAAACAAAGAAGGAAAATCAATTTGCAGTGTATGTCAAATGGGAAAACAGTTAAGAGCGCCAAACAAAAAGGTTAGATATGGTACCTCACCTCGCATATTTGAATTAGTTCACTTGGATTTAGTCGGTCCAACACAACATAAGAGCATTAGTGGAATAAGATACTTTCTAATTTGTGTTGATGATTATTTGAGATGTACTTGGGTAGTATTTTTGAAAGAAAAATCGGATGCATTTAAGACTTTTAGAAGCCTATGTGTGCAGGTGACGAATTTGAAAATTTTGACTATATTGAGAATTCGATCAGATAACGGAAGAGAATATGAGAATGCAAGCTTTAATGAGTTCTGTGAAGAGTATGGCATCTTATAAGAATTTTCAGCACCCAAAACTCCGCAATAAAATGGAGTTACAGAGAGAAAAAATAAAACACTTCAAAAAATGTCCAGATCTATGCTGAATGGAAGTAAAATGTCTATGCGATTTTGGGTTGAAGCAATTAACACAGCATGCTACATATGCAATAGAGTATATCTTTGAAGCTTTTTGAACAAGACATCGTATGAACTTTGGAAAGGAAAGAACCCAGATTTAGGTTATTTTCATATTTTTGGAAGCAAGTGTTATATTATTTGAGATCGTGAACAACTTAGAAAATTTGAGAGCAAAAGTGATGAAGGATTTTTCATTAGGTATTCAACTCACAGTAAAGCTTATAGATTGTACAATCAAAGAACATGGAAAGTGTAAGAATCCATAATTGTTGTGATAGATGATGCATCTTTGTTGAATGGTCAAGTGGCTGACGAGAAACATAGCAACCAACCCTCCAAATCAACTCAAACAAGTAATGAGACAAAAGTGAAGAATAGCCCATATTTGTAGTTAGTTACTGCTGAGGAAGTAACTGCAGAAACTGATTTACAGTTAGTTACTGCTAAGGAAGTAATTGCAGAAATTGAAGAAATTTTAGGTACTTTAGATGATGAAACAACCAAAATGCTAGAATATGATTTGAACCGAGGCTCTTCTTCCCGAATCTGAAGAAACCATCTAGCAGAAAATGTTATTGGGGATGTGAGTGAAAGAAGAAAAATAAGAGAAAGAAAAATGGTTGATTATTGAGGACTTGCAAGATATCTATGTTATACTTCCTCACTCGAACCAAAGAATATTAAAGAAGCACTACAAGATGAGTTCTGGATAGCGGCTATGCAAGAAGAGTTGATTCAGTTTGTACGGAATGATGTATGGGAATTAGTGCTAAGACCACTGGGTACTAATGTAATTGGCACAAAATGGGTGTTTTGGAATAAAACAGATGAAAAAAGTAATGTTACAATAAATAAAGCACGGCTAGTAGCACAGGGATACTCTCAGGTGGAAGTTATCGATTTCGAGGAAACATTTACACTGGTGGCACGACTTGAATCGATCAGATTACTATTAGGCATAACATGTATAAAAGGTTTTAAACTTTACCAGATGGATGTAAAGAGTGCATTTTTAAATTGGGTTTATACAGGAAGAAGTCTTTGTGGAGCAACCGAAAGGTTTCATTGATTCAGCCCATGCAGATTATGTCTACAAACTAAAGAAAGAACTTTATGGACTCAAACAAGCACCCAGGGCTAGGTATGAAAGACTCACTCAATACCTTATCAAGCAAGGATATAAACGAGGTAGTGTTGACAAAACCTTGTTTATTAAAAAGTTCAAATCTGATTTTTTTGATAGCTCAGATTTATGATGATGATATTGTGTTTGGTGCTACACATTCAAAGATGGTCGAAGAATTTGTTAAGCTAGTGACATTTGAATTTGAAATGAGTAGAGTGGGTAAGCTAAACTTCCTTTTAGGTTTGCAAGTGAAACAAATGAAGGATGGAATTTTCATATCGCAAACCAAATATGCTAGCAACATAATAAAAAAGGTTCGGTCTTAAGAAAGCTAGACATGCAAGAACACCTATGAGTGTCTCAATGAAGCTAAACAGATATGAGAATAGGAAAAATGTTGATGACAATTTATATCACAACATGATCGACAGCTTATTATACTTTACTGCAAGTAGGCCAGAAATTTGCTATAATGTTAGTGTATGTGCTCGCTATCAAGCGATCCCAAAACAAACACACCTGACAGCGGTCAAGAGGATTTTCAAATATGTAAACAGAACATCGGATTTTGGAATATGGTATACATCAGATTCAACATCTTATCTAGCTTGATACAGTGATGCAGATTGAGCTGAAAATTTAGATGATCGTAAAAGTACTTCATAAGGCTGTTTCTTTTTAGGAAATAATATGATCTCTTAGTACAGCAAGAAGCAAAATTCAATCTCACTCTCGACTGTTGAGGTTGAATATATAGATGCAGGTAGTTATTGCTCATAGCTGCTTTGGATGAAATAGATGATAGTGGATTATGAGATTGATCAGAATGAGTTAACAATTTTATTTGACAATAAAAATGCAATAGATATTTCGAAGAATCTGATTCAGCATTCTTGGACAAAACATATCGGTATCACTTTATTCAGGAGCTCATGGAAAGCAAGGCAGTCATCTTATCTCATGTATCTACTGAAAAGCAGTTGGTAGATATTTTCTCAAAACCTCTTGATGCAATAAGGTTTGAACTACTTAGAGGAGCTTTGGGACTTTGTGCAATTCATTACTAGTCTCTTTTTATTTTTCAAAAAAAGGGAAAAAATAAAAAGAAATTAGTATTAAAAAAAGGAGAACATAATGTTTTATCTAAGGGATTTAAAATCCCTAACTTAGCTTCATTCCTATTTCTACTGCTATCGCACGCCCCAGCTCTTCTCTGCCACTCCACGTAAGTCTTCTCTCCAAGCAAATCACACCCTTTGCTCCTTCTGCACTCCACGCACGCTCTCTACTCCTTCAAGCAAGTCATGCCCCTCTCCTCTACTCCAGCACTCATCTTGGGTTTGTCTTTGTTTCTTCATCTCATCAGTCCTTCGGTGTTGGTGTTTGATATCACGCAAGTTACTTCAACATTTCTACTTGTGAGTTGATCTCTTTGAACTCTTTGTCCCATCAACACGTAATCCACAATTGCCATTCCACAGGAGAAAAATACTTCAATCTCAGCAATGGTGGTGGTTCATCGTATTCGGTGTTCTCCATCTGATACTGACTCTCTCTTCATCTTATTAACTGATTAGGTTGTGATTGAAACTGAAGAATTGTGGTTCACTCTATTAAATTGTGGTTGGTTCTGTGGATTTTGCTAGTATAATTGACTAATTGCATTGGAAGCTACTGATTTGCTATCTAATCTGTTGAATCTGGATTGATTGAAACTAAAGCCTACTGTGTTGTTGATTGGATTTTGAATGATTCTTGATTGAGTTCTTGGTTAACTATTTTTTTAGAATTTACTGGCTTGTTGATTTTTTGATTACCTAAAAATTAGATTATGGGAAAAATAAAGAACAGTTTCTGTCCTCGGTTTCTGAGAAGAAGTCGGTAGCTGCAACGTGACGTTCAAGTTGCTTACTTTTGAACCCCAAATATGGGAGAAATGTTACCAGGGCTAGCTCTTCTTCGAAAATGCCTATTGACAGTCAGGATGTCCAGGATAAAAATGATCTTGTTGATGATGTTACCCGAGTGATAGAATCCATGGTTGAAGAATTAACTTCAGATTCCAAAGCACCTCCTGCTAAGATCGTTCCATCGCCAGTACCTCCTTCGACTCCGAGAAAGTGTACAAAGTTGAAATGCCGAAAGACCGTACACCCGCCTTGTTATCATTCCTTAGTTAAATTAAGAGTCGATAATGCAAGTTCATTCAAGTTTTATTCTTCAGTCGCCGAACAAAAATGGAGTACACTTTCAGATATCGGTTTTGTTCTTGATAGGCCAATAAACTTGGATGAATTTCAGCATCAAGGCCTACATACCTTACTTTCAAAACGAACCTTTGATATAAGCTTCACTCCTTCCAAGGCATTATGACTCCACTCTGATAAAAGAATTTTACTCCAATGTGACATATGATATTTTGAATGTGGATGCTATTTTTTATGGAGTTGTTTATGTGCAGGGTCGGGTAGGTAATTTTGATGCTACTCGATTAAATCTTTTTTGGGGGTTTGATAACTTGATTGGTGATCTGTTATATGATGATGAGTGGGTTGTATTGACAGATCTGATTGCCATGGTTTTAATTAGTGGCAAACTGATTGCCTGGCCATCCAGTTCTGTTCTTCAGTTGTCAATGTTGACCCATAAGTATTTTGTTCTTTTTAAGTTGATTATGGCCAATTGGATGCCCAGTACCCATGTTGTGACTGTTTATCTGGCACAAGCCAAGATGCTCTATGCGATTGGTATGGGGGTAAAATTCAATCTTGGGTGTCTCATTATCGACGCGATGCTAGCTATTGAGAGTAAGCCTCACTCTCTCTTATATTTTCCATGCTTGATCTTATAATTTTTTTATTCCAATGAAGTTCCCAGGATTGAATCAAGCATACTTGAGTACGTAGCACTGATGAATATTTCTCCACGAATTTTCCGGCAACCACGGGTGGTGGGCTTGCCATATGTTGCTTCGGGTCCTTTGGATGCCACGGGGACGTCAAATGTTAATCCTCATGCTGCTTTATTTTCTAAGATTGAGAGGATTGAAGATGTTCTTCAAGTCACTGTTGATGCCCTTCGTAACTTGAAGTAGCGAGTTCTTTATTTTTCGGGAGCTTGATTTTGGCTTTTTGACATCTCTTGTCTCAAAGGGGGAGAAAACTGATAAGATGTATTTTTTTCTTCTCTTTGTCTTTTATTGACTGGACTTGGATTGTGCTAATGGAACATGTACTTGAATATTGCATTGAGGGGGAGCATTAAGAATTTTTATTCTATATGTCCAATTATAAGTGTAGTTCTAAAGTTAAGACAAAAATGCCAAAAAGGGGGAGATTGTTAGGATATATTTTATATATATCTTACTTAGTTTTGGCTTTTAAATTGGACATATAAGAAAATTAAAATTATTATATGGATTAATGAAGATGGGTGGAGATTGTGATTTACTAGCCGTCCATCTTAAATATAAATGCTGTCTAGATCTCTTATTTATAGTGGAATCTTAAAAGATATTAAAACACGTGATCTCCTGGTTGTTGTTGAAGTTTATTCAAATCACGCATGTGAAGTATCCTAGTGGAAATGGTGCGACAACTGAAGATAGCGTGGGAGTTACTGAAGTTTTGTTGAAGTCACGTATAGGAAAGAAAAATAGGTTGGCTACGTACTTGGGGTCTTATGATGTTGAAGATTGGGTCTTGTGTTTTTGTATAAGGTTGAGGAAGCCCACGTGGATCTCTTGAAATAGTGTTGTTCACATACTTGATTTACGGAAGAAATTTATTAAAAACATGTAAGTGGAGTAGAAACGTGTTGCTGTGGGTGCGACAATAATAGGTGTGCGTGAGCTTCTGAAGGAATACGTTTTTTTATATGTCTTTGAAGAAAAATAGTAGTTGCTGTGTATGTTAATTAATATAGGTGATTAATGTATTTTTGTTTGAGCCATTGTGAAGTTATTTCATCAGTAAGGTGAATATCATCTTTGGTGATGTGGGGATTGGTTATTACTTGAAGCAACACCGTGACCTACTCTTGTAAAGAAAGAATCAACTATGGAGAAGGTTTTCAGCTGGGTTATTTTGAGGAGATAAATCTACAGGGAAGTCTTCCTTTGTCTCAAGTATTTTGTTATTTAATTTTTAGTTGAATAAATACTTGAGCTATTTTTATTTATTATTGTTTTGAGTGAAAGTAGTTAGAGAAATCCTATAACAAGGTTAACACGAGTCGGTCATGTTATCGGGTGTGAAAATCTTTCATGGGTAGTGAGGTTAAAAGATAGTTACAAAGATTGAGTGGTACTGCTCTAGGTCGATCTTGTGTAATTCTATTGAACTACTGTGAAAGTGATTAATCTGGGTGAGAGCCCTACAGACGTAGGCAGACTATGCCAAACTACGTTACCAAATTTGGTGTCTTTTTATTTCCTTTTTGCTAGTTTTATTTTGTTAATGTAAAATTTTTTTATAGAAAGTCTGTGAAATAATTAGCCTTTTTGGTTTTTCAAGATGCTTGCTCATCTTTCTACTTTCTGCTACTGCCTTTCTATAGCCTCATAAAACACACGCTATACCTGCACGTTGCTGGATTTTTTGAAATGGATTTGGAGATTTCCTCTTATCTCATGGATTTTCATGTTGAAGTCTGAGATGAAGACGTTGCTAGATTTTTGATGTTATTGTGTGTTTATTTGCTTCTACATTTTATTCTTCTCTTTTTGGTAGGCCGCGTCGTTTTGTTTTCTTCTTGACCGCTCTTCTTTGCAGTGCGTGTTGGTCCTCTTTCTACTATTGTCTTTTTTCTTCCGTTCTAGCTACATTTTGGCTTTCTTTTTGCTTCTGTGCATTATGTTTTGTTTTCCTCAACTGTTGTGCATTATTCTGCATTTTGACCTTCTTTCTATTGGTGTTGTGCATACCGCTGCTATTTTTCCTTTTTTTCCTCTACTTCTTTTGGTACTTTGACTTTGGGGTTGGCCTAGGACATAGGCCAGAATTTGGGCTATTACTTTTTACTGGTCTACTTCTTTGTTTTGGGATTTTTTTTTCTAGGCTGAACTTCATCTTTAGCCAGATTTTCTTCTAAGTCCACTAGGCCTACAAGAAAATATTTAGTACAAATTAACCCTTAAAAAATAAAATATAATATATAACTTTAATAATTAATAAGAAAATTCAATAGTTTAACCCAAATATGCTATGTAAATAATATAAAATAGGGATGTAAAATATGTATAATTTCTACTTATCAAATTCTCCCATACTTAGCTTTTGGTCGTCATCATTCAAAATAGCATTATAATGCAAAATATGAATCTAGTTTACCACCATACCTCATATAGAAGAAATTAGACAACAAATTAGAAAATTTATTTACAAAAATTAAAATGTCTTAGTATATTCGCAATCAGTTTAATCTTCAATATAACATCTTTTAAAACATGTTCAAAATTTTAACTTTATCCGTAAACTTTAGAGACATTCACACCTCATCTTAATAAAGTTAGTCTATAAGTAATGTCAGTATATTAATTTTATATACAAAGCATCTTGTTTGACTTAATTTATCATTTATTATTATTATTATTTAAAATAACTCCTAGCATAATAGGCACACTACCCTTTGTGTTTGGTTGATCTTCTCACCGTACCTATGATCTCAAAAGAGTAATTAATCCTTTGTCTTTAAGTGTTTCCCCAGTAACCATTTTTTGGTCTTAAAGGGGCACTTGATTATTAACAATAAAATTTCCATAGGAAACTAAATTTTCAAGGTCACGTCAAGTATTTCTCTAGTAAACAATAGTAAATGAAAATCACCAAAGATAGTAGACATTGTTAAGTTGATTAAAAGTTTGACCTTAATGCCATGTATATAGAATTGAAATAAGACTTCCAATTGCTTATTAACTAAATTTATCAAATAAGGGCTAATTATCTTAAGTGTGAACCTAAAATTAAACAAAAGAGTTTTAAAACTTGTTATGTTAAAGAAAATAACCCATGCAACTTGCCTCTCCATCAACCATAGTGTTAAAATTAATCTGATTAATTCTTTGAGAGGTTATTGTGGTAATAAAAACTAAATGCATGCATATAAAACAAAATAATGTCAAACTAACTAGCCTAAGCAAGCAATCTAATTTCCTAGATAATTTTTAACCTTATTTTTTAATTTTCAATTTTGTACATAAAATGCACAAAACAACCAAGTTATGCCTTTATATCCTGCCCTTCCCCCTCTGCACTTAAACTTAACATTGTCCTCAATGTAATAGTTAAATGCAGAAAAAAGGATTATCCAAGCAAAACAAACAAACAAATTAAAATAGCAAAATATTTTGATTTAATTTTTTACATAAATAAATATAATTCAAATCTAATTTTTGTTATCTTGGGTTGCCTCCTAAGTAGAGCTTTGATTTATATTGTTGGCTCAATGTCTTCCTCCGTTGTCAAGGTTCTCTCAATTCTTTCCCACTCTTAAGCAATACTATGATAACATTTTCTTTAGTACTTGGGATGGATTAAGCAGGCAATTTCCTAGATAATTGGGTTTCTACATTATTTAGACTGGTGCACTTTTGTCCTATTTGGGTCTCTAAGTGCTGTAAATGTGCATTTGTCTTCTTTTGAAATTCTACCACCGTGTGTGTAATTGTTCAATCTAGTTATCTTTTTTTTTTTTTGCAATATCTTCTAAGGATTGACTAGTGGGTTGGTTTTGAGGTAGGTTAGATATAAAAGAAGACCTTAGATTGTTTTGGTTACTAGAAAAATTAGGTGGGTTTATCCTAGGTCTATATCTGAAGTTTGGATGATTTTTCCAATCCTCTTTATATGTGTTTGAAAAATAGTCATAATTCCTCCATGTTTTTCTAGGATAACCACCCATAACATTCACATCTTGAAAAGAAGGACATGCATTAGTAGCGTGGGTAAAATTAGTGCAAATTATACAAGCAGGAGCTTGGGTAATACCATCTGCTATAAGTTTTAACACTAAGGCAATCAAATGTGTTACTTGTTGAGAATTTTCCTTTAGTTGATCCTAAATGGCATGCACTTCTGTTTCGTTAACTCTTCTAACTTAATTAATCTCATTTTTAGTTCCAAATTATTGAGAATTTTCGGTCATGTTAGAGATTACTTGTCTATTTTGTACAGGAATTTTATCAACTAATGCCCTACCATTAGCTACTTCTATCTTGCTCCTATCATGTGGTAAAAGCTCCTCATAAAGATATTGTATTAATAATTGGTCACTAATTTGATGATTGGGGCAAATAGCACACATTATTTTAAATCTTTCTCAATATTCATATAGTAACTCATTCATATTTTGTATAATTCCACATATTTCTTTTCTAATATATCCTATTTTACTAGTAGGAAAATATTTTTGAAGAAAGATCTATGCAATTCAGCCCATGTATTTATAAATCTAGAAGGTAAATAATATAACTAATCTTTAGCAAAATCATGCAATGAGAATGGAAAAGAATGTAATTTCACTTGTTCTTCATTAATTCCTTCAAGTCTTACAGTAGAACAAACATCCAAAAATTCTTTTAAATGTCTATAAGGATCCTCCCCTGCACGTCCATAGAATTTAGGCAATAAATTTAAAAAAATTTAAATTCAGCTTCAAGGGTCTTTCTAAGACTGGGAAGACAATTTATAAAGGTTGATCTTTCAAGTTTTATTCTAAAAGTTACTTCAAGGTAGTTGCAACCATTTATATCTTTGTGTCTTCCTTTTTCCAGTTTAATTTGTACGTCAGTTTCTTTTTCGTTTCTTAATTTCATAAAAATCACCTTCTCTCTTTACCTTTTTTTTTAAAAACAAAAGAATTGTTAGTTATGATTCAAAAATAAATAAATAAACTAGGCAGATAAAACTTTCCTAGCAACGGTGTCAAAATTTCATATGTGTCATTAGGTGTATACAAATTAAATCCTTATTTTAATTTCAAATTTATTAATCAATTTAGTATAAAGCAAACAAGAGTCAATCCCTTGAGGAAAGTTAATTTTCTAATTTAGTTTATTAATTATAATAATTTTAAAAGAAACAATTGCATCCTAATAATTTTGCTTATACAAAAGAATTCCAAAATAAAATATAAACACATAATATCCTCTTTAACCTGTATAAATAAGATGCAACATCAAAAGTTAATAAAATAAACTTATAACATATTCTTAGAATCACAAAATCAATATTTAAAAGCTAGAAAATTACTTTCATTGTCAAAAAATCATGATCATTAAAACATATATATATAATGCTAGAATTTTTTTTTAGCGATGATACCTAGTTATATAAATCCTCACAATTTTTAGTTGGACAACTCCTATTGCATCTTGTAATACTTTTAAAGTAATCAATTAGTGTTTACGCATCTAGTTATATTAAAGCACATATCTTTACATAAGTCAACTGATAAAACAACCTTTCTATATATGAATGAACCATTAGAAGAAAAATTCCAGAATTGCCACAATATATATTAATCAACACATTTGTATAAAATATCCATTACATAGTTCTTTTTAAGATAATACATTAAACTATTCTATTTTTCAAGTTAAGATAAGATTAAGCATACATAATGAAACACATAAAGATATCTTCCAAGCTATCCATTTTCATCCAATTATCCTCACATATAAGTTTAACATTATTAATGAGCTGAAAATAGGAAAAATTTGAAAACCAAAACATTTGGGGGGGGGGGGGGGGGGGGGGTTTTTGTTTTTT
>JANSVA010000002.1:19546756-19564742 GCA_025504915.1 Erythroxylum reticulatum | reverse complement strand
GGGGGGTGGATTTTGATGTTTAAAACCAATCAAATGAAATATAGAAATCAAAGAAATAAAACATATATCTAACTTAATATTTACAAATGAACGATCAAGTTCTAAATTTTAGTTTAGTTATGCAATTTTGACATATTCAAGATAGTTTGAGACATTTAACAAGTTGAACGTAGAAAACAACTAGTAAGTTTCTGTTTGTTCCTTTTTACTCTTAGAAATTGAACCAGCTCAATTCTAATAACAAAATATGTTAAGCATGAGGAAACACAATCAACAATCAAAATTTGCCAAACGAACGTAAAAATTCCAACCTATACAACTCCAAAAGAATCACTAATTCTTTTTATTATATTCAAATAATCAAAGATGTCTCCAATCAAATAAGAAAAAGAATAAACACAGTAAAATTCCAACAATTGCATAGATGTTAAATCCATACAGAAATCAATTTAATTGAATCAAAATAGTATCCCAAATACTCAAAATAACATGTCTAAACTAGAATTCAATAATTAATAATAACTAAAGCTTGGAAATTCAGAAACAAGAGGAATAAAGGTTTCGAAAAACTCATTGAAGTGCTTTAATTTTAAACCTCAGATCATCCCTTTTACGGTCTAAAAAATCCCCTACTAACGTTGAACTAGCTTAAAACAAGTTAGAATTGGTTCCATATCACCCTCAATCACTCTTTGGAACAAATCCTTGCTTAAACCCACATTGGAAGACAGAAACTCTTCGAAACTCCCCTCTCGCGTGGATGCTTGCTCATCTTTCTCCTCCTTTCTGTTACTGCCTTTTATAACCTTATGAAACACACCTGATACCTACACATTGCTAGATTTTTGTTGGTTTCCTCTTATCAAATCCATTTCAAATGGATTTTGAGATTTCCTCTTATCTCTTGGGTTTTCATGTGGATGTTTGAGATGAAGATGCTCCTGGATTTTTTGTGTTGTTGCATGTTTATCTACTTCTGCGTTTTATTCTTCTCTTTTTGGTAAGCTATGTTGTTTTTTTCCCCTTCTTTCTATACATGTTGTTCCTTCTCCTACTGTTGTGCATTTTCTTCTGTTTCAGTTGTGTTTTGGCTTTTTCCTGCTTCTGTGCATTGCATTTTATCTTCCTCTACTATTGTGCATTGCATTATATTTTGAACTTCTTTTTGCTAATGCTATGCATTTTTTCTTTTTCTCCTCTGCTTCTTTTGTAGCATTGGCTTTGGGTCTAGGCTGGGATATAGGCTGGAATTTTGGGCTATTGCTTCTTTGTTTTAGGATTTTCTTCTGGGCTGAACTTCATTTTAGGCCTGATTTTCTTCTAAATTCTTTTATTTGAGTCCATCAAGCCTACAAAAAATAATTATTACAAGTTAAACCTGTTTAAAAATAAAAATAAAATAAATAACTTTAATAATTAATAAGAAAATGCAATAATTTAATCAAAATGTGTTATGTAAAAATTATAAAATAGGGGAGTAAAATATGTTATAATTTCTACTTATCAACTTGTTTGGCCCTTCTATCATAATCATCACACTTTTTACCACTTTAATATTGTCTTTGAAAATTTTACATCCAAAATCATCATATGTAAGGTGTTTAAACAGATCAGATTTTTCCTTAAATTTTGTATATGTCAAATATCACTTAATTTATTAACAATGCCATTGAACATATCTTGTTCCTAACTTGTAATGTTTTAACAATTTTATAAGCTTTATCATCTCTACCTAGACAGTCACAAAGTTGTCTAACATGTATCACATAAATCAATTCTTGTTTAGCTTCATGAGATATGACCATCACGTATCTACTATTAGTGAGTCTTAAAGGCTTTTTTCAAAATAAATATTGTATTTATTCAAAAAGGTCGAAATTACAATTACAAATGAAATTCATCCCTAACAGTTAGAGTGCAACATAACAGTAAAATACATATTCAGATAACTCTTGTCATGCATTATTAATTTTTTAAATGACACCATAAATTAAGTAGAGATGAGTTATTGATGGGTAGTTGTTTCAATCTTCATTCTTAACTTAACGTAAATCTCTATCCAGGTAAATTTGTTGTACTATTTAGATTTCCTAAATAACTTGGTGTTCCTCATCATCCAAATGTAATACACTAACATAGCAAAACCAACTTTAAACACCTGGTTATCTTCCTTACTTTTCCATTTCAAACCCATGGTCTATGATAGACAATCCAACTAGCTAAGGTTCCTGTCCTGGAAATCAAACAAGTTGAGAAATTTTCTCCATAACTGATTTATCTGATGACACTTAAAAAAATGTGATCAAATGATTCAACTTCATTGGTACATAAAGGATATGTCTTATCAGGGATCTGAAATGTTTCTAATTCCTTGCTTCTGAATAGCTACTAACTAGAGAATAAATGAAGCCTTAGCTGTTCCCTAGCCCTATATAATTTTGTTAAGTGGAAACCTGATGAGTGGACTAAGAAGTAGCTTTTTGCAAGAAAGAGCATTGAATTTGTGTATACTATATAACTTCAATATGACTTCATCCTCTAGCCTCTAATTTGGTCAATAATCTAGGATACAGTCTGCAATTGGACTGCTTTACTTCCTTGTGTAATAAGGCCAATACTAGTTTTCATTTTAAATAAGTTTATGCATCATGGAATTTTCAGGGATCAGTCCACTAAAAGTAGTGAAGTATTGTAGGTAGTATAAAGGTCCAATAGAGTCCCAATTGTCAAACCAAAATTTAGTACTTCTACCATCTCTAATGAAGTATTTGATATAAGGATGCATAACTGAATTGGTACATAAGATTTGTTGAAAAGTATAGGATTGAGTACTTTTATAAAAGATAGACCAAATACTTCTTTATTTGACATGAAGCATGTGCAACCATTTCACCCAGAGTACTTTTCATAGCCTTTTAGCTAAAAAAACCTTGTTCATTCTGATAGTAGAGTTCATTCCCAACCCTCCATTTTCTTTGGGAAGACAAATGATAGTCCACTTGACTTTGGAAGTCTTTTTACCACTTAGATTTAGTCCATACCGTATGAAGCCTCTTATGCTTCTATCAATCTTCTTGAAAACTTCTTTAGGAATAACTAAGTGAGACAACTAAAAAATGTGTAGGTTACTGAAAATTAAAATAGCAAACTAAAGTATGCCTCCATAAGGCAAAAATTCTATGGGTCCATGTAGATATTCTTTTTTGAACTTATATCAATAAGACGTCTACATTCAGCTTCCTTAAGCTTCCTTGTAGAGATAGGAATTTCCAAGTAAGTGGTAATTGATGAATGGACAATCCAAGTTTAATAATCACCCTTGAGAAGTCATCAGTGTTTATCTTAGATAGATAAGTATATAATCTTTTAGGATTGAATCCTAGTCCATATACCTTTTGGAATCTCTGTAAAGATGATAAGATTATCTCAGTTAAAGAAGTTTCATTAGCATATATCATGAGTAAATCATCTGCAAAAGAAAGTTGAGTAATATTGAGCTCTCTACAATGATAATGATATCTGAAATATGAGCTTTCATTAATACAAATCTAGGTCATTCTTTGAAGAACTTCCATCGTGATGTAAAAAGGTAGGAAGATAGTGGATCTCCCTGCTTTATGCCTCTAACTGCTTGGTATAGTTGTGTAGGTTCTCTGTTCATTAACACTAAGAAAGATATTATTGCTAACAAGCATGAATCTAGTTAATGAACCTAGTAACCTAACTAAAAGCATGCAAAGAATTAATGATAAAACCCTATCTATTGTGTCATAAGTTTTAATGAAGTCAATTTTGAGAGCACAACTTCTAAAATGTTCTTTATGGATGTAGTTTTTGAATAAATCTTCAGCAAGCATTATATTATCCTCCATACTTCTACTTAAGACATATACACCTTGATTAGGATTAGTAATAGCAGGTAAAGTAATCTTCAATCTGTTAGCAAGATCTTAGAAATTATTTTGTACAAAACATTACAATATGCAATAGGTCTATAGTCATTCAGTTTCTTAGGATTAGAAACTTTAGGCACCAAAGAAAGAAATGTTTTATTGAGTTCTTTGAGTAATTTGCCATTTCTAAAGAATTCTTGAACTATTTTGACCACTGGTGCTTACAAAAGATTCCATTTCTCTTTAAAAATTATAGCATTAAATCCAGCTAGCGCAGGAGACTTATCTAGATGAAATGAGAACAAGACCTCCTTTATCTCTTCACTAGTGACTTCCTTGATTAGAGCAGCTTCTTACAAATGATTGATTAAACTAATCATTCCACTAACCAGACATCTAGGGAGTCTTGCAATGTGTGTAGAGATACCATTTATTGCATGAAAATAAATTCTGACCATTTTTTTCTTCTCCTTTTAGTCATTTAGGTTGATATCGTCTTCATTCTTAAGAAAAATGATCTTGTTTATATTCCTTCAGCTTTGAATCACACTAGAAAATTATTTGGTATGCTGTCACCATGTTGCATCCATAGAATTCTCAATTTCTCTATCAATTGTTCTCTGTGTTCTTTAATGGATTGCAATATCTACTCAGGTCTAATTTCTCTTTAGCCAAGAGAGTGGAATTAGAAGGCTCTATAGCCAATTGCTTTTGAGTTAAAGATAAATTCTCAAAAGCCCTCACTTTATTGAATTTCAGAGGGTATGGGTTATGCTTGAGGAGCTTAACATATTCTAATTTAATAAATTTCAACAATAGAGCAAATTAAAATGATTTAGGACCCTACAACTTCAATCCAACATCATACTTAATAATTAATTTAAGTTGAGAATCTTTAAGTAAGGAGTTGAGGAACCTAAAAGGTGAACTTTTCTTGATTGAGCTGCCTATGATATACACCTTAATAGGTGTATGATCTGAGAAAAAAGGGTCTTCAAAAGTCATATAGCTTTCAGTCAATAGAGATAACCATTTGTTATTCATTAAGCATCTGTCCAGCTTTCCCTGAATAAGTTTATAGCCTTTCCTGATGATTACTCAATGTAAATATAGGTCCACAAAACTTGAGATCCACTAGCAAGAGAAGCAGTCAATGTAGTTAGTTCTTTAATTTCAACATGAGATACTTTCCTTGCACCTAAAGATTTAGAAGGAGAAAGCAGATAGTTGAAATCCCCTGCCACCATCTAAGGCATAGACATATTTGAATCAATAACCTACAATTCTTTCCACAAGTTGTCTCTTTGAAAATCCCAGCCGCATACATAATTGTTATTGCTATTGGAAAGTCGAGTAATCTTAAAACAATTTCACAATGTAGTAATTGATTAGTACGATACGTATCCATAGCAACTATAACCCTTCCATTTAGGTGTTTTGAATGGTTACTAAAAGTTATCCAATCTACAGATATGAATTTCAAACCATTTTGAAAATCTTCTTCCTTAATCTTGGTTTCCACCAAACTAACAAAACAAGTTTGACTAGCTTAAAGATAACCCTTTAAAGCTAGTTGTTTATTGGGATAATTAAGTCCCCTAACATTCCATATAGTACAAATCATTTGGAGTGTGAGGACTTAGTCTTTCTCCTATATTTTCAACTTATTGTTATAGTTTCTTACCATTCCTCATATTGTTGATTAGTTTCATTGCTACCAACATCATTATCTAGAATAACAATCATTGGAAAGTTAGTCTATCATCTTTTGTTACTTTTGCTTCATCATACCTAGAAAGTGAAGAGTTCTCCATAATCTCAACTTCTTTAGCATTATATTGTTGATCATCAGATAAAGTTTTTGGCTACAATTGAGTAACTCTTTGATTATGTGAATAAGCAATCTGTTTTGAGATACCCAGAGTTGAAACTTTTAGTTTGCTTCCATTTTCTGCATTCTCTCCATGCTTATTATCAGTAAATTCAATTTGATTCTAAGTATACAATCCAAATTAGCCTCAGTAGATTCCATATGACTTGTAAATGTCTTTTATAAGCCCATAATTTTGGTAACTTGTAAGCTATTCATTTCTATACTAGCACTTTCACCAACAACTTATAAAGTATCAGGATTCACTAAATGTTGTTTTTCCACCTTGCCTTCTTTATTAATATTTATTTTGGTGATCCATATTTTGCTGATATGTTTTAGATACGACTTCCAAGGATAGGAAAGCAAAATCTTGTCTTCAAAAACTTCACCACTTGAATTGAGCTTCATTAAAGGTATGTTGTCTGGCATAATCTTCTTATGAACAAATTTAATAGAAACTCTTGCATAGCCTACTCTCTTAATATTAGTTGTATTTTCGTATAAAGCAAGAGGGGTTCTGAGACAACTAGCTAAGTGACTTAAACCTTTAGATGACTAGTATTCAAGTAGGATTTTGTGCATATTCACCTATATTGGGATGGATTTCATTTCATTTCTATAAAGCTTGTATAGCCTACTCTCTTGATATTAGTTGTATTTTCATACAAAGCAAGAGAGGTTCTAAGACAACTAGCTAAGTGACTTAAACCTTTAGATGACCAGTATTCAAGTAGGATTTTGTGCATATTCACCTATATTGGGATGGATTTAATTTCATTTCTATCGAGCTTGAATCTGAACTCCCATTTCCTTAAAAACAGAGGCTTACCTTATACGTGCCACGACCTCATGTCCATAACCTTACCAGCCATTTCCTCTAAAGATGAAGAGATCATCTTTAGTGATTAGTGTCAACTGCAGACTACTTTTCTTCCAGCTTGTGTCAGTTCAATTTTGCACCATAGGGAAGGCTATTCTCTTGTCCAAAAAATATCCAACTAAAGAAGACTTCCATTTGTTTACACCTTGCAAAAGTACTTTAATAGGTGTGGAGACTGGACCATCTTTTGAACCAACATCAAAATGTAGTTTACCAAATGAATCTGGATCTCCCACTACATAGCGCCAGGTTTGTTTCTTTGGCTTTTGGCATGAAAGAGCTTACTGGGATGTAATAGGAGGGAACTCCCCACTCTTCAACCAAAGGACTGGTAAGAAGTGGAATCGGGAGACATTTAGCAATGACAATAAACTATCAGGACTCGAGTTTTAGTTTAAAGGCAGACTTCCAAAATAGGTAAAGAAACCTGGTTTAATTTGAGAAAAAGAGAGGCAAAAAAGGTAGAGTTGAAGCCGAGAAAGAAGCTAGGCTCAAAGATAGAGTTTATGAGAGAGAGGGGTGAGATATGAGGTGAAAAACATAAAGAATTATGGAGAGAAACCATGACAAGGTAGTAAGAAGGTAGAGCAGTGAACATTTAGAGAGAGAGCCATTTTTAATGAGTCTTAAAGTTGATTGGTTGAAATGTAGAACTTATCTCTATTAATATAATATGAGTTTATGCCCTACATTATATTAGCATTCCTTGATGAATTATCAATTTGTATTTCATCCATATGCTCCTTATTTAGACAATCCCTCCTAATATGTCAATTTGCTCGTGTCTATAGCACCAAACTACCATTTTACCTTTAGATTTCGACTTCATTTAAAAGAACCATCTTCCCCTGACTTCATCCCACGATCCTAATTTTTTCTCAGGTAGAACCCTTTTACTTAAAACTTTTGTTGTTATTAAGTCTCTATTAATTGTGATCCAATAACGTAGCAGTAATATCTTTCATACCATCTTCTTATCTAATGTTAAAGTAGTCACTAGATGTCTATAAAAAAGGTAAAGAACACAGTCAAATAATCATTTTATTCTTGTTTGTAATAGTCACCTCAAGCCTTAATAAGTCACTGAGTATTTGATTAAACACGTTGATATGTTGTTTTAGATCTATTCCCTTATATCTTCTTATATGTTCTCTTCTTAAGATATATTTTGTTTATAAGAGACATCATTATGTATTGATTGTCCAACTTTTTCATACCTCTATATGGGATGTAATATCCATGATATAGTACACAAATTTGACCATTAGACATGGTTAAATGGTTATAATTGCTCACACTTACAACTCCTCTTACTTGAACTCATCATGTCTTCTAACTTATTCTCATATAGCCATTTCAACATGTTTTAATGTTTTAACAAATTCTTCACACTTTGCTGTCATAATCTAAAACTCTCAGTTCTATTAAACTTTTCTACTTCAAACCTTGTAATTGAAGTTATTGTTTTCTCAAGTATAATTTGATACTACTTCTTAAGAAATAAAGTATATGTAGTAATAATAGATTTGTATAAAAGAAACAAACAAACAAGAACTAATAAGTTTTTTTTAACCACATTCGACATATTGGGTATGCCCACGTCCTTATAAGTCAAGATTGCGTGCTTTATTGCATTAATCAACATCTCACTTGAAGATTATAAAATTCCTTTATACATAGACTAGAATTACATATTTATAGTTAATTATAAATTTTAGTTGGTACAATCTTATACAATTTATCGCTTCACAAAACCTAACATAACTTAAATATGATTCTAATAAGTAGAATTGATAATGAGTTAGGTTGAAGAGCCCCCAAGAAAGCGGCCCAAATCCAACTAAAAGCTCTATCAAGTTTGATTTATGTCACCCTAGTCTGAGCCCTATTGGGCTTTAAATGACTTGAACTTCCTAACTTTAACTGGGCAAACCTAACTTAACTCAATTGTCTATTTTTAATATTTTTGTTATTTTGAAACCCAATTGAGTCAACATTGATGACCTTCCATTTCACCATGAAACCCAATTAACAAGAAACAGCAGAGCTTCTCATAAAGTACATTTAACATAAACTAATTCAATAGATAAAACAATGAAAGAAGATAAATGAAGAAATTGAATATAACATGACAAAATGATGAGAAGAAGAGAGCTTTATGACAACAAAGAAGAAGATAAATTGATCTAGATCTAGAGTGATGTCGAAAATGAAAAGGAATGGTGAAGTTGCTAGGAATGGGTGAAAAGCTTGAAATTAGTTTTTTTTTTCATTTATATAGTCAAGTTTCAGACCAAACCATCTATAAAACCCAAAAGATTGAAAGAAAAGGTTAAAAATCAATCCAAATTTTAGTCAATTCAAGATTAAGTCTATTGACTTGAAGTAGTATTGGTCTGAGCTTATTTGTCATTCCTATTAATAAGTCCTAGAATCTTTTTAGAGTTTCAAATCTATTTAAAATGCATTTTTAAATAAGAAAACTTATTTTATTTCCACAACACTATACAATTGCACATTCGTATAGATAAGTTATACACAATAATCTCTTTGGGTTGAGCCCTTTAACTTTAGATTGTATCAAACCTAGAGTTATTTATCATCTCTATTAATAAATCTTAGAATCTTTTTAGAGTTCCGAATCCATCAAAAATAAATTTCTAGATTAGATAATCTAATTTTTTCCTAAAACCCTTTAAAATTATATAAGTCATACACAATAATGTCTAATGTAATGAATATATTGTATTCAACTAACATACCTTAGTGTCACGGCCCCAATCTGGTATCCCAACGGTGCTGGTCATGGGGGCAAGACTATAGTCGGCAAGTTTTCGATATCAAATTGACAATTCGAGACCAATTGCGGAAAAACATCTTTAAAATTGTACGTCCTTATCTACAATTCACACTAAACATGTACTTAAATAACCAATGACACATCACACATGTCCTTAAATGTTACTCTACTTTTTTGTCCATTGTGTTAATCATTATTAATAAGCCCAATTTAACTCTAATCTTAGAAGACGTGCACGATGAGAATAATATATGAACAATTTTTTGGGTAAAACTACAATTAGATTTCTATTTTTGGAGTTTAATGTTTATAGAACAGTATTAACAACAAAATCTAAAGTCCACAGAAGTGAAATATAAAATTTTTAATAATATTTTATAAGAAGTATTCTATATTATGTATCTTTATAAACGTTAAAACTAGTTGATTTTAAGAACTTTATATAGCTCCTTACTCAATACACGCATAATATTATTGGATATGGACCACAGACTATCGGCCTATCTTAAGTATGAGGCCATTCGCGTGGCAAAAGGTGTGGGCTGGTACTATTAGCTAACTTTTTTGTCGGTCACCAAAGTAAGAATCAACTTCTTCGCTCGTGTCTGGTTTAAAAGTTAATAGTATTAGCAGAAAAAATTTAGTTCTATCAATCGAATATCATCCCCAGGTGATTACGTTAAGATGGTCGTTAACCTCTTTTCAACTTCGTATATAACTCAACCCAATACCCAATACCATCCCTAGGTGATTATGTTAAGATGGTCATTAACCTCTTTTTTCATCTTTGTATATTCTAAAGGAAGCCTAACAAAGGCATTGTCTAATATTGCATGTAAAAATAATAAAAGGCTATAAGTCCAGTACTCAACTTGGACTATAAAAAACTGGACATTTCGTTTTCTGAGCACGGGAACCCGCTGAGTTTAAATTAAATATTGTCGTTTCTTCTCCGTGTTGGCGTTTTATTCAGTAGATACAATGGATTTATTCCTTCAAGTAGCAATTCCAAGTGTTCTTCTTCATTGTTTCATGATCTGTATCCGTGTATGGCGAACTGTTACATTGCATGAGGCTCGAAGCATCTCAATGAAATCCTGAAATTGCAAATCCATGGCCGCTCAAAGCGCAGCAGGTTAGAAACGAAGCTTAAGAGGAAAACTTTACTGAAAGAGTAGATTCATTGCAAACACTCTAAAACAATGAAAGCTGCAGGTTTTTGAGCACAGAAAAACACTGGGGCAGTAGTCCAAGTTTCTTGTGGATGATAGTGAAACAGAATCCATTTGAAGACAAGAGCTTATTCGAAAAACATCAATCTGTTAGGATTAAATGCCTCCACAAAAGCAGCATTCCTCTCTCACTTCAATTTTAAGAATTCCCCATCCCTGTCAACTTTCTTGCCAGTGAATAAATTGGCCAAATTTGGCACTACCTTTTTCTTCTTCTTCTTGATAGTGACTGTTGATCGTGGAGTTGTTCGTAAGGCTGGAGAGCCGGAATTTCGAACCTTTGTTCGTCTAGACGGAGTCAAATTGGCATAATCTCTAGAGGAACTTCTGGGAAACGCCAGTTGCAGGTTCTCTGCACCTGTGCTTTTCTCATGCTTTTGTCTCCTGAATTTTAGCTCTCCCTCTACCACCTTCTTAGCAGATAGTGACCTTGCAGTTCTACTTACCTCTCTCTCTTCCTCCAATCTCATTTCCCTTATTTCTCTTTCCGCCATTTCTATTTTCATCAAGGTCTCCTTCTCGCTGGCTTTCAATGCTTCTATCCAGGCCTGAGCTGCTGCAACCTTTTTGTCTGCAATTTCTTCAGCCCTAACAGCACTTCCTGTTAGATAGTCATATTCGAACTTTGAGATAGTGATTGAGGAATTATGTCGAGACACGGAAGCTCTGGATTGCATTGTACTCTCAATTAGCCTTTTCAACTTGTCAAGAGCTAAAGCCTCTGATGTCTTGGCCGCTTCGAGCTCTTGCATTGAAACCTGCAGTCTTTCCTCACTCAAGTCAATTTCAGACTCAGTTTTTAGGATTTCAGCCTTGATATTGGCAGTTTCTTCACTTACAAGCGCCTTCTCTTTCTTTGCAACCTCTGCTTCTGTCTTCAGTTGTTCAAGGGTAAGCGACAGATTGGACACAACTGATTTAGCCTTCTCTTCAGCTGCAGTTGCGGCTTCTAGTTTAGATTTGGCTCGTAGCAACTTGGAATTCAGATTTTGAACAGTTAGGTCTGCTTTTTCTTCTGTCTTCTTCAGTCGCGCTGTTTCTTCGGAGACATGCTTCAGCTCATCCCTTATGATATCCATTGAGGCCATGAATTGGAAACTCTCTTCTCGAATTGATATCAAATCCTTCTTCGTTGCATTCAATTCTTCTGTAATTGACCTTAGCAAAGGGGAACCTTCCCAATCCTCCCAGTGCCTAAAATTTCCTCCAGGATGCTTCAAGCTGTCAATTATTTTCACCTTTTTCTCCATCTCCTTAGCACGCTTTAGTTCATTCTGAAGTACATTCACATCATACAAAGTAACAATCAACCTGGATTCGTCGTCTTTGGCCTGATCAATCTCCTCGATAGTATCTCTAATTCTCCTTTTTCTCTCCTCGATTGCAGCTGAAACTTCATGCACTTCCTTCTCACTTTGAGCCTTAATTTCTTCATACTCTTTTGATGCCTCGATGCGAGCCAATTCCACTAGTACTTGCTCTTCATTTACCTCTTCTATCTCCTTCCTAAGCACTTCCACAGAGCTCAGATTGGAAGATAACTTGGAGCTGGAGGCTTCCATCTCCTTCTCTGCCTGCATCTTCTCTTCCTTAACAGAAGCCATATCAACCTTCAGCTTGCACAATTCTTGCTTAACATATTCCAATTCTCTAACCACTTCTGCATATCCGTGACCTTCAGCATTCCCCTCAAACAATGTCTTACCTTTCATCTTACTTAGCTTCTTTATCCTCTCCATTTCTCTCACTTCTGATTTCACCTTTGAGTTGGACTCCTCAATTTGTTGAGCTAGACTTTTCACAGCGTTTTGGGCCCCTAACATCTCGGATTCTGCTTCAGCCTTCACCGATTCTGCAGCTTTCCTACTCTCTCTATACTTAACCATGTCTCGCTTTGCCATGTGCAGCTCTTTGGTTCTTGAATTTGACTTTTACAAGAATCAGAAATAGAGAGTTTAAACACAAGGACTACAAACTAACATAACTGAAAAATTTTAAGAAAATGCAGTCGGGGGGTTTGGTCTGACGATAATAACATACCTCAGGCATATCCATCTGAGCTTTCTTCATCGAAGGACTACGTTCAAGGATTCTTTCTCCATACATATTAATGGCTGCTTTTACTGTCCCAATTCTTCTACGATCCTCAAAAGCTCTTCGATCCATTTTATGCGCAACCTGTTACATAAACAAATAAACCACAGGACACCCAAGCTAAAACCCAAGTAAGCCTCCAAAAACCGAAAGCTGGGTGTGATTGTTTTTCGACAAGAAAAACTGCAGTGGCGACAGTATTAGCTACCAAATGAAAAGGTCCTGATGGAAATATTTAAACTTCAAGAACAACATATGAATACTCCCATGAAAACTTACCTGGAAATTCCGGTTTTAATAAAACCAATTTCTTTTCACGAAAAAGAACGTAGTTGCTTAGTCCATGTGTAGTATGTCAGGAGCAGAGTTCCAGGCAAGAAGCATCTAACAGAACTGAAGTCCTCCAGTTCAAAGAGCCTTTATCTGCAAAGAGTGTTAAAAAAAATAAAAGCCGCAATCGAGAGGAAGAGGAATTATAGTCCTTATGATTGGCTGGTATTGGAAGAATCGCTGCCTCCACCTGATTATTACTTTTTATTTTTCTTGATAGGGACCACCTATTTGATTATTTTCAGCAATACAAAAAAAGAAAAAAAAACTGTGAATGGAATGGAATTGGATTCCATTTTTTGGTTAATTTGCAAGTTATTCTTCATAATTAGTAACTTGATTACAAACAACGTTGAAACACCTGCCGTTATTCAATGACCTAAGAAATTATCAACTTACAAGTATTATGATAAATTCAAAGTATTCTGTACTCAAACTCGTCCAATTATATTTGTCATTATCACTACAGATGATTGTCGTTGTCATTAAGTTTGATGTTAGTATTATTAGACGTCCATCTAATTATATTTGTATGATAAATGCATAACAATGAAGCGATTTTCTTAGGTTTTCCATGAAGAGGTTTCTAATAAATACGGTGAAAGGTGATTTCAGTGTTGACATCAATAAAATTTAGAAATGTAGTCTTTTTAAATAATTTATTTGAATCTTATTCTTTTTTTCAAAGTATACTAAACCATAAATTAGATGCTTCAACTGATAATAATATAGTTATATATTTAAATTTAAAATGAAAATTTGAATTGTACAATACAAAAAATGTTGTTTTCTTTTCATGGTTTGTTTAATAAAAAAGAGTTAATTAAAGAAATATTTTCAAAAAATTATATATTTTGAATTCACTTTTTTGTAATCTGATTTGTGATTGATTATTGTAATATCACTCCACTTTTTGTGAAATTGATACTCAACATTTTGATGTTATGCTGAAGTTTAAGCCAAGAAAAGGGATTTAAAAAATCAATGACTATTGAATATAAGAGTATTAAAAAGAACTTTATAGAGTGAAAACACTTCCTTCTTATTTCATATTAAATACTTCAATTATTGATAATGTATAAATTTAAATTTTGTCTTGAGTTTGAATGAAAATAAAAAATTCTAACTTTGATTTTTTCAAAGGTGGATTAAAGTGAGCAATTGAGCTAAATAAATTTTGAAATATTTAATTGATTTTAATTTATCAAAATTTGTACACTAATAGTATCACATATCTTTTTGTGAATAAATGGATAGAAAGAAGTTTCCAATAAAATTATTAAAAATTCCATTCCATAAATATTTGAGAGTATCTCATATTTATATTAAAGTTAAAGTTCCATAAATAAAATTCATTGAACATAGATTTATTACTTTATTGGAACGATTACTGATGTAATTCAAATGAAAATAAAATTTAGAAGTTGTTTCTATTTGAGATTTTCACTCCACTGAAATTCTAAAATAAGTGTTATAGGTAAAATGTACAATATATGCAATGTCTAGCCTTATACATAACATAGCATATATTAAGCTACTGATTGCAGAAGCATACAAAACTCGCTACATAATTGGTTTCTCCTCCTCAAAAGGACTTGTTCACTACTCAGTCTGAAGTGATTAGCAAAACAAGGCTAAGTTGTTTATTTTGATCCATGCAAAACCTTTGAATTATCTTCTCAATATACGTCTCTTGAGATAAGCACAACTTTCTAACTTTCTTGTCTCGCATAATCCTCATTCTAAGGACATGTTCTGTGTCCCAAGTCTTTCATTGCAAAAGAATTGTTTAATTGCTTCTTCAACTCATTTATCATGGAAGCATTCTTGCCAACGATTAGCATATTATCCACATATAACAAAATGATGACAAAACTACCATAAAAATTCTTATAAGAATACACAATGGTTAGCAAAAGTCTTTCTATGTCCTTATATCCCCATATGTGACTCAGACTTCTTGTATCATTGTCTCGGTGATTGCTTCAAACCATACAAGCTTTTTTATAGAACACAAACATAGTCTTCTTTACCCTTTACTATGAAAACCTCTGAATGTATTAAACTAAGTACAATGTAAATAGAGGATATCTTAATAGCTGGAGAGAACATTGCATCAAAATCAATACCTTTGCTCTGGCTAAATCCTTTCGTAACCAGTCTAGGTCTATTCTGTAGTCGTGAAGCATGTTCTTCCTGCTGCACTATGTACACTTATTGGTTCTTTACAACTCTCTTACCCTTTCAGTAATTTTTTCGAATAAAAGGTATGATTCTCATATAAGGACTTCATCTCATATTGCATAGCTTTAATCCACTCCTTTTTATGCTTATCTTTTTTGGCTTTTTAAAAACTTTATGGTTCACAGCTTCTTACAAAGTTCAACTCATACTCATCAGAAGAATACCAAGTGGAAGGTTATTTATTTCTAGACCCTCTTTGCTATTGTAATGGAGCAGGAATTTCTAGTGTTGGAATTGGAGGCTCCTCTTCATTTTCTTGTATACAAGCATGCACAAAATCCTTCTGCTCATCTTGTTGATTATTTCCATTTTGTTCATGTACTGTAAGTGGAGATACTATCTCAGTGTCACCTAGATCATTAGCCTCTAAACTTGTCTTCTCAATTTTTGTAATATCTTCTATGGTCTGATCTTCCACAAACATAAAGTCTCAACTTCTAGCAAGCTTCTTCTTAACAGGATCATAAAACATGTAACCAAGTTCATCTTAACCATAACCAATAAACACACATTGCCTTGTATTAGAGTCCAACTTTGATCTTTCATCTTTAAGAATATGCACAAATTCCTTACATCCAAAGACTCGCAAATGATCATAGAAAACATCTTTTCCTGACCATACATTCTTTGGTACATCAAACTTTAGAGGGAAACTAGGTGACTTGTTCAAAGCATGAACAACATTACTTAAAACTTTTGCTCAAAACTTCTTTAACCCCTTAAAAATAAGAATTTGATCCGTTTTATGATTATCCTGTCCATTCTCTCGGCTAAACCATTCAAATGAGGCGTCTTTGGTGGTGTTATCTAGTGCTAAATATCTTTCTTCTTGGAGTACCTTTCTAGGTATCCAATGTACTCACTTCCATTATTTAAATTCAAGTGATTCAATTTCTTCCAGGTCTCTCTCTCAACTTGGGCTTAAAATTGCTTGAATACATCTATAACTTAATTCTTGGGTATTAAGGTGTACAATCACATCTTCCTTGAGTAATCATTAATGAAGGTAACAACGTAATAAGCACCACCAAGCGATATGGTCTTCATCGGATCACATACATCAAAGTGTATTAGCTCTAACACTCATAACTTCCTTAGCTTGAAAGTAACATTCAAAGCAACTATGGTTTGTTTTCTTGCCAAACAATGAGCACATCTCCTCAATTGTACATTACCTAGCCCAGCTAAGCTATTTTTCTTGAACAATATAGATATTGTTTACTCACTCATATGATTGAGCCTCTTGTGCCACACCTCAATAATATCATCACTTTCTACTATTGTCAATCTTATCCTGCATTAAGTATAATACTAAGCACTTCTTACCTCAAGCCACTATAAGAGATCCCTTCATAAACTTCCACTTTCAATTTTGGAAAGTATTACAATATCCTTCATTATTAAGCTTTACTATAGAAATTAAATTAAGCATGATATCTGAAATATGTTTCACGTACTTCATAATTAATCTGCTACAATTGTTGGTTTCTAATCAGACATCATTAACACCAACAATCTTTACATTGCTATTGTTGCATATTTTGATAACTCTAAAATCACCTATTTCATAATTCAAGAACAACTCCCTTCAAGATGTAGCATGAGTGGAAGCACCAGTGTTAATAACCCAACTAGTTTGGTGAAATGTCAAATTGATCATATCAACATTATAAAGGATAAGAAAATCTTGCTCAGTTGTAATGGCAATTCTCTCATTATTGCTATCATCAACTTTCTTGGCATCATGCTCTTTGCCTTTCTAGTTCCCTCTCTTCCATTCTAGAAGAATTTATTGATATAACCCCTTTTTGTAATAGTAGTGGCACTCAACGTTGGCATATTTATTGGACTTTCCTCTTGCATCTTTGCTTTTGTCACTATTTCTCAAACTGTTGCTCTAACTCCTCCCCCTAGTGACTGCATTTTAAAACATCTGATTGTGAAGATGAATTACTTTGTCATTTACACCTTATCTTTTTATTCATGATACCACTCTTAACGTAGTCTAATGATACTATACCGTATGGAAAAAATTTTTGTCAAAGTAATCTTTAAAGTCCCCTAAGACTCTGGCAAGGACATAAGCATCATTATGCCAAGAAACTCATCATCAAACTTGATGTCCAAACTTGCTCCCTGATCTACAAGCTCTTGGAATTCATTTAAGTGGTTAATTATAGTTTTACCTTCATAGTATCTCAACTACATTAGCTTAGTCAAGTAAAACAGCCTACTTGTAACACCGGACTTTCAGAGCCCTTTTGTATTATACTGTATTCGGAGATACTACTATATATTGATATATACATATGGTTGTATATGAGTTCAAAGATGTATTTAAGTCATTTGGGTGTATATGTTAATGATTTATAATGTTATATGCCGTTACATGAACTTAGAATTCATCGGTATGCAGAATCTTAGAGATTTCCGATATATGAGCTTTTAAGTGGATAAAAACGAGTCCATTGGATGGATATGACCATGGCGGTTAAATTAAATGAGTTCTAATGACTTAGAGATGATTATACATGATTTATAGACTCATTGGACACTTAGAAAACTTAATTGGAAAAGTTGATGTACATAAGGGCTTATTTGCAAATTGTTAAAAGTTAAAGGACTTAAATGTAATTTTTC
>JANSVA010000002.1:19392946-19404923 GCA_025504915.1 Erythroxylum reticulatum | reverse complement strand
ATTATAAATTCTTAATATTACCTTTTTTCCCCTACCCTTAATGTTAACTTGCCTTCGTCAACATCTATGATTGACTTCATTAACTTCAATAATATCCTTAAATTCAAGAGAAAGATTATTGACATTATAAATTCTTAATATTACCTTTTTTCCCCTACCCTTAATGTTAACTTGCCTTCGTCAACATCTATGATTGACTTGGTAGTAGCTAAAAAGTCTAAAAAAGACTAGAGGTACTTCCATATCCTCCACTATGCCAAGAATCAAAAATTTAGTAAGGAATATAAACTCAACCTGGATGGTAAATCTTCTACAACTCCTTTAGGATATTTTAATGATCTATCAACTAATTGCACATATATCCTAGTTAGTTTAAGTTCTCCTATTCTCAATTTTCATACAGTATCATGTTAATGCCAGCCCCTAGGTCACCTAAAGCCTTATCTACTTTTAAACTACCAATTTTACAAGGAATATAGAAACTCCTTAGATCTATTTATTACTATGGTAGTTTGATTTTCTTATTTGAGCTCTGTTAGCTTAGTGTAACAGTTTCCAACTTCTCTTATTCCTCATTTTTTAATAGTTGCTCTTTTAAAGATTTTGTATTCCATGGAAGCTACATAAGAGCTTCAACAAGAGTTAAGTTATCTTGAAGTTGATTTAAAAGATCAAGGAATCTACCTAACTTTGACTTCAACAGATCTCTCTTCTCTCTTACAAGATATAGGATGATAAGTTGGTATTATTTGACTCTATCTACGTGATGTCCACCTTCAGCCTTTGATTGAGTCTCAGTGGTCACCTTCTTCTCTTCTTAGAGCTTTTTCTCGCTAGTTTGGGTGATTTCCATTACTCTTTCCTTAGGATTCATTTCCATTGGACTAGGCAAAGTCCCTTTTGGTCTTTCTTCCACTATCTTTGCTAGTTGTCGATGTGAGATCCTAAATCGGTTAGAAAGGAGAACGAAGTATGCCTTATAAGGGTATGGATACCTCTTCCCCTAATATGCATTTTCCCAAGGGTGGGAAGAGCAAAACCGTGAGGGTTTGGCCCAAAGGGCAACCCAAAGCAAACAATATCTGTAGGCGGGTAGTCTGGGCTGTTACAAATGGTATTAGAGTTGGTACCCAAACTATTGTGCCAGCTAGGCTGGGCCCTAAGGGGGTGGAAAGTTTGAGATCCCACATCAGTTGGAGAGGAGAAATAAGTATGCCTTATAAGGTTATGGATACCTCTCCCCTTAATATATGATTTCCCAAAGGTGGGAAGAGCAAAACTGTGAGGGATTTGGCCCGAAGGGCAACCTAAAGCAGATAATATTTGTGGGTAGAAAAACTTATTAGATATCAGAATCGGCGGGTGGTCTGGGCCTTTACAGTTGAAGTCAAATCTCCAAGTTAGGTATGTATGCATCCATTCTCTCATGTTTCCCTTTTGATTCCTAAATGAATTCCACTTTCAACTCGACCATGTCAGGCTTCTTAGGCTGAGATTTTTGTTGTTGCAATTCAAGAGGATGTTTGTTTCCCTCTTGGCCCTAATTTCTCCAAGAAAAGTTAGGTTGATTCCTCCAACCTGGATTATATGTGTTGCTATATGGATTATTTTGGGGTCTAGCAATATTCCCCAAATAGTCCACATGCTCAGTCTAAACTAATTAACAATCTTGTCCTTGATGATCTAGCCCACACACCTCACATTGCATCTAGACCTTGTGGAGCCATTGTAAATCTGTTTATTTTTCCACTCAATGCCTCCACCTAGTTGCCAACTGTGCCATTGTGTCCACTTCATTCACCCCTATTGGCTTATTAGTTGGTGCTCTTGGCGAACACCACCGGTAAATGTTCATCACCATGTCTTCTATTAAGTCTTGGGTCACCTTTGGTGTCTTGTTGTTCAGTGTTCCCCTAGCTGTTGCATCTATAGACTATCGTGTACTTTGATTCAACCCATTGTAAAATGTATGGATATGTATCCAAAGTGGAAAACCCTGGTGTGGAAACTTTTGTAGCATCTCTTTGAATCTCTCTCTTGTATCATATAAAGATTCTACTTCATCTTGAGAGTATGAAGAGATGTTTCTTAGTCAGTAGTTTATGTCGATGGAAAATAGTTCAATAAGAAATTCTCCATCATTTGTTCCCATGTAGTCAGTGAAGACCATGGCATCAAATTCGACCATTTCTTGGCCTTTACTCTTAGAGAAAATGCGAATAAATGTAGTCTGATGACATCACCATTAGCTCTGTTGATTTTAAAAGTATCACAGCTCTTCATAAAAGTATAGATGTGCACATTTGGGCTTTCATCTCTAATTCCATCAAATTGGATTAATTGTTGCTCCAGCTGGATTATGCTCAGCGTTATCTCAAAGTTGTTAGCATTGACAGTCGATCTCACGATACTGGACTCTACATTAGTCAAATTTGGTTTAACATAGTCAAATATGGTTCTCGATTAGTCAACCATTTTTTACAATTCTTCAGTGTCTACTTAACCAACCAGGTCTTCTATTCAACGATCTAGCTCAAACATCCACAATTGTGTCCTTTGAAGATTCCTATATGTTGTTTTTTGGATCTACGGGTCAACATCTATTAAGCTCTCATAAGTGCTTTAAAAAGATCAAGAGTACAAGTTTACAAAAAGAAAGAAAAAGAAATAAAATAACCAAATAAAAACAAGAATAAAACATAATAAACTAAAATAGCTAAATTGATAAAATTGAGGTTTTCCTAATATTACCATCCCTAAAAAGGATGTCAAAAACTTAATTGATATTTTTATCAATAATTAAATTAACTTCAAGTGCACGGCATAGTTGTAGCTAGCATAGGCAAGTACGAGTCGATCTCATGAAGATAGTAAGTATTAATAATTACCGTTCTCTTATTATCAAGCCTACAAATTGGATGTTTGATTTTTAATTAAAAATAAAAGTTAAAAAATAATCTAAATTTGGAAACAATAATGAATGCAAAAGACTAAGGAAATTACTTAGAAAATCAATATCAAATATTAGTGTCTAGGTGATGAATCCCCCTAAAAATCATTAAATAATTAACATTTTAGACTACAATTATGTCATTGATTATTAGATCGAGGAAATTCTTATATTATGTTAATAACTCTCTTGAGACTATTAGCAACTAATTCATTGGTTGATTAACATAAATCTTTCTAGTTAAAACCCCCAAGGATTGCATTATCAATTTATGAATTCTACTATTAGTTTTGACCATAATCTAGAGGATTTATGTCGACTTATCTCTAGGTTTACAATCAAAACTTTTTAGTTATGGTAGAACTATTCATAAAAAGGATTTCTCAATCTTAATTACATGAAATCAAATAATGCACTAATATTCCAGATGTATTATAACAACAATAAAACACATAATTGAATCATAATAAATCAATTAAAATAATTGTATTGAATAAAAGGATTAAAATGTATTATATCACAAACTAGGATTCATCACACCTAGACGCTAAAAAGCGTTTAGTTACTCATAATAGAAAATGAAATCAAATATAACATGCAGAAAAACTAATAGAAAACAAAGAGTTCATAATTCTAAATCTCCCTTTCTATTTTATTGAATCACCTTGCAAGTTTTGATTTAATGTAGCCTTCTATTGGATCTCTTTTGATGTTAACTTTGTGTTTTCCTCATCTCTAAATCAAAATTGTCACCTCTCTGGATGATTCACATCTTAAGTCAATTGCACAATTAGGCTCTCCTTTGTTTGCCTCCACTCACGTCTTTTTGTAGTAAAATTTAGAATTTTTGGAACATACATGGTCTATTATATAGGCGTGTAAAAGACCGTGTATAATCGAAAACACCTAAATTCATGATTTTACACGAGCATTAAGATTTACAAGGGTAACAAATGATTGTGTATCTCTAAGTTGCTTCAAAACTTTGTTTTGTCATGTTTTTGCTCGAATTCTTCTCCTTTTGGTCCATAAAGGCAACTATAACCTATAAATGCACTTAGAGAGAATTAAGTACCAAAAATATAACAAAACTATAAAATATCAAGCAAAATACACCAAATATGGGTGTATAATCATAGTCAAATATGCTTCTATCATAGTTGTTTGTGAATAATTACATATGACCAAAAAGTCTTCATAAGTTCTAGAAATAAAAGGTGCAAATGTTATACATATCCTTTACTTTTATTTATTTTTTTGCTAGTTCAACCTCTTCTCTTTCTCTTAACCTTGTCAAAATGTTAGATCTTCCAACTTTGGTTGCCTTCCTTTTTGTTTTAGTTTCTTGAATAGGTCCCTTTCCTTTACTTTATGATGCATCTTCTACAATGCTTTCTTGAGAAGGCATTACACTTGACCCTATATTTCAACTATCATTGTCATATAAATTCCTACTTTCAAATGAAATAAATAATCTTACCATCATTTCACTTATGGGAATTGACCCAGGTGTTAGCATCTTACAACTTCTAGAATTATGTCTAGCTTATTTACATTTCTTACAAGTTATATGGCTACTAATTGTTGTTAAAATAATCATGCCCATCTTACCTTTACCAACTTCCCTTATTCTACTCTTCTTTAGCCTTCTAGCTCTTTTCTTATATGAGGGAGGATTGATATTGTCCATGTTCTTCTCAAGGTATGGGCTAAAAATGTTCACTTGGTAATGGATTAATGCTCTTTCAATAACACCTTATAAGCCTTTTTTATTATATTACTGGTGCACATAATCCTCAGGTTCTCCTCTCTCTAAAAAAATCATTGAAATGACATGGCTAAAAAGGATCCCAATTAACTCCCATCTCCCATATTTGCCTTCATTTGTTCAAAGGTTCACAATATGATGGTCACATATATAGTTCTTAATTTCAAATGTTTCATCACTTGCCATAAATGAGTTAAGTTATTAGTAATATTTCTGTAAATAGGTGTCAAATGCAAATAATGTTATTACCTAAAAAATGAGCTAAATCATTTATAGCCTCCTTATTTTTCTCTAGCATTAATGCAATGTTAGGACATATCTTACCATTGTAAACAACAATTCCATAGTTCTTTTGATGAAATCTCTTCATAGTAGCACCTCTCATCACTTCTAACAAGTTAAAATTGGTTGTCATGTGTTTTTCTCAAATATGTAGAAATAATATACTATGTTGTTTAATAACAATCACTTTTGCATCATCTATGAAATAGATATCTAAACCATCTCATCTCAGGAATATTTTCCAACCAATCGTGGGCATCCTTGTTCATGCTCTCCATCTTACTCATTTGCCACTTATAACCTCATTTTGTACAATCTGAAGTAATACTCTACTTATAGTCCTTGTAGATGATTAATAGTTTATACTTTCTTTGTAAATTGGACCACAAATGCCTAAAGTAATAATAATGGTCAAACGTTCATATTCATGCTCAAACAATTCTTGTGGACCTTACATTGTATGATAAAGATATAATCAGTAAGAAATATGGGAAATATGAAACTTGTATTAAAAATATTTATTTATGTTACCTTATGCCTATCACTCATGAACACTTATGATATCACTACCAATATCATCAAGTAAGCATCCCTAAAACCATTATCATCTCTCTTTATTCTCAACTTTTACAATAGCCCATACCAATGGAAATATATTATCATTTGGATCCTTTCTAGTGGTTGTCAGTAGCTGCCCATCATAGATTGTCTTCAATTGATAACCATTAATGCATATTATTAGTCTATAAGTATTAACAAAAATCCATATTTTGCTTGTTCGAGCCATATGTAGTATAAGTCAAACATTCCCTCCAAAGATCTAATGCATAGTAATTACCCCTATAATAATCCATCACTACCAAAAAGTACCCTACCAACCTTTCATATTGTGCCCCTTCATCTCTAACTAACAAAGACAAGACATACCTCTTAATTATATATGCTTTATTGTCTGTAATTTCTTATCAATAATCTCTTAAAATAACCTCCTTTAACCCAAATATATACAACTAGGATAGTCTCTGAAGTGTTCCAAATACTTACGAGCAATCCACTGGTAATCTACTTTTTTACTATCAAATGGCCTCTAACAAGAATGAGAGTTATAGAATGTCTTAATCTAAAATGCATTCTTATCTTGTGTAATGTTTTCATATATTCTCCATCCACATTTCTTTTTACGCACTGTACTAACTCTTAACTTTTAATTATTTATATAATCATATCAAAACTCATATGAATACTCACGTTCTTTAAAGTCTTTATAAATGTGTCATCATAATCAGTTATCATTCCTTACTTTAAAACAATTATCCCATCATATAAATTAGAAGAGAAAAAGTGCAGATATTTAGGGTTCTTCTTCCTCTCCTCATTAGAACTTCCTTCTAGGTTACTAATATCATTATCATCAACAACGACAACATAAACCTCATTATCACCTAAGTTAATATTCTCAAATCTAGTATATAACTCACTCATGACAGGTAACTCTTCTTATATAGCTCATCTATAGATATCATCAGGAATATCTTCACTTGAATATCCTAAATCACTCATATCTATCAATTGGCTTTCATGGTATGATAGGTCATTTGAATCATTTGATGCTTCATGTTCAACTTCAAATGCTACTGGAATATGTGGATTTGAGGGCACATCTATGGGTGTTGGAATCAATGTATCTTTAGGTGTTAGAATCAGTGTATCTGTGGGTATTAGAATCCGTGGATTTACTACTTCTAGTAAACCTACCTCTTGATCATCATCTTTAATTACATTAATTAGAATATCAACCTCAGGGTCAATAAGTTTGCTTAACTTGAGGTACTTCTCCCCATCCATAAACACTTCTATTATCTTCATTTTTATCACTTCAATTGTACCTACCAAGCTCCTTCCATTATGTTCATTCTATAGTGCCCTCAAACCATCTTCAAAGCATTGATGTGGGAATTTATGTGTAAAATCTAATGTTTTAGAAACCGAACTGGAATTTACATAGGTAAGACAAAAGGTTTAAGGGACTTATACAAAACCGACTAAAGATCGAATAAAATTAAAAAATTTAAAATATTATTGAAAAATATTATCCTTAACTATCGCTTTATTTGAAGTTTAATTGAAAAAAGAGATTGTTAAATGAAAATTGATTTATTTATATTAGTTTATAAGAACTTATTAATTTACAAAAATTGATTGAATAATTAATAAATTGACTGGTTTATAACAACAAGAGTTATTAAAGTAAATCAAACCAAAAATTTGAAAACCAATAATTAAAGATTACGATTGAGCCAGTCAAACCAATTGGGTTTTTTAGTCATTGGTAAAATCCCATGCTTCTCCATACCCTAGCCTCTTAGCATTAAACATAAAATCAACCAATATAATCTCATTATATTTACCTCACAACTAAATAATCATTCTCTCCATCTTCATATACCATTTCTAGTTTAAATTTGTAGCATCAACCATAGAATCACTCAATCCAAATTATGGGTTTTGATGTACTTACATTTCCTTAAACATAACCTTAAAAAGATATATCACAATATGTAATTTAGTACTAAATATATGCAATTTTAATAAGTCACTAACTTAATGTAATAATGCAAATATTGTATGAGTTTCTTCAATATTTCATATAAGTTCAGGGGGTGCTTGTTTCCATTTTTATTTTTTGTTTTTTGTTTTTATTTTTAAATTCAGTAAAAAATCTTGTTTGTTTAAACATTTAGTTTTTGTTTTTTGTTTCAATTGCTTCCTGTTTTCAAAAATTATGAAAACCATAAAAAGTGGTTTTTGTTTCCTATTTTTGTTTTTTTCATAATCTAATTTACTATTATTTAAATATATTTTTTTAATTTATAATTTTTAGTAAAAATTATGAATAATTTAATTTAACATTATATTTATATATTTAATAAAATTAAATTAATTATCAATAAAATTATGAATAGTTTAATTTAATTTTTATAATTAAATTATATAATTAAATTTAAAATATTAAAATATTAAAATAAAATTTGATTTAATAATTAAAATATATTTCAAATAAATTTTAATTTATACATAAAATTTTAATTTAGAAATTATTTATTTATTAAAATAACATAATTTTATTAATAATTTGTTAATAAATATTATATAAGGGATTAAACAAATTTATTTAATTAAAAATAATTTATCTTTAAATTTTATCTAAAATATAATTATTATCAGTGATAAAAATATAACTATATAAACATTAATAACCAAATAGGTTTTTGTTTTTATTTGAAAGAAAAACATAAACAAAAAACTGAAAACGAAAACTTAAAACTGAAAACTACAAGAGAAAAACATACTTATATAGGATTATAAACCGGATGCTTTTGTTACAAACATCATTCCTAATATCCCTTTATAATTCTCTTTAAGTTGAGAGTAAATTTCTTCAAATATCCCTTTGAGAGTAAATTTCTTCAAATATCCCTCTCTAATACCCGTTAAGAAAGTGGCATTAAGATAATATTTGGATTAAATAACCCTTTCCATTAAGGAATTCAGAATTTCGATTAATGGTATGAACGAGACTTACTTATCATTTAAGAAAGTGCTTAATGAAATGAAAGAGAGTTTCTTCCACTTATCATTTAGTTTAGAGCATAAAATTTTTCGATTTCTGTTGGAATGTAAGAACATGCATAGTAGCCTTTATTCATTAGTACTAGGAATTTAGGATGCTACTAGATTGAACAAAGAGAGACAGAGAGTTCTAATAGTGACATATAAATGGAATCTAAACTTTATGAAGAGCTCTAAAGTCAGGACAAAGGCCTACTTATACTGAAAAAGGCTTAGGTTCGATATCACTATGCTCAGGCGGGTCGTTGTAATGATAGATGTCAAGCAAAGTGAAAGCCCAATACCACAACTTTCTTCTGTGAAAGTACGTGAGCTTAAGGTGTTCGAAGACGTGCGGGATGCTAAGGTATTAGAGAATTTCTTGTGAAATATGGAGCAGTACTTTGCAATTGCTAGAGTATCTAATACTGATAAGGTCAATGTGACGGCCATGTACTTGGATGGAGATGCAAGCTCTGGTGAAGAATGAGGACTTCTATGAAGATCAGCGCAGATAAAACCCCTCTAGCTGCATTGGAGCTCATGAAGAAGGAGTTGAAGGATATAGTTTCCCTTTTAACCGTGTAAAGAGAACAAAATCAAATACAAGCAATCAGTTGTTTCATGAAGGAAAATTCCCTAGGAGATATACATCCCTACCGTGTCAATTATGGCAATTATTGTCTATTATTTAGTTAAGATAATTGGAAAGCAAAGAGACACTCATTAAAAGCTAACACAAGAGCACTTTACAACATTTTAAATTATATAACTTTATAGAATAAGCCAATGAGACAACTTTGAGAAGTTGTTTGCCTCTTCATGATTTCTAGTAACTTTGGGGCATTTGTTTTCCTTAACCTGCAATCTAAAATATAAATTAAACTAATCTTCATTGTGTATCACATATATTTTTTCTATCTGTCTCTCACACACGTACATATTACCTCTCTCTGATTTTCTATTTGGCAAAGACAAGATAAATGGTTTCTCTTCATTACCTTTCCAACTTCTGCACTCTCACTAGAACATGAAGTAGAAGAAAACCAATGCATTTGATTTTGGTATTTCTTTCAAGAAGAATTTATTTCAGGGGAAAAGAAACGTGAAGACGTAGTCGAGGTTTTCTGGTAGCATATGGTTAATCCAAAGGAAAGAAAAAAGTGGAATCACACACTCAAGTGAATATTATTAATGTGGCAAAAGAATGATGCAACTGTTAATTGAGAAAGTAGGACTGGTGCTAAAAGGGAGGGTTCATGGGGTTGGGACCGGAACGAATTTGAGCGAGCAAGCAAAATTATTTTCTTCAATAAGCAGTACTCAAAGAAGTATTATATGCCACTAGATCAGATTTAGCATTCTAATGTCAATCGGTTTTTGAAGAAACGAAGCAGTAATGATAGTCTGCTAATGTTTTGTCAAAAAGAAGAATTATTTTAAGCTTATGCAAAAAATCCATTACAGAGACACCCTATTATTAGCAATGAACTTGCTCAGGAAGGCAGGAATACTCACTAGTATATTATCGGTGCTTTTGTATTTTTTTATCCTCTCTTTTGCTTCAATTCAGGACAACAAGGTCTTTTCACTGGTCGAATTGATAACAACAACGTCTCCCTACTTTTGTTCCTTCCTTTAATCGCTTCCCAATCAACTGAAAAGGTTTAGTTCTGTTTAGGAGACAATAAAACTAGACTTCTTTGCTTCGTGCGATATCGTGTGGATTGTCAAAGATGATGTTGCCTGATTTCAATCCATACAACGTCGTTGCTTTGTAACAAGAATGTGCTATATAGACTCCCAAAACTTTAAATGAATCATGTATAAATAGGATTTTTAATGGCAGCTTGATGGCAGGGGGACGAAAGATATTTTAACAAAAACCAATAATTGGAAAACTAAACTGATTCGGCCAATTTGATCGTAATAACTTTGAATTGTCTAATATTTTGGTCTAGTTTTTAAGTTTTTGATTCGATTTATTTTTATAACTTTTATTGTCAAAAATTGATCAATTTATTGGTTATTCGATCAATTCTCGTAAATTAATAAGTTCTAATAAAGTAAAATAAATAAATTAATTTTTATTTAAAATCTCTTTTTATATTAAACTTCAAATTTCTTGATGAATGGGGATATTAATTTTTATTTATATTTTAAATTCTTTAATTTTTTTCAATCTCTAGTCAATTTTATGGCAGTCTAATATTAGTTGAAACTTTTAAACTTTGATCTAACTTCCGGTTCAATTTTTAAAGCATTGACTAAAACACACGAGTGATATTTGAAAAATCTTAAAAATAAGAGACTAATGTGTAGTTTGCCAAACCCTAGGAGAATCCTATGAATGTAACCCTAATCACAAGTTGAACTACTAGAAGGAATCTAGCTTTTTTTTGTTGAGGCTTGCATTAGTTGTGACTTGTAGCCTTGTGTAACCTTACGTTCCGTAGTTGTAATACTTTCTTATTAATGCATTCTCTTTTCTTCAAAAAAAAATCATTTTTTAAAGCACTATTATCTTTTAAGTGAAATTATGTTTTAGGTTAAATTAGAATAAGATAATAATGTTAAGGATTATATGAAATCTTTACAAACAAATGGGACAGTATTTGGTAAATTATAGTACTTTATTTGATATTTTGACCTGCAATCAAATGTTATCTTCGTTTTAAGCAATCACGTACGTTAACGTCAAATAATAATCACCTCATGATTTACATGCAAATTATGGAAAGAAGAATCAAGGTTTTGAAAATGTCAATGTTCAAACAGATACACGAACGTACTTTTGGTTTGTCCTTCGGTACGAAGCCCGTCTAAGTGCGTGTAGATTAAGGAAGTAAATAATTCCACAAGGACGATCCTGATCGCCCCCCAGCTTTGATCTTGAAGCAGTGCATAGTTAGTTCCAAATGAGAGCCAAATCCAAGCAACTTCATGTTTCACGAACACTAAACTCGTGGCCTCGTTCAACTCAAAGCCAGCCTTACCTATATCTATATGTGTGTTCAAGACTTGGTTGATCAATGAGCTCAGCGTGAAAAATGCAGTACACACTATAAGAAAAGTATAAAATAGGGATTAAAAGTTATCAATGAAAAAGAAATCGTTGTAAATTATTAATGAAAAATTAATTTCTGTCGGTAACATTCAATGACGAAGCTAGAAATTTAAGATAGGAGACCCAAATAAAATATAGATTTCACAAAAATTTTCATATCAAAACTAAATAAAAAAATAAAGTTTTATTAAGAATATAAAATAGTTAAAATTACAATGATCCTTGCCTACTTTTCATATATTGAAATCTTTTCATAACAAGATCATTGTCAATATTTGCAAATACATCTCTTTCAATGTAA
>JANSVA010000002.1:19336449-19351960 GCA_025504915.1 Erythroxylum reticulatum | reverse complement strand
GAAGATCAAAGAATCTATCATCAATCTAACTGATTTCAACATTATTTAAATAATTCAAGAATCTCACACTAACAATAGTAATAACAATAATATTTTAGATGTAGATACTTTAGAGTTAACTAAATCTACTGGTATTTTCCATATTAATATACTATTATAACAATAAAAAAAACAAATAGCAAAAATAGATTTAAATCTAAAAGATGGACATGATATTACATACCATCAGTTTAAAAAATTAATTAATAGAAAAATATCATTTATTATGGAAAAATTATACATGAAACACATATTAAAATAGACCAACGTAATGGACATATTCGCATAAGTTTAATAGACCAAGAACCAATTTATAAACAGTTACAAAATATTTCTAAAGAAAAAAGACATAAAATTGGATATATACATCTTTCTATAATTCAAATTTTGTTAAAATATACCTTTCAAGAAGGATAGATTCTCCTATTAGAATGAGTATAATTGATGAAAGAATGACTGATTTAAAAGACTAATAATTGTAATCATGAATGAAAATTTAGCTTATGAAAAAATTGAATTTAATACCCTCCTTAAATTAGGAATTCCTTTATAATCACATAATTTAGATGAAACAATTACTATATCTTATAAATTTTATAGCGAAAATTTAATGAAAACTGGGTAATATCATTGTCCTTAGAATAAGAAAACATGTAAATGTTGGTTATATAAAGAAGAAGGTAATTATGCAAACGAATGCTATTAGAAATGAAAATAAATATAAAGAAAAAATTAATATTTTAAATTCATCATTTAAATATAATTTAGAACCTGTTGAGTCAAAATATGAAACAAATTCAATAATTTCTTCATTATATCGTTATGAATTCCAAATTTTAGAATTAACAACTGATCCAAAAACAACATTTATTTAAGTGATTATTAAGAATAAAAAAGTTAATGCTTCTATAGATACAGGTGCTACTATTTGAATAGCATCTAAAACATTGTTATAAAACTGGAAAAAAAAACTAACAAACCTTTACAAATAAGAATAGCAGATGGAAGTATTAAATTTATTTGATATGTAAGTTATTATAATAATATCATTATTGAAAATTACACTTTTATTATACCTTCAATTTATCAACAAGAATCAGAATTACTATTAAGAAATAATTTTCTTAAACTATATAATCTTTTTTGTCAATATTTGCATTATATAACTTTACGAACACCGATAATAAAATTCTTAAATCAAAATCCATAATTCTCAAAATTCCTATACATCGTACCACTTATTATAAAAATTTAAAGATTATAATATTAAAATTAAATCAATTACAATTTTATCTTCTTAATAATCTTATTGAAATAGAAACCTTAATAGAACAAGTTTGTAGTGAAAATCCACTAGATCCTAAAAAGAATACTAGTAATCAATTGGTTAAAATAAAACTAAAAGACCACACACGAGAAATTAATATTAAGAATAATATTCCATATAAACACCAAGATGTACAATAATTTATTAATGAATATTCCGAATTATTACAAAAACAATTAATAGCATCAGGCGCTAGTAAACCAAGTACTAGTAAACATTCAACCCCTAGCCTTCTATGTAAATAATCATTTCGAACAAAAACGAGAAAAAAGAAGAATGGTAATTAACTATAAAGAATTAAATAAAGCTACTATAGGTGTGCATATAAATTACCTAGAAACTATATTATAAGTAGATTAAAGGGACATCATTAGTTCACTACAATTGATGCAAAATCAGGTTATTGGCAATTAAGACTACATAAAAATACTAAACTATTAACAACGTTTACAAGTTCACCACAAAAGCATTACCAATTGAATGCATTGCCTTTTGGATTAAAACAAGCCCTTGGTATTTATTAATGATTTATGAATAACAATTTAGAAGAATTAGAAGAATTTATATTAGCTTATATTGATGACATTATTATATTTTCAAATAAAGATGAGGAAGATCATTTCAATGTTTTGAACATTTTGTTTATTCTACATCTTATATATTAAATAAACATTATATATATATATATTGAATAAAGAAAAAGAAAAAAGGATCGATAAATTTGAAAAAAATACCAAGTAATTAACAAAATCGAAAGAGAGGGATTCGAACCCCTCAATGCGAATAACGTGCACAATGTAATTGTAGAATACAATTGTATATGGCATGTACTAGTCCCTTAGCATATGAAAGCATTTTACAGCTAACTAGAAACGGTCCTTGAGTCAAAGTTAGTTAGATCACACATGATAATGAAATGCGAAAGCTCAACATAACTTAGCAAGTTAAATTAAGCATAATGTGAGTTTTGTTAGAGTTACAAATCTTGTACGGACCAACTTAGCTAAGGCTAAGTTCTTGATAGACCAAGGACTTAGTATATACTCAAATAAATGGACATGATTAATGAACTTGACATGGGTAAGCATTGGAACAGGCCAATGTACTATGAAAGACTTTGAGCTTGGATGACTCATCATTAATAAATAGAAATTATGGAGAGATCTTAGATAAGTGACGAATAAGATCACAACAAATATACATCAACTCTAAAAGATAAAGACTATGTGAAGTGTTCATCTGAAAATAGTATAGATTTTTGTGGATATGGATGTATCGTTCCTAAAAATGCTGCTCCAGTGCACAAGGCTCCTCACTTTATTAGGGTCAGGAAAGGGTCATCAATTGTACACAGTATTTCCTTTGTGTTTTACACAAACTTTTTTCATGATTAGATAAATATAATCTCTTATCTTCTTAGTTATAATGTGGCTTAATCATATCGTATAGAGTCCTATTTAAATGAAGATGTCTTCTTATTTGATAATATAATGCAATATGATTAGGATAAGATGTGATATAGCTAGTTAAGTTCAGTTAAAATTTTGACTTAGCCATCAAGATAGAGATGTCTACATTATTACTCATTTGAGTTTTGCTCCTTATATCATATTGAAAGGGTATTCTTTTGTATACTTTGAGGGAAGTAATAAATGTTAATATTTGTTATATCTCTTTCGTTGTTCAATTGTTGAATTTTTTAGTTTAATGTTTTCTCAATGATCTTCAAAAGTATGAAAGTTAAACAGTTCAAAAGCAAGTTAATTTTGTGGGTACTTAGAAAAACCTTGTAACAATGTGGTCCATTGGATAAAAGGTATATAGAAAATTTATGTTTCTTCCCAACTTTACATCAATAGTTGGTGTTTGTCACGAGATGGCATGAGCTGGTGGCTCAAAGTTGCGATGGATCTGTTGACAAAATAGGTTGGAATTGACAAATAAGTAGCTCGGAGAAGCTATGTGGTTGATGTCGTAGCTGTCCTTGAGTCGCTAGAGAACCAGAAACATTTTGGTCTATTGCCATACCAGACACGTGGTGGCACCCTTTAGTCGAAGATGGCGACGTAATGAGCGCTACGGATTTTTGAGAGAGAATGGTGGGGAGCACAGCTTAGGTGACAGCAAGAGCATCCAATGGTGGCTGTTAGAGTTCCCTTAAGAGGAGGACCATGTGGCATCTAGTATTAGCGTAACTGGAGACTTGAATAGGGATAGTTTCGCTACAGGCTTAAGTGGGAATTAAACTAAGATAAAGTTATCCCAAATATAAAATAAAGCCTATTTGAATTAAGGTTATCAAAAATTGGACAGAGTTATTCTAAACAATGTATGCCAAACTAAGTTTTGTTAATATTAATTTAATCCCAGACAAAAATTTTAAAATTATTTTAAATTCTAATTTGAATTAATTAATTATTTTTTATTAGAATAATATTAATAATTAAATTGATAATTAATTGAGGTTTAAAAATATTATTTTTAGAATTATATTTAATTAAATTAGAATGATAATTAAGTTAATTCCTTTAAAATTAAGAAAATACCTTATTAGTTTAATTAGGAAAAGTGTTTCTTAACTAAAATTATTCATTTCAATTTGATTAATAAATTTTTTGATTAATTAGAAAAAGTTTTTTTTCTTAGTTAAGCTTTAAAATATTTTTATTTATTATTCCCTTAACTATCAAGAGTATCCGTAAGAATCTCATAAAAATTAGATTCTTACGAAGCTAAGAAACATATTTAAGGCATTCAATGTTCTAACAATTTCATCACGTATTTTGATATGCAATGAATTACTGCTTTTAACAGTATGTTCTTCATTATCTTTTAAAGAACATAACTACTCCTTATTAAAAGTCAAATAATAAGACACGACAATGTATATTACCTGCTAATTTGCAGAACCAAAATGACTCACAATCAATACATAACAATCTCTTCCATCCTTTTCATCGAAACTTTCTTAGACTGGATCGATGCTAAAGACTTTTTTCTTCAATTCTTTGAATTGCAGAGCATCTTTCGCATCATTAACAAAAATAGTCTCTTTATTATATAATATAATATCATTAAAATTCTCATATAAATTAGGTAAAGAACACAAAAGAATTATGACTTGATCCTCAAGATATCCATGCTTCTTTTGATACAAACGATTCATAAATGATTTCTTCTAATAATTACTTTTAAGTCATTTTAATTAAAAAAATTCATGGTTGTTTAATTAACAACCTTTCTTGACATCTCATCACCCAAACTCAACAATATTATAGTTCCTTTGACAGAACCTCTTTCTTCTACGATTCTCTTAAATTCTTTGACATTTTTTATTTTCCTTCTAATACTAACGTACATCATTGTTGAACATGAACCACCCTCATCTTCTTCTTTTATAAAATGAAATAATTTGATCCATTCAATTTCTCAACATCAAACTTGTGAAGAGATTTCCTAAAAGTAAAATCTAAGCTTTGATACCAATTGTTGAGATGCCAATGACTCTTATACCAATTGTCTTGCAAATAGAAGTAATCTAGGATGAAAATAAATAAAGAAAAAAAACACAAGAATTATGTAGTTTGACCAATTATGTGACCCACATCCATAGGCAAGAAGATATATTTCTTTTATAACTGTGAGAAAGACAATAAAAGGAGAATATATGACAAAATTCTCAAGTTTTCAAGGTTCTAAATTACAAAACTCTTATCGGGGTACTTATAACCTAAGGCTACATGTGCAAGTTTAAATATAATGAAACTTTATTCCCATATAAACTTATACAAGTTTAAGTACAATGAAACTTTACTCCCTGGTAAGCTAGGGTTATTTAAACTATATTTTTACAAATACTTAACAACACTGAAACTCTATTTATGTGTGCCCTAAAAAATGTGTCACAAGTTTGCTTAATTGCTTTTGACTTAGAAAACCCTACAACCATTATAACATAAACATTAGTTTCATATCCAAGTTTGATGCCAGTTAGCTTTTGAAATTTTAATATTCACAAAAGATTCAAGGCATATCTCACAAAAAAATCAGAATCTTGAAGATATCTTACAATAATCCTTATGTCAATAATCAAATTAGAACCTTGCATGCATTAAAGAAATAGATCACAAACTAAATCAATCTTATGAACTATATAAAAGATCGAAGACACCATAACATTCTACGTATCAAGCATTTTGATCAATTTATTAGGTTTCGTACTGTATTGATCGGAACTAGTCAAAAAATAGTACGAAACCATGTTCTAGGGTACTGATCATCGATACTAATCAGTATCGACAATTTCATATGGCACCAACTAGTATTTAAAATATCGACCAATACTGTAAGTTTTGAAAAATAGGGGGGATCTTTTTGCAAACTAATTATGGGCATTATAAATTGAATTGTATAAGTAAACAAAACATATTAGTTTATAGTTGAATTATGAGATTACATAAAGTAAGTTGTAAACTTATAGTTGTGAGTTGTAGTTGAAGTTGAATATGTTATAGTCGTGAGTGCATGTCATTAGTTTATGGTTAAATGATGTAATCATATAAAATAAGTTATATTATATAAGATGTATATGCGTATTATGTAATTGTGTATGTTGAATCCTTAAATTGTTAGTTTTTGACTTATTGGTAAATTTTATTGGATGAAATTGAATTATGTATGATGCAATCTACAAAATGAGTTATATTATATAAGATGGACATGTGTGCTGTGTAATTGTGCAATGTTGAATACTTAAATTGTTGGTTTTTGACTTATTAGTGAATTGTGTTGGAGGAAATTGATGTAGTCAAACAAAATGAGTTATATTATATAAGATGGACATGTGTATTATACAATTGTGTATGTTGAATACTTTAATTATTAGTGGTACTGCTGTCGCCTGCAACCAAATTCAAAAGAAATCACTTCCGTTAAAACAAATTAATGTAGTAACAGTAAGCGGATATCGTTCCCACTAAGAATCTTTGCGGTAATGAAATTACGAATTCAAACAACACAAATAACAAAAATAAAAAGGGGTTTGGTCACGACAATATCAGAAAATTATAAGAAAAATCACAAATCGGAAGCAGCAATAAAATCTAAAAAATCAATGAGAAAATACCTTGGTTTCGGGTCACCGATGTTATCATGCTATCATGGATCCTCGATATAAAATTGCAATCATTAATAAACATTCATTAGGGAAATTTCTCTTAAGTGTAATGACTAGGAACATGTATCCTAGCATTCTTATTAAACAACAACCTAGATACGATCGTAGGTATAATCGAATAATAGCATTAAGAATTAAGAACCAATGAGCAAGCGAAATACATGTACGACATGCAATCAATCAAGAGAATATCTTCTTAGAATTTCCGACTCTAACGTAGAGAAGTTAATCCTAATTGCAATTTGTGATTATCGAAGCTGAACATCATATTTCGTTAATCTAGCGATTGAACCAATTAATCTCTAGTTGCGCACCTAGAAACCAACGAATTCAATCAGAAAGAATAAATCCAAAGATATCCAATGTTTATTAACAATATAAAAAACTATTTGAAACATCTCACCATAATAACAGATAACATGGATCTCCTTAACCAAGACAAAAGACTTAGCTACTCATAAGTGAATTGAAAACAAAAGTAACAACAAGGTAATAAATCTCCATCCCTAGTTCTTTAATGAAGAATATGAAAACACCAATTGAAAGTATGCAGAAATCGTAAAAGACAGAAGCAAGAAAGTAGCCGCCCTAAAAAAAAAAACCTTTTAAACCTAGTCTAAAACCTAATGTATATGTGCGTCAATCACCAACTCTCCTTCTTGATGCTTATCTCTTCGTTATCTTCCCTTGATTCTCTCCAGATAATGTTCTCTTCTATTTTCGGTAGGTAATTCCCTTAAAAGATGGTCAGATAATCTTTAAAGATTGTGTTTAGTTTGAATTTGACTTCTGAAATTTTATCTGAAGATTTATTCCATCTTTAGGCGTGCCCACGCTTAGTTACTAAATTGCTGTCAAAGTGAGAATTTCGGATTTTCTTCATTCTTTTGCATCTTTTTGATTTCATTTCGTCTATAAGGTGTTGAAAAACATCTGTAAACAATTGTAAGATAATTCCATTAATTTCGGATAATAATTTCAACACATTAACGATAATTAAGTCCAAAATAAGTGCAATTTAATGACTTGACAATTAGTTTTTGACTTATTGGTGACTTTTGTTGGATGAAATTGAATTGTGTATGATGTAATCATACAAAATAAGTTATATGTTATAAGATGGACATATGTATTATGTAATTGTGTTAATTAAATGCTTGAATTGTTGATCTTTGACTTATTGGTGAATTTTGTTAGATGAACTTAAATTGTGTATTATGTAATCATACAAAATAAGTACGTAGGAAGGTATACCCAACGGCCTCTCTCCCTTTGAAATTGCGCAGATTAGCACGTAGGAAGGTATACCTAATGGCCTCTCTCCCCTTTATAAGGGTAAGGAGGTTTACGGGCATTAAGTTTGGCTTTACAGGACAAATGTGGGGGGACAGTAAGATGTCATTCCATCAGGGTCTCTGAGGAAGGTCTCCTTACTTATTAGAGACAAGAAGGGATGGACTTTGCAGCCTATCAGGTACTCGCAGATATGGACTTCATCAAGTATTCCCTATTACTTGTATTTTCATTTATTTATGTTTATATTGTAATTTTAGGTAAATATAAATTTTTCTTGTTAGTTTTTACTTTCCTCTGTAACTTGCATCATTCTTATATTGTCTCATTTGTATGTGGGTCTACCGGAAATAGTCTCTCTACTATATAGGGGTAAGGCTACGTACTATCAAACCTCCCTAGACCCTACTTTATTGCTAGATTTCGAACTGGGTGATGATGATGATGACAAAATAAGTTATATTATATAAGATGTATACATGCATTGTGTAATTGTCTTAGTTTGGACTTTTATGTTAAACAATACATATGTTATGATAGTAGTTGATAATGAAATTATATGTTCTTTATTTTGATATATGTCTTCATTTATTTTTATAGATAAATGGAATGAAGTTCAAGTGCTCCTAATAATTCATCCGCTTAAGAAAGATACAATGATTTGACTTAAGCTCATGCTGCATTGGTCCTCGGTATGAAGAACCATAGTATTTATTTCTTTTGTAACAAGCATTTGAAAGGTGGAGAAATCACCAGATTAAAGATGGATTTAGCTGGGCTTAAAAGAGATGTGAAAACTTGTCAAAAAATGAGTCATGATGTGAAGTGGCAAATGAAAAATTTGCTTGAAGAGTATTAACAAGAGAAAGACATAAGGGAGATATTGAATTATGAAATTAGTAGTAGAAGATTGTTTACTGCTATTCAGGACGATAGTGGAAATGTTGAAGGTGGTAGTGTTCCTACCCAACAAGAAGTGAATTTTGCATCTGGACCTGATGTTAGGAAAATAATAAGGCAATAATTGAATTTTTTTTGCACCACGAACAACTCCTAAAGCTTAGTATTCAATGCTTAGTGTTATGTAATCAAAAGAAGCAGCTCACAATGTAGATATGGTAATAGCTAGATGGTGTTATGATTTAAGTGTAGCATTTAATGCTTTTAAATCTTATTATTATCAGCCTATGACGGATGTTATAGCCTCTTACGATTTGGGATATAAAGCTTCTTCTATTGATGAATATAGAGATAAACTTTTGAGTAGTTCTATTCATGAAATTAAAATTTATTTGGAAGAAAGAAAAATTTCTTGGACTACTTATGAGTGTTCAATCATGTGTGATAGTTACACAAAAAGGAAACATGAGCCTTTATTAATTTGTTGGCTTATTCAACAAAGGGCTCAATATTTTTAAAGCCTATTGATGCATTTGGATTGTTTAGTTCATTATTGACAATGATTATAATTATAAAGCGGTAAGAAGAAGATTACAAAGCAAGTAAAATTCCTTTTTTTGGACACCTTATACTACACATTGCATTGACTTAATGCTAGAAAATATAAGAAATGTTAAGTATTTTCTTATTATTGATGAGACTGTTCATAAAGCAAAAAAGGTGACCAAGTTCATGTATAATCTTTATGAGTTTTGAATTTAATGAGAAATGATTTTACCAATGGTAGGAATTTATGTCGTCCCGCTGTTATAAGATTTGTAACAAATTTACTATCACTTCAGTGTTTTATTATAATCAAAAAAGAGTTAAGACAGATGTTTACAAGTGAAAAACGGGTTGCATCTCAGCATGCTAGCTCTAATGCTGGAATGTAGATTTCTAGAATTATACTTGAAAAAACTAAATTTTGGTCACAATAACAATTTGTCATTTAAGTTTGTTAGCCTTTAGTGAGGGTTCTTCCTTTGGCTGATAATGATGGAAAGGCAACAATGGATTATTTTTATGACGTCATGGAGACGACGAAGGAAGTAATCAAAACTATTATAAAAAATAGGTCTTCTTTATACACACCTTACCTCGCAGTCATCAATAAGAGATGAGAAAGACAACTTTACTTCCTGTTGTTTATAGCTGGGGCATTTTCGAATCCTAGTATTTATTTTAAACTAGGTTTTACAAAGAATGGTGAAATTAATAAAGGAGTGTTATTAACTATTACAACAGTAATTGTCCATAAATGATGCAAGATCTCCTAACTCACAAGTGGAGATTATAAGGAGTCTTCAAGGAATGATGGGATGCCAATTGTTATTCGGAAAAGAGCAAAACTTAGTCAAGCTATATATTTTTTCACTTTTGTTATTTATTGAAAATTAATTATCACTTTATTTTGTTTATAGCGCTACTTTTGTCGTCTTCCGACTTACAGTTTCTTGGTGTGACTAATTCGGAAATGGTGTTTCAGAATTGCAAAGGTTTGAAATTCGAATTCTAAGTTAATGTGTAAATGCAATAGGCTATGAAAAGAATTGGAGCATATTTGAATTCATTAATTCTAAATAAATAAATAAATTGGAGCATAAAAAATTGAATGACTTGGTTTTTATTTGATACAATTTAAAACTTCGAGAAATGTATGTTATTATCATTATTAAGTTAGATATAATTTTTAATAATTTAATTTTATTGTTTACTAAGACTCTTAATAGAATAAGTAGTTTAGTACATCCAATTTGAATTGATAATATCGATCTTTTGGAGGATTGAGTTTCTGATGAATCGATTTTGATAAATAAAAGTGACTTAGAAAATAATCTTAGATAGAAAAGCATTGACATCTCATTTGGTGCAATGAATTGGAATGATGGTAATGATGAAACTCTTTTTAATGATAAAGATTTTATATCAAATGAGAATTGGATTCAATGCAGTTATAGCAAGTATCCTGTAGATGCTTAAATAAAGTTTCAGGTTTTTGTTTCTCCTCTTCTTTTAATTTTATTTATATTTGATGTATATATTAAATTCTATATATGCAATGTATTGTAAATGTTTTTGTTTCAGGTTTCACTTCTAGTTGGATGTTTCCTCATTCTGGCTATAAATTTTAATAATTAGAGAGTTAAGAATATTTATTGTTCCTTTTATTTGATATTTTGAAGTAATTAGTATTTATTATAATAAAATGGTCACTTTTGACTATAATTTTTACACCAATTGACAAGTTTAACCTTAATATTCTAGTTAAAACAATTATAATCATAACATTAAAAAAAAGTAAAAACTGACCCACCATCACAAAAAATTTATCCTCTTTTGTTAAGTGGCAGGTCTATGCTGTCCTAACAATTTTAATATTTTTTATTTTTTGTGGGTCCCTAATATCACTTCATTACTAATGTGGGAAAGTGAGATCTACTTTTTAAAAAATATTACAATTTTATTTTATTTATAAGTGTGAGACCATCTCTTTTAATAAAGATGTCTTAACCCAATTCCTCACTCGGACAACCATACGAGTTCAGGTTCATACGTCCCATTCAAGAACATGTGAAGTAAACTATGATGAAATTTATCTGAGAAAGAAAAAGGAACTGAATTGAAATTATCCTGAAGAATATTTGCATTGGATGGTTCGATTCTTTATTTATTATTGCTTTTGTTGTTGCATCGCCAATAGATACTGATGGTATTTCTGGACCTGTTTCTGCATCTTTATTCTACAGAAATGACATTATTCATGGGGCTTTCATTCTTACATCTTTTGGTGGCATTTGCAATATCCTGTTCTTCATCCCTTTGGCAGTAGGTTTATGATTTTACAGGTGAACATAACTTCAATGGCATCACCTCTACGAGCACTGGTTTCGGGCCTCTTCAACCTCATTTTTGATTGAAACCGAACCTATGCGTTATGAGATGCTTCACATCAATCTTACCATTGCTCAAAAGCTTCAGGCATAGAGGCCATGTATTTCTGTACCTGAATAAACCCACCACTTCGAGGCAAATTTCAGAATTGTCATATTTCAAGTTAGTAATCGAAGTACCAAGCAGTAGCTGGAGTAAGCGGTAAAGTAATCTTATTGGCCCCATCCCCACAAGGCAAACTATGCCACCTGGAGCCGTGGCTCTGAGGGCGGTGGACATGGTTTTGTTAAAGCCTAAACAATCTGGTCAAAAAGGTTAAAGCTTGCACAATTAGATCCTATACTTATAAATAAAATAAAATAAAATGTTAATATCTTTTTAAAAAATGTGTCTTATCTTTCCACACAGCAATGACACGGAACTAGGAGCCCACAAAAAATAAAATTATTAGAATAAGGGTTAAAATTTTAGTTATAACGGAGTCCATTGATAACATTTTTTAAATGTTATGATTAAATTTGTTGATTGGTGTAAAATTTAGGGTCAAAAATGACCTTTTAGTTTCATTATACGATGAAATTGTAATATTTTAATTACTTTATATTGTTCCTGATTTATATTTATATGATGATTAAATGATTTTTATATTAATTTTGGTTATCATTTATATTGTGAAATGTTTGAAAATTAATGTTAATAAAAATAAATAAATTGATGTTATTTTAAATATTTATTATTATGATTTTTGGAGATAGGATTGATGTAAAATTACAAAGTATATAGAATAATATACTAATGAAATATTTTATAATTTTAAAAAATTTAAGGATTATTTTATAAATTTAAAAAATACTTAAAATAGTACCTAATTGATAGTGCAGTCTGTAGTAAAATCAAATTATTGATATGGTATTCATAACATTAATTTGATGCCATATCATACTTGAGTTTAAACAAAGACATGAGATTATAATACTCAGGTTCATAAGACAAAACATTTAAAGCATACAAATTTTCGGACTACAGATGAGTTAAACAGGCTACGGCTCACGAAGACGCGATAAACTTGATAATTGTAGGGTTTAATTTACCAGTGTTCCTAGGCTGGGGCTCGGCAGATGGAAGAGAGAAAATATTGGCCGACGACAAGACGAAAAGAAAGCAAAGCATTGCAAAAAGAAAGAAACAAAGAAAGAAAGAAATTATGGATTAAGGTGAGAAAGAGACAATTAGTTATTGGTGGGAGGCTTCACCAGCATCTAGATTAGTTTATAACAAGTCTTATTAAAAAGGGATAATTAATCTTAAATTACCCTATTTTAAAAAAAATTAATTCAGTTTTTAAATTTTTAAAATTTTCAAATAAGTGATTAATTTTTAAAATTTTAATGGCTAATTTCGAATCGTTATTGTTATTAGTATTTTTTTATTTGCTAACGAAATCTTTATTATTCATGACATATAAGTGTTCATGAGAAAAAATTTCCTATATTTTAGTCTAACCATGATCACTATCTTTTTAAGTGAACGTCTATAGATGTCATGAAGATAAAAAAATTTATTAGCTAAATCAGGTAATTATTAATAAAACTAATATTTTAAACTAAATTATTAATATTTTAAAAAATTGATTACTTAATTAAAAATTTTAAAAACTTGGATACTAAATTAAGATAATACTAAAGGGTCAAACATTTTAAGATTGGTTATCTCTATTAAAGATAAAAATTAAATAAAAAAACTACTTGCTTGTTGGTGGTTTAGTAAACGCTAAAAATATTAAGATTAAAAAAAGTTTTAAATTTTATATTACGAGTACGTTCATTTCACAGCTATATGAAACAAGAAAGGACGCAAAGCTATTAAGCAGATGTCGTCAAATTAAGGCCCATTTGCGAACTACAGTTTGAAGTTTTATTTTAGCCCAATACAATTATTCTTGAAGATGGGTAATGAAATATTAAAGTTGGATTAGTAAAAAGGAAACATATTCACTTACTTTTAATTAATGTTTTAAGTGGTATCCTATTATATTAAGCCTATATTTGGTTGGGCTTACACCAATAAAACTTTTGTCAATAAAGCTTTTTTCTGTAAATTTTTTCTGAGAAGAACTTTTCTAAAAAGTCAATTAATTATTTGACTGTTATTTAAAACATAGTTTTAAAAAAAAATTCATACAGTAAACTGTTTGACATAATAATTTTAATTTTAACTATATTTTATTTTGTAAAATTATTTATACATATAAATATTATTTAAAGTATATTTAACAATATGCAAAGAACAATACATTAATTATTATATAATTTTAAATATATGAAACACAAATGAAAATATATCTAATTAAATCTTTTATATAGATTATAACATAAGTAAAACTAATGTCTAAAATACATATTAAAATATAAAAAAAGTCAAATAATATCATATAAATCTGAAAATAAATATTAAGTTGAGTAAACATGAAGATGAGTTTGTAGGTATTGTAAAAATTGTGTATAAAACATAAGAATAAAAGGGATTAAAAATAAGCTAATTAATTGATGTAAAAAATCTACCCGAAAAAGTTATTTGAGAAGATTTTTTAAAAAACTCCAAATTTGAGTTTCTTAAGAAGTTATATTTTGACTGCCAAAAAAGAAATTTATTAAAGATGTGTCTTTTTATTTTACGGCCAAATACTTATTTAAAAAATAAAAAGTTTTGCAAAGAAAAAAAAGTAGCTATTGACCTTAAAAAACGCATCCAAGCATTCACTAAGTAAACTGTCGAAAGCAGATGGTAGACTGTCCAGCGAGGTAGGATATGAATGTAAGAAATGCCATATCTGATCCAAAAAGAAGGATTATACATCGTGTATAATACGGGCTTCTCAGGTTTCTATTCTTACCCGTGTTAACTTCGTGTGTCCAAGGATTTAATTCCATGAACCTTTTTTCAAAGTCAAGGTTGAAAGGAAGCTTCATTCTGCGTCTAATCCACAAAAGAAAATAAAAAGAAGCAAAGTCTCTCTTACTTTTCTCCATTATTTAATCTGACTATTTCCACTCTACCATTTCTTTTGATTTTTTTAATGCCCCAAGAGGGAGGCCTTCTAGAAACTACATAGTAAATTCAATATATTAGTTACTCCAGTTCACATCTATACGTATATATAGACTTTTGTTACTAATACCACATTCAATATCCAGACCAAAAAATTAGAAGCCCAGAGGAGATTAGTGAATACAGGGATTGTTGTATACATTAGTGAACTCTAAACCAAACTTACCGTATAATTTGTTGCATTGCATAATATATTTATTAAATGTTGGGCAGTTGGGGGTATTGGAAGTGAGTCAAAGTTTGGATAAGTATATGCAGTTGATCATAAACACAAGTTTTGTCTTCGCTTGGGCCAATTTCGAAATATGTAGTCCAGAACACAAAGGTGGAATGGATAGCTCATTCTTGCAACTAGAATCTTTATTGATGGCTCCAAGTCAAACAGAGCATGATCAACATTAGAAAAATATCAAAACAAAAATAAAATACTCAGGCTCTTGTTTTATATTACATCACTATCCATCAGACTTGATTTTCTATTAACCTGTACAAAGCTAGCGTCTTCCCATATAACCTCTAAACTCTCCTCCTGTTACTGCCCACACATTTCCTCAATATCGCCTGCAAACTCCTCTTGAAATGAACCGCTCATCATCTTTTGCTTTCTCTCCTGTTCTTCGACACTTACTTATAATTCTGTTCTTCCTTGTGGTTCATATTCCTTCATGTTTTTGTGACTCATACTCCGATTGTAGCACTCCGTATGCTTGTGGGAATCTTAACGCAACTTATCC
>JANSVA010000002.1:19318413-19331627 GCA_025504915.1 Erythroxylum reticulatum | reverse complement strand
TATCGGCATCTGCAATTTGAATCTGTCAATTTATAGAATAGATGAATTATATTAGTTGGATTAGGAGTTCCGTTACTCATTTGTGGCCCTTACATTAGTATCAGCAAGGAATCACTCATTTCTGCCTTTTCAATGTTTTGATTCATAAATTGTGCGGTAGTTCCGCATTTACATCCCATTATAGCACAAAGATGAATTCAATCATGGAACTAAATAGTGAAACAGATTTAAGAGAATCAACCCGAATGAATGGACAGAGTCAATCATGCCTACTTTTCTGTCCGGTTTACGTTTTTGCTTTCTTTTATGTGTTACATCCTGTTCTGAAGATTTGTACTCGTGCTCTGGAAGAAACTGGGAAGGAGCTTGTGGCTAATAATAACTCAGGAATTGGGAAATGGGAAAAGCGTAGTTAAAAAACTTCTGTTGATCCATTTCATAATGACTATAAGAGAACCACTGAATGTTGTTCATATTTTTGCAGGGAGCAAATCAAGCAAAAAGTCAGTTGGAGTAGGTAAAACTTCCATCTCTTGGAAACACATGCTGGCATTCTTACCAAAGTTAGTTAATACAGTAAGTATAAAACTGTGCGTTCTTTTGTTCCCCTCCAGGAGTGGGCGTAGCAGCTGTAGCTCTTGTTGGTATTTCGCTGGGTGGCTGGTTCTTGATTGCAAAACGGAGGAAAAAGAAAGCTGTTGTAGAAGACATTCCTAAACCTCTTCCTCCAAGCAAAGGTCCTTCAACAGATGGATTTCCTACTTCTTCAACATATTTTTCTCGAACAACTCCCTCTTACTCTACCTCAACGTCTGACCTTGAAAAGGGAAGTGCTTACTTTGGAGTTCAGGTTTTCAGCTACAAGGAACTTGAACAAGCAACTGAAAATTTTGATCCTGCTAAACAACTAGGAGATGGAGGCTTTGGCACTGTTTTCTATGGTAAGAAAGTTATAATGCTTGTAATTGCAGCGGTATACCTTATTAACTGTATGTTGAATGCTTCATTTATCTTCTCTTCTCAACAGTTCTCTGATCATGTTTGATGATCAGGTGTGCTCAAAGATGGGCGTGTGGTTGCCGTCAAGCGCCTGTTTGAGAATAATATGAAACGTGCGGAGCAATTCATGAATGAAATCGAGATCCTAGCTCGCTTGAGGCATAAGAACTTGGTAACACTGTATGGATGTAGCTCAAGGCGAAGCCAAGATCTACTGCTTGTTTATGAATATATTCCTAATGGAACTCTTGCGGATCATCTTCATGGAAGACGTACAGACTCTCGTTTGCTCACTTGGCCTGTGCGGTTGAGCATTGCAATTGAGACAGCTGGTGCATTGGCCTACCTACATGCTTCAGATGTTATACATCGTGATGTTAAAACAAACAACATTCTCTTGGACAACCAATTCTGCGTCAAAGTTGCTGATTTTGGCCTGTCACGATTACTTCCGACTGATGTTACTCACGTGTCAACTGCTCCACAAGGCACACCCGGGTATGTGGATCCTGAGTACTACCAATGCTTCCAGCTTACTGAGAAGAGTGATGTCTACAGCTTTGGTGTGGTCTTGATTGAATTAGTATCATCTTTAGAACCTGTGGACACCAATAGAGACCGGCAGGAGATTAACTTGGCTAGCATGGCTATCAACAAAATCCAAAATCATGCAGTGAATGAGTTGGTAGATCCTTGTCTTGGGTTTGATAAGGACTATTCTGTCCAGAAAATGGTAACAGCAGTAGCCGCATTGGCTTTCCGGTGTTTGCAACAGGATAAGGACATGAGGCCAACTATGCAAGAAGTTTTACAGGCTCTAAAACAAATCGAGAGTGAGTACCGTGGTTCAAAGAAAACAGAGGTAAAAGAGATCGGGGACGAAGATGTTGGACTCTTGAAGCATGCTCCTTTCTCATATTCGCCAGATTCTGTAGTGCAAGATAAATGGGTTAGCAGCTCTTCTATTTCTAATTCATTCTAGCAGTTGATCTCTATATTCCTTGAACAAGATTCTCAGCTCAAAATCTGAAGTAGAAGGTGGCAATATTGTATATCGACCATGGAATACCAGTATCAGGGTTTAATGTTTTGATGTCGTTTCTGTTATCTACATCTGCAGTAATGGTGTAGGTCCAGCTTGAGTAACGCATTCTATAATGTGGTAATAATACTTTAAGGATGTGAACAGTAATGTCATTGAACATTTGAGACAAGTGACGGTGATATCCAAATATAAAATTACCGAACATGCTAAACTTTTTTCTTCTTCTGGTTTGTTTATTTTTATTTTTATTTTTGTAACAGATGACGAAGGAGATCAGAACAATGTGAAGCAGTTCTTGAGAGCTGATCAGGACGGAGATTTCTTACAGTTGTAATTATAATTCAAGTTTTGTCTGCTTATGATACCAGTTGGTGAGATATTGTAAGGTTATTTGGGTCCTTGGTCTTCAACAAATTTTGCTACTTTCCAGAGGAGACAGGTAAAAAGGCAAAACGCTCCAATGTCAGGTTCTTCTACTGAGGTCTGATGCCTGAATGTATTGCATTCCGAGTTTGGTGTACTTTGTACTTTCTGAATATGAATCATTATCGACTTTGTTGTAAATATTAGTACACCAACTTAGCATTAAATTACACTTGTGATTTACCTAAATCCAATGTAAGCTCCATTTATTTGAAATTATTTAAATCTAATGGTAAGGTAGCACTAGCAGTAGCAGTAGCACAATATAAATGTAGGATTGTCACTTTTACTACTGAAAATAATATTATTTTTCAATTTTGTTTTACAAAAATCACTTGGAATAAAGAATCACCATGTCCTATAGAATTAAAAATAAACAATTTAAAAATACTTTTATATTCTCAAGGCATAAAACTGAAATAAAAATTAAAATAGAACTTTTATCTAACATAAAATGATTATTTCTTTAGTTTTGTTTGATTTGAAAAGACTTTTATTTTTGTTAATAATTTGAAATATTTTTATTGTGAGAACCATCCTATTTTGCTTTCTTATGGTCTTTTAATTTTCAAATTTTTATTTTAAATTAGTGAAAATGTGACTTATTGAACTCTATTTTTAGTTTCATGATTTATGAAAATCAATAATTTTTATTTTATTTTTACTTTGTAAATAAATAATATTTATTTCTGATCATCATTATATATTTAATATTTAAAAATTGTTTTGATTTTTTTTATGTATTTTAAATTCTAAATAATCTAGAATTTTAACAAAATTATTTTAAGACTTTTATTATTATCAATTTTGATAAATATATCTTTGTTCTTACAATTCTTACTTAGTCAATTGTTTGTAAAAGTATTGTTAAGATTTATTGAAAAATATTATAAAAGATATTAAGGTAAAATGAATATATTTTCAACTCTTATTTCGTATTTTATTATTAATACTGAAAAGTTTAATTAAATTAGACATTTTTAAATAACAAAAACTAAAATAGTGAAAGAAAAATCAGAAACAAAAGTAGTAATGAATCCAATCAGCCCTTGACTTTATCTGATGTACAAGTGTTTGTATCCGTTCTCAACAGTTGCTTACTACTTTTCTTAATTTGTTCTTGAATACAATTAATTATCATCTTAATCAAGTTCTTCAAAGGAATTCCGCATATTGCACTTGGTACAATTATGATGTTGCTGTTGCCACGTGATTATGCCATTTTTTATTGTTCATAAATTTCAGATTAAAACTTGAATTGTTTTATTATTCACCTCTCGACTTTTAATTTTCCCCAAATCCAGAAGATGAAGATCCCAACGGCAGAAATTATCAACTAAAAACAAAAAGAAAATAAGAAAGCTACCATAACTGGACAAAGAATTGGGGGATTCATTCTAGGCTAACAACAACCGGTAGATTTTCTCTGCTTCTCTCTCTCGAGACCTTTTCCTCTCCTCACTTTCTTTCTGTCTCGTCTCTCCTTGTTCTCATTCCTCACTTTCACTTCTTTCTTTTAAGTCACAGGTGGATTCCGGGATGCTAAAGATATATGAGTAAGTGATCGCCGGAATCTTGATTAGCACCAGACCGAGAGTAAAAGAAAATGACGACGGTTAGGGTGGCAGTGATACTGAGGAATGCTAATCTACACCGACTGCTAAACAAGCAAGAATACCGAAAAGATTGTCGTGGCCGCCAGCTCCAAGGAAGCGTCGCCCATCGCGGTGTCACCATAATGGCGCTAAGGTTGATTTGGGAATTTACTCGATGTTTTTATTTTATATTTTATTAGATTTCATTTAGGAGTTAACTTAGTTGTATTTGCTATTAGAGCAAAGACGCTATTTTATACAAAAGTGTGTTTCGACTTTGGACTTGATCAAAACAAAATGATTCTCTCTCAATCGTCCTTCAAGACAAATACAAAACTAGTTGGTCTACCTTAGCCCATCCCTTGTACTGTTTCCTTCGCCATTTTGTCCCAACATCCCACAGTCTGCCACGTATCACCTCTTCCTTCAGACCCAAATCACACCCATAGCCATATACTACCAAACCTAAACAGAGAAACTCATCTTAAAGCCAAAATTCCAAGACCAAATGTCACTTGTTCAACATTAAAAACGTATTATAACATCATGCCTGCTAAACCCACACACTGCCTTAGATCTCTGTTCTTGTGATTTCATATCCCAAACTGGAGAGACAAGGATCTTTAAGTAGTTTCTATGGCGACCTTGCAGAAATTCAAGCTTTTAGCCACTCAGTGTGCGGTCGCTGGAACTCCCACGCAGAGCCCCACGGCCAGCCCCGTTTTCCATATCCGCAGACGAAGGAAGACTCTCCGGATGCTACTCTCCCGCTCCACAGACCGCCGCCGGAGGTTCCCCCGCCACGACGACGAATCGGAGCTCCAGATCGGTGAAGATCCACCAGAGAAGCGAGTAAGGAGGAAGTTAAAGGATTTGTTCGTGTCGTCACCGCCGTTTGAAGATAAGGAGAAGAACCGGGACGGCGGTGAGATAGGGTTGTTACCGGTCAGTAATGGAAGCAGCGGCGGAGGAGGCGGTGGTAGTGGAGGTGGATTGGCGGTTCGTCGTGGCGGAGCCGGCGGGATGAGACCGATATCGGGGACGTTTAGGTATAGATTGCTGAGAAGAGCATGGCGACCGATGCTGGTTACTATACCCGAGTAGAAGAACAAGGAAAATCGACTGTGAAAAAACAACCGAGTAGTACGGATAAACTGAAAATATATGAAATGTTTATTTTTCTTTAAATTCATTCCTTTTTTTTTCTGTGTGGATAATATTAATATCTATTTCGATCGATGTTGTCTAATTTCATAATCTTGTTTAAATTTTGATTTATGGATGAAAGCGATTTACTATTTGGTGGTGGTCTGGTCTGCACTGAGGTGCGCCGGAGGCTGCCGTGTTTCAACGTAAAAGTCTTTAGAAGTCTCCGAAAAGACTCGGAAGGGTTATTGACTTGGTGAGTAGAGCAGTCCAACGGCGATAAAAAGCGTGACTAAACAGCAGTAGTTTGATTTTTTCCAGATTGGCATACTATTATGAGAAAACTGGGTAACTGGATTTGCATTTTGTTTCCTCCTAAATAATGTTGATTTCTGCTCTGCTTGTTTGCCCTTATTATTGTATCTTCAAAGATGAGTAAAAGAAAGAAGGGACCAAGAGAAAGCTTTTTTGTATTTTAAGCACTTGATTAGTTGACATACATAGTTAAGCTTTTGTTTTGTGTATCTATATAGGTAGGGCAAGGGCAGGAAACACTGGGCATTGGTGTAGGGCAGGAGGGAGGGACAAATTTGAAGAAATAATTTTTAATGAAAAGTGAGTCTAAATTGCCGGTTGCATGTGTTAGCGCTCAGGGATGTCCCATGAAGAACGGTACATCTCAATTATTTTGTGATACGTTTTTGGCTCTAGTATAGGATGTAATGTATACATGTTAGCCATTATTGGATGTACTTGGCACTGGACCGAGTTTTTGGAGGATAATGATGTTTATCACTAAGCTGAATGGCAATCAATAATCGTGGGCTTTTCAATTTAGGAAATTCAATAATAGGCACATGCCAGTGGCTTCATTTCTATTAATCATGGGTATGTCCATTTGTCCTTCGTTTGGTCGGGGCTGTATGTGGAAAAGTAAAATCTTTCTTTATTTATTTTTAGGCAACAAGTTGATAAGAATTATGTTGAGCTACTTGGCTACCTCTCGACCTTTGCTTGCCATGGATGCAAAGGTTTTATTTAGTAGGACGCTCAACTCCTATCTTTTCTAGTCAATTTATTACCCCTTTGTTTATGGTAACGGATCTTTCTGTATCATCTATCATTACTCAACTCAGCCTATTTCAATCGCTCCATTCTTAACCCCTTAGATCGGATTCCAATTTTATTTTGTTTAATATTTTACCTATTTATTGTCTTCAATTGTACAACTACCTTTGAGCTCCTCCTAAGCTTGTGCTTTCTTCCTATTCAGGTCGCCCCACTCAACTGTTATAGATTGTTCGAAGGGTGTCTCAGCTACAGTGAACGGTGGAAATTAAGACTATTAGTTATGAAATTGTTATTTACACATTAAAAAAAATCTGAATTTACAATATTTTATACGTTTTGAACAAATTAAAACATATCTTTTTCCTGTTGAATTCTATAAAAATTTAAGATAAAGCAACGAATTCAAATTATGGATGGATGACTCAAGTTTCACTTATTTTTATAATTGCTACTTCTAAATCTGTAAACGAAATAGGGGGCTATGTTTGAAAGGATGCACGAAAGGTAAACAGATAAAAGTTATTAATTTAAAATGAGTATATTAGAATTCTGATAGTTTTTCAACAAATTTGACCTAATCAGTGCCTAAAATTCAAATAAATTTCAAACTCAATTCAAAATTTTATTTTATGATTGTTCAATTCTTGGTGCATAATTGTCTCCTCTTGACAATTTGCTAAGAGGGTAACATTCCGAATATCATTCATGACGATTCAAGATTATACTAATCTTCCAACGTCATTTCAGACTTTCAGATCATCAGGCCGTCAAGAACAATTAATTAATAACTACGAGATAAGAACATACTTTTTAATCTGAATCATCACACCGTAGCAAGCTGGTCAATCAAAACTATACTGATAATCTTGTGACTAATAACTTCTTGGCAAACGAACCAAGTATTCCCTACGAACTGTTGCAATTGACTGCCTGATAATTCTGTAAATTGAAAATGTTATTATCCACTAAATTATATACAACTAAGTATGGCATAAATGATAACTCGTAAGGTTGGAATTATGAAATTGTTTCATTATTTGAGGGTTTACTATCAAAGAAAACTTTGAATTTGCCATACATTTCCATTTTATTCCATCTTCCATTAACTACTCAAACGAAGTTGATAGTAAACTCCCTTGATCCATTTTAGGATATTCAATACGGTGGTACCTACAAAAGAACTCCCTAGATCTATGCTAGGATATTCTATTTTAGAGTTTCATCAATATATAATAAAGTGGGTTTTTAAAATTTTTTTGGAGTTCATCGATATCATATTAGCGTGACAAGGAAAATCCTAATATTTTAGAATTAAAAATTCATAACTTTAAATTCCTAATATCTCTCTTGTCATCTTCTATCACTTTTAGGTACAGTATGATAGCGAGTTTTATGGGGTAAGCTTTATTTTTAAAAAAAAACTTTTTAAGTAATGTCGTTTTAACCAACACCAGGACATTTTGAAAAATACTTAGAATCATGATATTTTGGAGAGGAAGTCGGATCGTTTGGGTTTAGCCTTGAGCTAACTTATTAAATTTGAAACTCGATCAATTTACACATATTTTATAGATATTGAAGCAGAACCAAGCCAAAATTATCACCTTGTACGACTTCCAGGTCTTCCATTGTATGTCAACCGCGTAATGCTCTACACTCTTGTTTGTCATGCGGGTGTTATTGTGCTTCGGATTACCACGGGCTTAGCAAAAAGTAACGGTGGTTCATAACTTCATATTAACAATATACTAGCACTATATTAGGACAGTTATCCGGTAAACATTATCTTCCTATAATTTGGCTTATTATTAATCTGCTGCAATCTCGTACTTGTAATCCATTGTACCTACGCCTATATAAAAGGCTTAAGACTGTTTTTTTCAAAAGTAAAAAGGAATTTGAATTATAGTTAAAATCAAATCAAAGTTACAACAAGATTAAAACTTTAAGCCTACCATCATATGACACTGTGACTTAAGAACAAAAACTCTCTAAAGAAGATAGTATGACAATTTGTATAACAGAGCACCACAAGAAACAACTATAGGCACCACTGACATTCAACTTTTAGGGGAAAGCTCATTCTTCATTTTTTATATTTGAGATTTTGCTTTTTCTTCCTAGTTGATTTTCTTTTTGTTGATTTAGATTGTATACAAAAGTTGCCTGGGATGTCTACGATATGTGCTTCAACAAGTGGGATATCACTCTCTTCTATTTGTTCGATATACGCTGACCTTTGATTCTTAGTTTGCCCAACATTTATAGCTGGAGTCAGCATGTTAGCTCAATCCTTCTAACAATCACTAAAACAAAAACATATTAAAAAAACATCGCAAATTGTTTAGTATTTTCGTGACATTTAAAAAAATCACAAAAAGAGCCAATTTTCTGCGACATTTTTATAAATGTTGCAGATTGTTATACTTTCCACGATGTTTCTTCAATAAAACGTCACAAAATAGCAACCGTGATGTTTTGTTGAAGAAAACATCGCGGAAGGCTTACTTAAACCATTTTGCTTTAGAAATCAAACGACGTTATTTTGCTTGTGTTTATGAATATCTTGAATTGAATGAAGCAGGGTCTTGCTTTTATTATAATTTGACATAATCTAATCTTTAGAAAATCTTACTTACGACTATCATATTTCACATTGTTTTTCATCTTTTGAATTTTTAGTTTAACTTTTTTCAGTATCCTTTTTATTTATGTGCATATGTTTATATTAATTGCATCTTTTAGCTTGGTATTTATATTAATGTTATTTTTTTCTTATAAAAATGAGTAGATATTTATTTATTTTATTGAGTATACACTTGTCAAAGAATTAAAATTTAGTTTTTATAAAATAGTATTTTATATAAAATATTATTAATAATTGTTATTTATATTTTAGTAAGAACAAAAATTACATTTAAATACAAAATTTTGTTGAAAAAATAATGAATTGTACATAATATTATGTAATAAATATGTGTATATATTATTCCTTTTGTAATTTTTATAATTACTAAAAATTGCCCCCACAACCCAACATTCTATCTCCGCACATCCCTACAATTGCTTATGAAACTCTCAATGTCTTATGGGCTTATCAAAGTTGAAAGACAAAAAGGTCCAAAGCATCATCTTCTTCATTTTGTGTTAAGATTCAAATTTTGATTCTCTTTCAACGAAAAGAATTCTCTATTTTCACTTACAAAGTTGGGTCATGTATGTCAATGGATCAATACTCACCAATAGATAAGTTGGATCATTTATGTCAATGGATCACTACTTACTGATAACTAATGTGAGAAGCTCCTACTTCTCTCTAGTTTATAAGTTAACCCTCTCTTTTTACTACTACAACATTTTCCCTTACTCATCCTTTAACCTACTATTCCTTATTTAGTGTTCTTGGTTTGTCTCCTACTAGTTGAGTTTGCAAACTTAGTTGGTTCCTCAATTAGTGTTATTGGTTTGTCTCCTCCTCTTATCCTCAATTAGCTCCTTATCCCTAGTTCCTTCTTCCTATATTTTCTTCTTAGTCCATAGTTTTGGTTCCTGCTTAACTTATTTAGACATGTCTCTATTCTACTTCTTCCCTTCAAGCCTTAGTTTCAAGATTCTCTTTCAAAGCTAAGCCTTTTCTTCAACATTTTCCTCTTTCTTTTTAAGGAACGATTGTTTAAACACTTATGTTAACATGTTAACATGTTAAATATTTTATTTTTTTATCAATATGTCTAGCAAGTTATCCCTAACTAACCAAACTGTCAACCTAGATTCCAAGCTCCCTTTCTTATCTCATCCCTCCTTTTTGTTCACTTTTTCCTGATAAACTTATCTCTTTAGCTCTTACTCCTCAAACCACACCATCTCTTCTAAGCTCTCTTGATCATATGGATGCCTCTCCTTCTTGTCTCAAGTACTTTACTCCCTTTGACCCCTTACCATCCAAACTCTCATAGTATTAGGTGTTAGTTAACTTATCAGCATAAGAAAAATGAGCTTAAAAAGCTCAATTTAAGATGTAATAACAATACATAATCGGTACTATTTAAAACAAAAGCTAAGTTAATCTAAGTTTAACAAAACCTTTATCAAGCACCTACAAATAAAGCTAAATAAGAAGAAGAAAAGAAAGCTTTACAAAATTAAATTCATGTTGTGGAATTTAATTAATATTTACTTAAGAACAGATCAAGAATTTAGTAGCTAACTAATGGAGATAGAAACTCCTCTTTCTTCTATAAATCAATTTTTGCAAGGAAAAAACTTCAACTAGGATTGCTTCTATTTAGAAAATGGACATTTGGCTTATTCTTAAGTTGAAATATTGTTGGAAACACATGATTATTTACCAAACACCCTTGGAACTGACTTTAATAGCTACTCTTCTATATAGGATGCTCAAATCTTTCATCTTAAAGCAAATCACTGAAACTAAAGCATAACTCTTCTCTAAGTCCTTTGAGGTTGTAGATGTAGAGGAATATCTATTTGATCTCAATCCAAGTAGATCCCATAGCCCTAATAATCTAAAAACTTATTTTTTTTCTTCTGAAAACTTAGAATCACACTAAACATATAGTCACTGAAGCTACTTTAGAATTCTTTAATAAAGGTAAGATATTGAAGGAACTTAATGAGACTTTCATTAACCTTACCCTAAAGCTTTATGATCCTATTTCTCTAAATGATTTAGGCATATCTCCTGCATCAACATGATTTACAAAATCGTGGAAAAGCTACTGGCCTTAAGATTCAAGGTTGTTCTAGAGTCTCATATCAATCCAACATATAGATCATTCATCAAAGAGAGTAAAAGTAAGGATAAATATAGTAGTTTTCCATTTATAGTAATTGTTTACTATAAATATTGTGTTTGAGTTATGGTTGATTTGCCACTAACATAACATCATGTTCTCATTCTTATATTGAATTAATATGTATTTTTTGCTCTATGGATAAGAGTTGGATGAATAGTGCTAGGGTTTCCCGTGAATACTTTGATGGAGTGAGAATGTTTATGAATTTTATCGCTGAAAAAAAGGGCAAAGAGTGTGAAATTTTATGCCCTTGTGCACGTTGCATGAATTGTTATATGAGGTGTCAGATGAATGTTTTTGAACATTTAATGCAATTCGACATAGACCAATCATACACTCGCTGGGTTTTACGTGGTGAACTACCAGAATATAGATTTAGGGAAGAAACGCTTGATGCTGCAAATGTGGACATAGATGGGACAGACAATGATATTAATGAAGGTGATAGTGTGAGGAGGATGATGACATACAAGATTTGCTTGATGATGTGGGTATTTTCTTAAATGATTGTCCAATTAATCAAGATAGAAGGAGTCCTCCTACAGGTGTTGGTGATTCTATTATGGGTGCCTTTTATGAATTGTTGAGTAAAGCAACTGAAGAGTTGTACCCCGGAGGTACAAAATTTTCAAAGTTGTCGTTTTTAATAAAGTTATTTCACTTGAAAGTATACAATAAGTGGAGCAATAAGTCATTTGACATGTTACTTGCTCTGCTGAGGGATGTATTGCCTAATTGTAAATCTTTGCCGAAGTCTTATTATAAAGCAAATCAATTTCTACGGAGCCTAAGTTTGGGTTATGTGTCGATACATGCATGTAAGTACAATTGTTGCCTATTTTGGAAAGAGTATGGGCACTTGGAAAGTTTTCCCCAGTGTGGAACATCAAGATGGAGAATTAATGATGGTAAGAGTAAGAAGATACCTCATAAAGTATTGCGGTACTTTCCATTAACATCCAGATTACAACGATTATTCATGTCAAATAAGACCGCTAAACAAATTACATGGCATAATGATAGACCTAAAGGTGACAACAATACCATGGTTCATCCTTCTAATCGAGAAGCTTGGAAGAGCTTTGATGAGCTATATTATGAGTTGCCAGAGAACAACGTAATGATAGACTAAGCTTAGCAACAAATGGATTCAATCCACATAGCAATTTGTCACTGTCATATAGCATGTGGCCTGTTGTTCTCTTAGCATACAATTTACCCCCTTGGATGTGTATGGATGAGTCATGCTTTATACTGTCGTTGGTTATTCCAAGTCCGAAAGTGGTTGGTAGAGACATTGACGTCTATATGAGACCACTAATAGATGAGTTAAATGAGTTATGAGAAGTTGGTTTTGATGTTTTTAATGTTTCAAAAGGAGAAAATTTTTGAATGCATGCAGCTTTAATATGGACTATCAATGACTTTCTAGCCTATGGTACTATTTTTGGGTGGAGCATAAAAGGCTATAAGGCATGCCTTGTTTGTAACAAGCATACTCCTTCTTATAAGTTAAGAAGTAATATTGGTTACTTAGGCCATCGGCATTTTCTTCCTTACGATCATCCATGGAGAAAAAGCAAGAAGTTTGATGGCAAGAGTGATCATCGACCTATACCTTACTTACTAGATGGAGATGATGTGGTGGAACAATTATATCATGTGGAGAATATATGTTATGGAAAGTACCCCAACAAAAAGAGGAGAACAAGATTGGAAGGAGAATTTAATTGGAATAAAAAAAGCATTCTTTTTGATATACCATATTGACATAAGTTAAGATTGAGGCATAACCTTGACATCATGCATATGGATAGGAATATTTGTGATAATATCCTTGGTACTTTAATGAATGTTGAAGGTAAAACCAAAGATACAATTAAGGCTCGAATTGATTAGGAAGATATGAACATTCAAAAGAAATTACACTTGATAAGAGCAACTGATGGAACTATTGTGGCAAAACCTCCAGCATGCTATACAATGTCTTCCAATAAGAAGAAGAAGTTTTGTGAGTTTGTAAAGCAGGTGAAGTTTCCTAATGGTTACACATCTAATATATCTAGATGTGTTAATGTTGATGAAAGGAAGATTACTGGACTTAAGTCTCATGATTGT
>JANSVA010000002.1:19175201-19190977 GCA_025504915.1 Erythroxylum reticulatum | reverse complement strand
CTAACATATTCGTCACCGGATGTCGGATTAAGTTTTTGTTCCGCTTTTGATTTGTTTGCTTTCGATTTCGCTATCCGTTTTGTTTTCGTTTTCCGCTTTTTGGGTTGGGGTCCAACAAATTAAGATTGAAATTTTAGTTGGGCATATAGCTCCATAAGATAAATTTATGTTTTTAATTTGATTTTAGAAGTTGTAGTTAGATTCAGAGGCTCATTAGGTTTAATTTTCTATCTTTTATCCTAGATTGAGTTCTTACACCTTTTAGTTTATTTTTATCTAAGTTTTGTAGACATTTAAGGTTTTTAAGATTATTTTTACTTAATGAATTGTTTGGCTTTGACTCTTTTTTAATTTTTTTAAATTCCAATATTGCTTTTAGTCTAATTAGAAAAATAGATTAAGTTCAGTTAGTTTTTTTTTTAATAACTCAATTCATAAATCCCTTTTTCTAAAGTTTCCAAATCAAATTTAGGATAGTTTATCCTTTCACGATTAAATTTTATTATGTTAATTTTCTTCTATTTGATTAAGAATTTCACTTTAATTCTTACTCCATCACATTTTTTTCAAAATTACATTATATTACAAATCAAAAACTTCACCTTTAAAATCAAAGCCTAAGTTTGTTTAATTTAAAGCACTATGACATAGTCTAGGCACTGTTATGCAATTTATTTTAAGTCGTAGGAAAAATCAAAAACTTCTAATCATTCCTTCTCATGTTTTAATTTTCGTGTCAATTCATAGATATTACTCTTGATACTATATTCAACATGTTTTATTTCCATCATTTCATCTTGTTCTTTTATTTTCCTCCCACCCAAGTTATTTTATTTCTTTTAATAAGTCCAAAATTTTTAAAACTTGTCTTATACTTGGATAACCATTTAAATTGGGTAAAATGTAATGCCTAACACATTTCCTATTTTATAATTAGACCATAAACACAATTTTTTGGTTGTGACCTCTCTATCTGCAAGTGCTCAGAATTAATCGTAGCAAGTTATAATTTTGGAGTACTTAAGGATTTAGATCCCACGAGGGTTATAACTACTAAACTTATTAAATAATTAAAATAAATAAAAGAACAATTTATGAAAAGAAATTATATTGCTAAAATGCAAAAAAGAAAGATAATTAAATTGCAAAAGAAATCAAGATAAAAAAATGCACTTTTAAGGTTTAGTTATGTGGAATTCCAATTATCATGCAATTATCAAGATTGATTATCAAGATTGAAATAGCAATTATCATACTGTATCTATGCCCTCTCTCAAGGTATAAGGGTGTATTCAATTAAGGAATTACCACTTTTCTCATGAGAAATTAATCTAAATCAAACTCATTAGGTATAGTTAATTTCTTTAGTTATCACATTTGTTTAGGAAAAAAATTTCTTTAAATCTAGAATATTTATTTTTCTAGTGCACAAATTATACTTGACCTCTAAGTCATTCATACAATCCTTAAAGATTTAACCTATGATAGCTAGGCACAAATCTAATGATTAAAATTAAAGAGAATAAATTCAATCAAATGATAACAATTTATACATTAATAATTGAAATATCCATCTCAAAGTACATCCATAATACTAGCTAGAGATTTAGCTACTAAACATTGTGAAAATAAAATAAAAACAAATCAATATAAGTATAAGAGGAAGATAAGAAGAAAAGAGTGTATAAGTTAAAAGTTGATTTCCTTCTAATCCTTGCTCCCAGTCCATCCTTGATGTTAAGAAACCCTAAAACAATAACTAAAACATAAGGTGTTATCACACACCTCCAAAAAGCTCCCCCAAGTTATTATAACTAAGGTTGCATAATAGAGTTCTAATTTTGGTCAAATTATGTTTTTATACCTCCTTGAATTACGTGTTATGAGTTCAGTGTGTGTTACGCTTTCTAGACTAGTGTTGGTTACCCTTTAGAATTTTATGGTTCAAAATATTTGTGAGTTCGAAACTAGTTATACTTTATGTATAAAGGTTATTTCCTTTTTGAAATTTTTTTGTAAAGAAACATGACTAACATAGGTCTAACACAGAATTATGTTGGTGTTATGTTGCTTAATTCTTTATTTTTTCCAAGTTTTTGACATTGTTGAGCTTGAATTGATATTTAATTCTCAAGATTTAATCTTCAATTATCACCTAAAACTTAAAAATAAAATATAGAAAAGGATAATACAATTCTACTTAAAATATGTCATATAGTTATTGATCAACTTTTTCTGAGTGTCAATTATGAAATAACTGTAAGTGCATGGGATAGTTGTGGCTAGTGCTAGCAAATACAGGTTGATCCAATGAGGGCTATGAACATTAGTAATTATCGTTATCCTATTATCTAGTCTATAGAATTAATTTTGATTATTAATTTAAAAGAATATAAAACTAAAACAAGTAAAATAAATTAGCCGTAAGATTGAATCAAAGAATTAAAGAAGTAGTTAGTAAACTATCGATATCAGAAAATTAGTATTTAGGTTTCAAATCACCCTAAACCTTGAACAAATTGATCTTTTATTATTGAATTGTTTTATCCAACCGTGAAAATTCCTATGGTATCCTAATAGCTAACTTGAAGTCTACTAATAACTAATCCTAAGGTTTTCAACCAAATAACTTAGGTTAAATTTTATACTATTGCTTTACCAATTTGTGAATCCCTCTATTAGGTGTGACATAAATAAAGCACATAATTGGATCACAATATATTAATCGAACTAATTGCATTAATAAAAGAATCAAATCTTTGTTAAATCATAAACATATGGTTCATCTAGCCTAAACAATCATAGGATGTTTAGTTACACATGATAAAACACGAAATCAAACCTAAACTGAAACAAAAACAAATAAAAATAGAGAATTCATAATTCTAAATCTCCCTTTGAATTATAGAAAATGTTTTTACAAAGTAAAGGTTTGATCTTGTATGCCTATGCATCTTTCGATTGTTTTTTTGTATTTTCCACTTTTTTGGATCAAAATCACCCCTTGAGAATGATCTCCACGTTTGGAATCACCTTATAATGTCTGCCCTTCTTAATTGCCTCTAAACACATCCTTTTATAGTAAATTTTAGGTTTCTGAGAGATGTACAGTCATGCATCAAATTGTGCATAACTTAAAATACCCAAAATTTGTGAATCTACATAGCTTGAGAGAAATGCACAGACGTGCAATAGTCTGTGCATCCCTTACATGTTTCAAATCTTCATTTTATGTTGTGTTTTCATCCAAATTCTTCTCCTTTAAGTCCAAGAAGGCAATTATACTCTGTAAACACATTTAGAGCAAATTAAGTACTAAATATACAATAAAATTATAAAATATCAAACAAAAATACATCAAATATAGGGTATAAATATGGTTAATTATGCATCTATCGATTACTAAATTACAAACTAATTAAACTTTATAAACATGCAACTTATAAAATTATCAATTCCTCCACTTAATTCATTGCTTGTCTTCAAAAAATTAAAAAAGCAACCTAGCTAACCAAACTGGCCTAACTACAACAAGAAACAATTATACTTTTGTATTTATATAGTAGCATTTATTATATAACATAACCTTATAAATTCCTAAGTATCTTTAATAGAGGAGTTATAGTCTCCTAATAGTTTGCTAGGATTATAGCCTCAAACATTAACCTACACACATTAGTTATTTTAGTAATTAATAAGATAAGATATACATATTCAAGCCTCATTTAAATTGCACAACTTAAATACATAATATTTCTTAAATGAACCACTATAAGCTTGAGACAATGCAAACACTATTGTAGCTCTTTCATCAATATTTAATGCTTCATATTTGACATTTTCTTCATAAAGTATCACTTATTCACTTAAGTGTTTGAAATTTTAGTTTAGTTACATATATAATCTTCTTCTAAAATTAAGTTTTTTAAAGTTAAAAATCGTATTAATAACTTTCGAAGAGGATATAAAAAGGTCTATATGTATACAAACTTGACACTTGAAAATCATCTAAAAGGTCTTTGAGTTAGGTTGTATTGGAGCCAAAGGGAGTAGGTAACCAAGGAAGGAAATGCAAAAAAGATAAAAATATTCAAAATTAGTAGAGAAATTGACTAACAAAATTGATAAAAATCTCCACCAACACCTCATTTCATGCAAAAATCTCCCCTTATTCCTTTTATGTACAAGAAAACCATGTTGATCGATTTTTAGTAATTTTATTTTTCAATTATTTTCTTTCTTTTCAATTGGCACGAATTACCCTTTTTACATTACCACTTGATACAGATTATCGTCTTCCTGCCACTTTTTTCTTTATACCCCATACTAAAAAAATATAACATCTCAAGCAAAGCTATACTAATCATGAATTAAGGTAAAGCTCAAAACGGTTCATTAATGCTTCAATATACGAAGTATAGGGAATTTTGCTCAAAGGTAAATCCTATGTACCTTTATCATTTTAATGTTTGTACATACCTTACATGCAATCATAAAAGGATAAAAATAAAAGTATTATAAGTCAGAAATCAAATAAGGTATCTATATTTGAAAGAAAATTTTTTCTTAAAGACACAATTTCTCACAGGATACTTAAGTAGAGTTAAAGCATCATCATTTAATAATTTGGTTTTCTAGTATTCATAAAGTCAATTTTGCATTACAACCTTTTAATTATATTATGCACCTAACTTTTAAGCACCTATCTGAACTAAGAATTATGTATACACTTATGCTATCAAGATAAAGTAACTAATGTGATCCCAAACAAATAAAAAAATAAGGATAAAGATTCAAATCTAAAATTCATTAAAAATAATATATATATATTAAAAAAATTTACACCCACTTAAACATGACATTGTCCTCAATGTTAGACTAGTAAGATAACAAAAGTATGCAAGAAAGATAATTAAGGTGAAAAAAAATCTCCCCCCCAATCCCATTATAAGTTGATAAGGTAAAATCTAAGAAAATCTAACAAAACAATCCACAAAAGAAAACAAACATTAATAAAAATAAAAAAAGAAATTAATTGGAAGAAGATTAGGATTATGATACTAGGCTACCTCCCATAAAGTGCAAAATTTAATGTTTATAACTAGATATGGTCATTGAGTCCTTCACCCTAGTGGCTCTCCAAAAGTCTTCTTTCTCGACTTAGGCTCAATAACCTCCATATTTAGCTTGTACTTTTTCATAAAACTATAAGAAAATGAGAAATTAATAAGATAAATATGATTTTCTTCTAAAGGTGCATGACCAAAGTGATAAGGTAATTACTTCATATCTAGCCTATATGCTTATTTGATAGATGATAAGGATTTAGATTTCCTTCTAACCTAAAAGTATAATCAATAGGGGTAAAATCCTTTTGTTTTTCATTATCTCATAAACTCTACATGTTTTCAAAGGTTTATCACAAATAACTTTATACACTATGGAATCAATAAAATCATCCAATAATATCATTAAGGGCAATAGGTCTTTTTAAGGTCTTAAAGATATCAAACGTTACCTTGTCGTTGCCCATGCTAAGTATAAACTTAGCCTTATCCACATCAATTATTGCTGCTTTACTAGCTAAAAAAGGTCTCCCTAATTAAGATAATGGGAACTCCAATGTCATACACCATATATATTATCCAAAAGTGAGCAAGAAAGACAATTTTTTCTTCTTTTACGAAGTAAGTCTTCCATTACTCCAATTAGATACATAATGGACCTATCTACTAGTTAGAGTGACACCATAGTAGGCTTCAATTCTCATACCCCAAGCTTAGTGAAGAGAGATAGAGGCATTAGATTAAAAACAACCCCAAAAATAATTATAAGAATCGGAAGCATCAAAATGGAAAGCAATAACAAAACTCCCTAGATCCTTTAACTTTAGTGGTACTTTATTTTGTAGGATCACACCACACTCATCAGTTAAAGGCACCATAACATACTCCTCAAGTTTATTTTTTGGATTTTTTATTTAAAAAGTTGACATATGATGACATTTGAGATAAGGCTTCAAAGAATAGTTTATTGATGTGCAACTTCTTAAACATATGAAAGAAAACTGTCTTCATCCTTCATCTTCTTCAACATCTATGGGTATAAAATTAGTGACACATAGGATATGCTAGAGGATATAGATTCTTGATTTAGATAGGTGTCAATTGATGATGAGATTGGTGCCAGTTTTCTTTTCTTTATCTCGTTCACTTCTTTAGGTTTATCTAACTTCTTAAATTTAGCGTTAAGTTGTTAACATACTTAAGTGTAATGGCTAACACTTGATCTCTAGGATTTACCTTGATGTTACTAGGAAGCTTGCCCTAACTTATTTCTCTCGCCTCCTTGGCTAATTGGTTTACTTATACCTCTAAGTTAAAAATGGATATATAATAAGACCATTTTAACTTTTCAAGTTTGCCTATTTAAAATTCCAGTTTCTCCAAGCTTCCAATTTTGAATCAGTGGAAAGAATACTTCCCCTAAGCATCATTTCCATCCCATCACATTGTGAAGATGGTGGTAATTGAAAATGAGGTCATTATTGGAACCTAGGTGGTTCCATAATTATGCCTACACTAACTCCTTATCCTTTCTGTAAGACACTTAGGTGATTCATCCACCCTAAATTATCAACATTGGAGGAGTTATTGTTGACAACTTGTTTTCCTCCATAGGCAACGTGTAATTAACGTCATCGTAGTAATTTGGGGTAGGCATTACGTTTATGAATACATGAAAAGGATGCACATACATGCCACATTGATAGTAAAACTCCTAATTGCCCATGTCTTGATTTTAAAAAATCTTCATTTTGTTTGAAATATTAGTTACTTGTGATGCAATCTGAAGATGCTTGAACCTCATAAAGGAAAGCTTTTGACTTTCCCTTCATAACCTTAGTTAATGAAGTTTTAGATAATGTCTTGATGATCTCCTTGACCTCCTCAGTAGTTTATGTCCATATCATCCCTCTTGTAGCTGTGTTAAACAAATCTTGACATGTTAGTACAAGGCCTTAGTAGAAGAATTACATAATTAGTTATAAGGAGTAGTAATAGTGTGGGCACTAGCTAAGAAAAATTCTATATTATTCTTAACCTTCATGGATTGCTTCTCCTTCTTTTTATATGAAATTTTAGATCCACATTTTCAATTTGTTTATTTTATATAGAGGGAAGAATCGTGTATAAAAGTGTCATAAAATTGGTTGTACTGCTTAAAAGAATCCAACTCGATTGAGAGGAACTAAGTCTTTACTTGGTGTTTTAGGTAGCAGGGAAAGCATCTCATCAAAAGCTCGTCTTCTATAAGGCCATTTAGCCAAATTGTCTAGATTAACAAATAAAATTATTTAATAAATGTGATCATATCTTGCCCATGTGATCCATTGAATATTGGTAGCAAATGGAGACGAGCTTGCTTTAACTTGTAATTTCTTACCCTTTGACTTATCTTAATGCATGAGGGACTTTAATCACTAACCTTTAAATGTCCCCCATAGGTATTTAAGGTGGATATTATTGCTCTATACCAACAATGTGTTATCATACAATGTGATATGAATATAAAATGAAACACAAAACACAATGCTAAATAACAACTAAGGCAAATACATTAATTGTTTTCTATAGTATAGTTTAGGTGAGTTGAGTGTCATTCCTATAAAGACCATAACTGTTAGTAATAATCATATTTTTATTATCCAATCTAACATAATGAGTGATTGAATTAGAAAAGTAAAATAAAAAAAATAGGATTGTAGATAATTGAAGGCAATAAATAACAGTAATAATAAGTAGACATAATATATCTAGAAATAGAATCCCCTTGGATTGATAGAAATTCTTCAGTTACAAATATATTATTTCTCAAGCAAAATAGTTCCTATACTCAAGTTGGTTGACCAAAATCTCTTTCTAATCAAAACAAACTAAGAACGCATTAACTTGCTCTATAAATTCCAATGATAGGCTTCACCCTAACTCAAAAAAAATTATGTAGTTCTATCTCTTGAAATCAATACAACCCTCATTATTGATGTCATGATCTATTCATACATATCATCACTCGATCTTAATATAAAAATCTAATTATTGATTCTTTAACTCTTATTCCTTCAATTCAACAAAATATATAAATATGAACAATTATTAAGATAACAAGGATCTTACATTAAATTAAATAAATCAATTGAAAACATAAAATTTTAAATTCATCTTATCTAAACTTATATCCTAATTTAGTTCACGATAAAACAAGGAAAATACGAAAAGAACTATAAAGAAATAATAAATAAGAATGAGCTCATGCTTCATAAATTTAGACGTTCTTGATTGATCTTAATGGAATATTGATTTTCCAAGATTGCTTCTCCTTAATATGCTTTTGAGTCTCCTTAGTCTTTAGATTGATTTTTAGTCTCCTTAGTCTTTGGATTGATTTTTAGTCCTCTCATACAAATCCTCTTTTTTTTTTATTCTTTTGTTTTTCCTTTATTATTCCACAAATTATAGGTTTACTATCAAATATGGGACCAAAAACAAACCCATATTACTCTTATGCTCCTTTAACCACCACCAAAAACCCTAGTTTATGTAAACTTTAACACCACTATAGGTAAATAATATGGTATTGTGTTGAAAAATGTTAGGTTTGTCTCCATTCTGTTTCTTATATGAGTTTCTCCCTTTATAAAACAACCACAAACACAATACCACCTAGGTTTTATGGAATGTAGAGCCATGTTTAGACTATGTCCTTCATGTATCTTATCTATTGAAGATGCCAAGAGCATTTATTTCTAAGACAAGGAGGACATGAGTCTATATTTTACCATGTTCCTGTGTATGCTAAGTTGTAAAAGAAGTAAAATGTACCCTTTAACTATACATATTGAACATGATTCCATGTAGGTTTCATATTAGTGAACATGGGGCTATGTTTGAACCGAGTTCTTCTAAAATCACTCTAATACTCCTCTAACTTGGCTTCAATTTGCCACTATAAGAAATGGGTGTTTAGTGACGGAAATTACCGACAGAATGTGAAGTTTTTCTATTGGCAATCAAATTTGCCTATGAAAATTACCAACCGTACGAGTCATTGAAGAAACAAATTTCGGTAATCTTTAGTAACAGAATAGAAATATTATGTCAGTAATTTACTGATGAACATTTTTATTTTTGTTGCTACATATAGCGACAAAATGTTTAAGTCCACTAGTAACTTTACCGATGGATAAGGTTTTAAAAATTAGTCGAAACATTTAGAGACAATAAGTTGTTTCCCATTGGTAAATTTAGCGATAGATTTTGTATGTGTGCCGGTAAATTTAGCGATGGATAAGGTGTCGAAGTTCTGTCAGAAAATTTAGCAATGATAAGTTTTTCCATCAATAAATAATGTTCTTATTTCGTCAGTAAATTTAATACTAAACGTACTGATGGATATTATAATTTTGTTGGTAAATGCATCGATATTTTTTTTAATTTTCATAAATTTAAGTTGTAAATTTAATTTAGATTGGTAATCTTATGATTGATATTTAATTTTTACAATTATCTGGTGATAATATATTGAATTTTTTCTACATTTAATTTATCTAAACAGTAAGTTGAATGATAATATAAAGTAAAAATTATCTTAATTGATAATAAAAATTATCATCTACAATAATAAATGTGTAATTCATATATAATGACTTGAAGGTGGCAAAACTAAACTATGCAGTTGGTGAAGGAGGATGGTCTAACTGTTGCGATGAGTTACTGCCCCTCCCTTTCAACTCATCAACCTCATTATAAAGCTAGGCTATGTACTCCATCGATTGTTGCAACTGAGTTGCCAGCATCTGTACTGTGCTCTCAAGCTTAACAACTCTCTCATTAGATGCGGACCGCCTACTGGATGTAGTTGTATTAGACATGGAGGATTGTGAATAGCATGTGTTCAGAAATGAACCTAAGCCAAAGATCATTCCATGATGGTCTCTACCACTGATTGCATAAAGATATGCCTAACTCTCATTAATGGTTTCAGTGTATTGCGACTGTCCTTGAATGCTTTCTTGTATTTGGTCCTATTAGGAGGCAATGCTTATGTTAATAAGTGATAATTATTAAGAATTAATATTAAAGAATAAATTTCACTTACATTAAGTTATCTATATCTGTTGTTGACGAAGGTCACATTATCTTACTTCTTATTGTGGATATTCAAAAAGAACTAATGAAGTGTATACTTCTTGCCCATAGACTTTTCCTACATCAAAATAAAATGTTATTAGAGAACTACAATTTTAAAAATTTTTAGCAAAGTTTTATTTATTTTTATGATAGTTACCCCCGTTGAAAAAAAATTCACTCAACAATACAACCATTTATTGTAAGAAACATTTATAATATTATCATTCTCCATAATACACATATATTTTCATTTCAAAATTCACACTTCAAATTAAATTGAAATACATCAAAGTAAAAGAAAATCAGAATATAAATGTAAAGTGTAAATACTTACAAGTTTCTCTGCATGCTCCTATGGGTAATGGATCCTCTAGTGTATATGAGAAGACTCTCTCCCCTAGTCCTCCACGTCTATTCATAGAATTGTACTCTGAAATGGACATTGCCTCGAGTGATGCCCAATACTGCTACCAATGACTCTATATTTATATTAGGAGGTTGTACACCAGCCTTGTGTAGCGCACTAAAAAAGTCTCTATACTCTCCCAGACTTTATAAATTACCGCGTCAAATTTGGAATTCCAAAAAAATTCTTTCTGAAAAACATACTATACATACTTATAACATATAGTATTTATCTAATTAATGTATAAAATAATTAGATAAAAACATTAAAGAATATTTTTTACTTCAAACTTATGATAATAAAAATCCTTTATCACTTGAGAGACATTCTTCTATATATAAGTTTCAAGATCAATCTTCTCCTTGGACTTGAATGTCATGTTTCTTGAGCACATTCCAGACAGAACCAAGCTAATATATAAGCAATTTTAGATCATTTTCAAATTAAAATGTATATCTTTAGTATAAACCTACGGTGTTATCATGCATTTATTTTCACTTATAAATTTTGACTATTGGGATGTAAGTTGTTACATCTACTCCCTTAACTTCATGTTAGAGGTCGCCTTCTTCATCCACAACTTTTATCCCTAATATCTCTATCGATATAAGGGTGGTGGATGGTATAGGACTGCTAGATGGTGTAGTAGTAGGTACAAAAGGTGATGCCTTATATGGATGTGTAGTAGTTGGAGGTACAACTCTTGATTATATAGCAGCTGCAAAATGTGATGCTTCACCTGGAAAGTAACTGGCTCTAAATCATGGTAGCCTTTTAACTTAAAATTCACATTTTATTGAATATTCCATTAATAAAACAATAAAAATTGATTATATAACATTATAATATTGATGCAATAATAGATTTATTCATATAATATTCTATTAAAACACAAAGTAATCGCTATCATGATCACTTAATTGTAAATCAAAATTAAAATTAAAATCATCATCATCTTCTTTTTCTGAATAATTAGAATCAAACTCAGGCTTCTCTTTAGATCTCTTGCCCTCCTCATCGTCTCTAGTAAAAAATTTAACCTATTCATTATTTGGATTGTTCAAAGGTTCATTCTTGTTATTTGTAACACATGCATTTATTTCATAATCATCTTCCTAAAACACTTCACTTTCAATTCTCTTATTTTCTTCTTTTTTATGTAATTCAAAAATGCCTCTAGGTTTTACTTTCCTTATGGCCAACCAATCTGACTTATTTCGTCGTAAGTTGGGAAAAGGGACATAATATACCTAGACAACTTGCATTGCTAACATGAAAGGTTCAAATTGTCTAAATCTTTTGTGCTAGTTGATTTCAACTAGATTGTATCGACTATGCACTTTTGTACCAACATTAAGAGTTGGATCAAACTAGTCACACTTAAATATCACAGTCCACTTTATTGACAATGCAGGATACTCAATTTTAAGTATTTCAATAATTTTACCATAGTAATCGATCAATTCTCCCTGTATGCAAACCCCATTATTTGTTGTTTCCATGTTATGACCATGATGTATGAAATTTGTATCCATCAATGAAATACACCTTATATGTTCGCAAAGGTCCTTTCGTAAAATCACATATGAACTTATTTTCTATTGTATTTTCTAAGGCCTACAAAAAAATCATATTAAATAGTATAATGTCATTTGAACACTTTAATCTAATAATTCATCCATTTCAATAATTGTAAGTAAAAACTTACATATTTCATGAACCATCAAGGAAAGTGTCTTTCAACTTCTTTATTACTATCATCTTGTGTTTTTTGGGCATTAGCTCGCGTAACCATTCCTCGTATAATCTAAAGGCATTGTTATGTATTTTATTTATGAACAACATTAACTTCGAAAATCCAAATAATCAATTTGAAAATCAACTTCAACTTATTGCATGAAAGGTTGAACCTCTTGACAGTTCAATAAAGTGTAACCATGGGCAGACTTTATTTCTCCCTCTATTAACATTCTTCTTATTGACCATTCATATGTTCGTCCAGGATATATGAAAAGGGATAAGTTACCATCAACATTACTGGTTCCTCCCCCATTGTCATTATGAGGAATTTGAATTTTTCTTTCTCTTGTGAGCATATGTGAATCATAATAAGATGAAAAAAAATGTACTTACTTCCTCTACTGAATAACCATTACATATCGAACCTTCAACATTAGCCTTATTTTTCTTCAAGTGATGCAAGTACCTACATTACAAATAGCTATTGATATACAATTCTATGATTAAAACATGCTATAACTCCAATTTAAATATTTACTATAATTACCTCTCAAATGGATACATCTATCAATATTGAACTGGATTTGGAAGTTTGGCCTCATATGCTAAATGCACGGGTAGATGCTTCGTATAGTCAAATAAGTTTGGAGGGAAAACCCTTCTAATTTACACAACTACTGAAATTTCTCTTTCTAGTTTTTCTATTTCAACTAACTTTATTTCAGATGATGTTAAGCTTTTGAAAAACAATCTTAGTTCTATTATAGCTTCCCAAACCTTATTCTATAGCAACTCCCAAAATGCAATTGGAATTAGCCTTTGCATAAACATATGACAATCATGACTTTTCATCCCAAATAATTTGTACTTTCTCATATCCACATAGCTTGCCAAGTTTGAAACATATCCATTAGGAGACTTTAGACTTTTCTACCATTCACATAAATTGCCTTTTTTTTTGTCTAAAGTGTAACATGCTTTTAGATATTTATCGATGTGAAGATCTTTATCTAACTCATTCCTTCTATAAAAAAGCTTCAAATCAGCTCGTGATTTTCCATTATCTTTTTTCCTTCCCTTAATGTTCATTTGGTGTTAATGAAATTGCCAAAAATATTTTTTGCAGTATGCATCACATCTAGATAGTGACATATCAAATTAGTTTTCCAATATGGAAAATCCCAAAAGATGTTTCGTTTTCTCTAACCAAAATTTTTACTAATTATTGTATTAACTTCATCAGTTTTAAGTTATGTAACTTTCAGCAACCCTAATTCATCAATCTCCTGCAATATCTCTTCACTAGCTTTGTGAGGGGGAGGAGGTGTTTGTACCATCTTATTCTTAATGAACTTTTATTTATTGCGTCTAAATGGATGATTTGGAGGAAGAAATTTCCTGTGGTTGTCAAAATAAGAAGTTTTGGCCCTGTTTGGAAGATAAAGCACATTAGATCATTGCCACAATGCCATAATAAGGATAAGTTAATTTTCCTGCTATGCTATATCCAGATAACATAACATACACCAAAAAATCACTAGTTGCCCACATAAAAGCTACTCTCAACATAATATTTTGTTTAAGATACACATCATATGTCTCCAAACCATATTCCTAAAGATGATGCAATTTAGATGCCAATGGTTGTAATAATACATCAATTTTATACTTTTGATTTCTAAGCCCTGGCACAATCACTGTTAAGAACATATATGCCTCATTCATACAAATCTATGCAGGAAAATTATGAGGAGTAATTATGATTGGCCATGATGAATATTGTTAGCCGAATTGACAAAAAAGTTAGAATCCATCCGTGTAGTAACCTGTTTCTACACTTAAGGATTTAATTGTTAGATTGAATCATATCATATGAGAATACATGGAGTGCATTTCATTTTCATGCATCATATTCACATACACATGAATCATGATTTAGAGACATTGTAAAGATAGTATATACACTTAATTGACATATCTTGGGTATGAAAGGTTTTAACTGATTATGATGTACTTGTGTGTTGATTATGTCTTGAATTTTAACTTGATGAATTATAATTAATAATATGGAAAATTGTTGTTGTAATTGAGTGATTAATGGAATGATGTGTTCATCTAGTCTACAAAAAATGTCAAAGGGCAAGATAAATTGATACATGGGAATTTAGGTTGATTAGACCTATAAAATGGTGACATGTGGCATTGGGAATAAGTGACAAATGACTTAGATAATTGGATGAAAAATGGCTTGAATACATGAGTGACAAGTGGCTAAGGAAACTATGTGACAAATGGACCAAACATTAGGTAACAATTGCTAGCATAAGAAGAAGACACATGATTAGCTCTCTACTTGACAAGTGTCACACCATGTGTCTCACCCCTTACCATACACTTGAAAGACCATCTTCTTTAACGTTTTTGGTCACATGATCTCTTCTTCTTTCTCCTCACTATCGACACACCCACACAATCTCCATAACCTTGAATTTTTCCCAAATTCTGCAACCTTCATCTTATGATTGAAACCCTTTTATTTCTATCTTATTCTTGGTGTATTTTGAATGCTTGAAAGGCTTAGTTAGCTTGTTAATTGAGGGAACTTTGAGCTGAACAAGTAAGTGATTGATTGCCCTATTATGACATATATGAGCATAACATTCATGATGATTGATTAGGGATGAATTGAGATGAATTGTATATAGGGTTGATAATGAAGCATGCTTGGAATTTAATGGATGAATTGGTTTTGTTTTTGATACATGGAAACCCTAGGTTATAGGTTGTTTTAAGGATGAATTAGATTGAGAATTGAAGTATGTTGAAGGTGAATTATTCCAAAGAAAGGTGCTAGTGTAGTGTTCTTGAAATGGGAAAGAGTTAAGGTTACATGTATAAAAGTGAATGAAAGCTTCTGTTTGGTTTTTGATGCATAAAAGATAAATTCTTTATGAGTTACCAATTGGATGATTTTGAATTGGAATTATAGATGAATTAATGAGGAATTGAAGTATATTTAAGGTATAAATGAGGTATAATTGATGGACTATCATGAAGGTGTTAGAATTTGGAAGAAAAGCTAAAGAAAAATAAAGGTGAAATTTTGGTTCACCTATCCCACGATTGTGGGAATTGTATTAGTTCCTTCCTATGATTGTGGCAATACTTGGGAGTGAGAAAATTTGTGTTTTGTGTTCTTTTTGAATCATATAAGGATAAACACTATACATTGGTGTATTTGGACTTGATTGGGGTTTTAAATGAACTTAGTTTGATGATGAATCTATTAGTTAAGTACTTGATGGGTTTAGGTTGTTAATTGACGCTATAATTTAAGGAATGAATTTGTTTGTTATTAATGTATATGAATTTGGGAAGTATGAGTTGTTAATGGAATAAGGATGTTCTTATGAATACAATTGTGATCCAAAGGATATAAG
>JANSVA010000002.1:19148761-19166486 GCA_025504915.1 Erythroxylum reticulatum | reverse complement strand
ATATTGCTCTCATCCAACAAGGTACAACTTCTATTGTTGTTTACCATGGAAAACTTTAGTCTTTATAGGATGAATTGGCAGATCTTTCAAAGGTTGAACTGTGTAAATGTGATGCATCCAAGTCTACATCTCAATCAGAACATCAACAACGCTTAATGCAATTTCTGATGGGCTTGAATGACTTTTATGTTACCCTTTAAAGCCAAATTCTCATGGATCCATTACCCTCAATTAGTAAGGCATACAATCTTCTCCTCCAAGAAGAACGTCAGCGGTCCCTTCATGAAATCACAAAGAATTCTTTAGAAAGCTCAGCGTTTACTGCAACCGGGAGCTCAAAACCAATCAGAGACTCTATAACCCCTTTGTTATGTCCATATTGCAAAAAGGACAATCATGTGATTGAAGACTGTCACAAATTAAAAAATAAGCAACAACAACAGCAAAATTCAAGGGGACATGGAAATTTTGGCAATGGTAATTCTTTCTCAAGGAAACAAAGTTGCGGTAGCTCACACGCCGCAAATGATCTTGCTTCACAATTCCCTGGAACTGAAAATGCTTCAAGCAGCAACTATAAGCAAGCACCAATGTCATTTACACCTGAACAGTGTGCGAAGCTCTTAGCAGTGATTTCTCCAAGTACATTCAAACACTCGTCAAATCTTGCAGGTAAGCTTCTTGCTTGTTTATCCATTTTCTCTAAACTGTAGGTGATTGATAGTGGTGCCACCGACCATATGAACTCGAACTTATCATCTTTAACATCTCCAAAACTGTTGAAATCACCTCATAAAGTTTCTCTTCCAAATGGGGACCGAGTCAGTGTCACACACAGCTGAAAAACTAAATTAAATTCCTCATTACTTATTGATGACGTCCTCTATATCCCAACCTTTCAACATAACCTTTTGTCTATTGTTAAGTTAAATTTTGCTGTTAAATTTTACCCTTACAAATGTGTTATGCAGGACCTGTCAATGAAGATGAAGATTAGCTTGGGTAAGAAGCAAGGAGGCCTCTACATTTTTCAGCCAGATATAGATTAAGTAGCTGCATTCTTCGCTTCAAATCCAAAAATGTCCAGATTATCAAAATCCACTCCCAGTATTTCTACAAAAAAATTGTCTATGTCATATGTGCCCTATTCCTAAACAAACTAGACTACTTTTTTCATTAAGTTCAATAAATACGTAAAAAAGTTTTGAACTTGTTCATGTTGATATTTTGGGGACCTTACAATACCGAGTCTCATTGCAGTGCTCATTACTTTCTCACGCTGGTTGATGACTTTTCTCATGCTACTTGGGTCTATTTAATGTGTCACAATTCTGAGACAAAAAGTCACATAAAGTCCTTTGTTTTCGTTGCTCAAACACAACGTAATCATCCTGTCAAGCGTATAAGAAGTGACCATTGTATTGAGTTTCTCAACCAAGAACTCAAACAATTCTTTTACTATAAGGGAATTATCCATGAAACTAGTTGTGTCTATACACCATAACAAATTGGGGTTGTTGAAAGGAAACATCAACATTTGCTTGAAGTTGCAAAGCCTTTACAATTCCTGGCTCACCTACCACTTGAATTCTAGGGCATATGTGTCTTAACTGCTACTTACCTCATTAATCAGACTCCTAGCCCACTATTACATAACTGCTCTCCATATGAGCTCCTCTTCCAAACAAGGCCTAACTATGACCATCTCAAAGTTTTTAGTTGTCTGTGCTTCGCTTATAATGTACATAAAGGGGATAAATTTGATTCTCGATCCATTTCTAGTGTCTTTGTTGGTTACCCAATTGGGAAAAAAGGTTATCGTATTTATGAAATTGCAACAAAGAAATTTTTTACAAGTCATGATGTTCGCTTTATTGAGACAGTTTTTCTTTTCCAAAGAGAACAAAACCTAAAAGTCACTACTGATCAAGTTTTGCCTTTACCTACAGATGACTTGATCATACAGGCTCCAAACAAGTTAAATACTCAAATCCTTCCTAACTCACAAAATGAGCCACCTATTGTATCTCCTTAAGCTCAAATTGAACCTCCTATTATCCCCCCTCGTCACTCAAATTGACATACAAAACGACCATGCTACTTGGATGCATATCATTGTTCAAATGTTGTGGCCTCCACAGACGAGCTCAAGCCTACTCCATCTTTATTGACATCTTCTTTAGGTACAAACTTTCCACTATCCCATTACTTATCATAGAAAAAATTTTCAAACTCATATCATGCCTTTCTAGCTTCCATTACATCTATTCCAGAGCCAAAAAAATTTCCCAAGTTGTTAAATCACCCCAGTGACAAGACGAAATAGAGAAAGCAATCAAAGAACTTAAAGCTAACGATACTTGGACTATTACTGCTCTCCTACTTGGTAAGAACCATATAGGTTGTAAATGGGTGTACAAATTAAGTGCAAAGATGATGACTCGATCGAGAGGTACAAGGCAAGGTTTGTTGTTAGAGACTATACACAAAAAGAAAGAATTGACTATTATGATACATTTGCCTCGTGGCAAAACTTGTTACCATTCGATGTGTTTTTGCCATTACAGCTACTCACGGATGTGATATTCATCAGTTAGACCTTAATAATGCCTTCTTACATGCAGATCTCTACGAAGAAGTTTACATGAAAATTCCATCTAGTTTTTCACGATAAGGGGAGAACCAAGTTTGCAAGTTAAATAAGTCGCTCTATGAACTTAAACAAGCTAGATGTAATTGGTTCCAAAAATTCTCTAAAGCACTACTAGATGTGGGATTCTCACAATCACGATCAAATTATTCCTTTTTTTTTACATCCAAGGTACCTCTCAAACATTCATTCCAGTTTATGTTGATGTTGTCATCCTCACTAGCAATGAAAACAACACAATTCTAGCATTGAAGTCGTATCTAAATGCTCAAATTCATATCAAAGGTTTAGCTATGCTAAAGTATTTTTTGGGCATTGAAGTGGCTAGTTTTTCCAAGGGGATCTATTTATCACAACGAAAATATATATTGGATATCCTCTATGACACTGATCTTTTAGGAGCAAGGGTCACTGGCACTCCAATAAAGCAATACCTTAAGTTGATCAACACTAACAGGGCCATGTTCAATGATCCATCTATGTATCGATGGTTAATTGGTTAGCTAATTTATCTTACCATCATAAGCCTAGATATTACGCATTCGGTCCATATTCTTAGCCAGTTTATGTATGATCCTCAGAAGCCACATCTTGATGTAGTTTTTCGCTTGCTTCTCTATCTAAAAGGACATCTGGACACTTAGCCAGCTTATGTATAAACCTCAGAAGCCACATCTTGATGTAGTTTTTCTCTTGCTTCGCTATCTAAAAGGACATCTGGACAAGGCATTCTACTTTCATCACATTCTTCCCTTCATATCACAGCTTATTGTGATTCAGATTGGGCCAATTGTCCATTGTTGAGATGCTCCACAACTGGATTTTGTACCTTTCTTGGCTCATCTCCTATATCCTGGAAAACAAGAAACAAGTTGTTGTCTCTCAATTGTTTACAAAAGCTGAATATAGGTCCATGGCAAGTGCAGCTTGTGAGTTGCAATGGCTCAAGTATTTATTGCGAGATCTTGGTGTATCTCACAATCAACCATTAACATTATTTTGCGATTACAAGGTTGCCCTTCATATTGCAGAAAATTCAGTCTTTTATGATTGGACGAAGCATATCGAGATAGATTGTCACTTCATTCGTGATGAGATTGAAGCGTGCTTTGCACAGGTTTTGTTCCTTCAAAAAAATAGTTGGCAGACATTTTTACTAAATCACTCAGCAATGATGCTTTCCATTTAATTCTCTTCAAGTTAGGCGTTACGAATCTCCACGCTCCAGCTTTAGGGGGAGTGATAAAATCTACGTCATTACTGCAAAGATTGTGGAAGTCAACAGGATCAAAAAGGAATGTATCTTCTGCATATTTTGTATATAATTGATATCATGGAAATTGTAGTTAGGATCTCTCCTATTTTCTGTTTATAGATTTGATGTAAACATATGCTGATGATGACAGTAATGCAAAATAAAGTTCTCAGCCCACAAATACCTTCTCTTAATATGTTATTAGAGTAGGTTTGGTCCGAATTATTAATTTCCCGATTGTCTTTCTGGATGTCCAGTCCCAGCAGCTCAGTCTAGTTACACTTGCATTTATTTCAAGTGACAACTGGATGTCCAGTCCTAGTTGCATTTAAGGGGGAGTGTTAAAGTATCCTAGATTGACTAAACATAAAAATGTTGAAGGGTTTGTAAGTGGTAAGGGTTAATAATCGTGGTTTTTCGATATATGAAAGTTCTAATTAATAACCTCAATAATCCACAATTGTACATGTCGTTTGTGTAGTATATAAGGTGTCGATCCCACGAGGAGGGATAATTTAATCCTAAAATCTAATACCAAACAATTTGCAGTAATTCAAAGTGTAACAAAACTAAGGCAAGAATTTAATTCAATCACGCAACTCAATTCTAAGAATTAGTTACGAAAATATTAACAAGTAGCAGTTGCAATCCACGTTCAAGAATTAACCTAAAGGAAATATCAATTGAGAGAAAGGGGCATTTTTACCTATCTTTAACACTAACTTAATCGATTATGAATTATCGGATTATTAGTTCTAGATGAAACTAAGGTTGATTACTCTCTCTCGAGTTATAATCATTAACCCTAAATTATAAACATAATCAAATTATGGAAAATTGCAATTTTTCAGTTAACAATTTATCCAAACCCTAATTAGATCTGAAATTGTTCAATAGACTGTCAAATCCAGTGCAAGATCTCTCTTTACACAATTAACGATTTGATTAATTTCTCGTTCTTATTAAATTACCTAACTCCCATTAGCCCAATTTAATTATTTTTCATTTGATCCACCCTCTCATTCTATTACCGAATTATGCAATCACAAAAAACAATCACAATAAATCCAATAAACATAAAACAATCAGATTATATTAAATCAAAGATTAAAAAAACCCAAAGGTGAGTATAGAATATCTCAACATTCACAATCCTATCATCAAATTGATATTCCCAATTCAATATAATAATAAAATGGAAAATAATAGAAAATACAATTCTAAACTGAGACGAGGAGTAGTAATGTCGAGAAACTCCAAATTTGGGAAGTAAGTTGATGTCGACTTCTTTTCCACTTCTCTCTTCCTTCTTCTCTTTCTCAATCTCTCAACAATCTTCTCTAGGGTTTTCTCTCAAACGTGGATGATACAAAAGCTCCCTCATCTTCTTTGTCTTATTCTTTATATACATTTTATTTTCTGGGCATCCTTAGGGTTTTTTTGGGGTTCGAAAGGTCTAAAAACTCCCTCAAAACTTGATGTTTTTTATTGTCTGCGTATCTGGCCGATGCAAGCCACGATCATGGCCTACAAATCGGAGCCTTCTATCATGATCATAGCAAGCAAGCCACGATTATGGGCCATGCCCTAGGCTTCTGTCACGATTATAGGCTGACTTTAGTGCTTCTGGCATGATCGTGGCCTATTATGCTATGATTATGGGCCATTGTTTCAGCCCAAGTGTCTTTGAAACTTCTCCGTTATTCAATGTTGACCTGAAATACTAACAAATACATCAAGGTATCTCAGATACATAACAATTAAGCTTAAAGACTTGTATTAACCTATAAAAACGCTTAAACAAAAATAATAAACAAATAAACAAAATTCTAACCTAAACACATACTAAACGATTGAATTAACAATTAAATACATATTGAATTAATCCCTAAAACATGATTCAATTTACACTTATCAACATCCCCACACTTAAACATTTGCTTATCCTTAAGCAAACAAAACATAAACACAACATCACATAACACACAATGCAGTAATGAGACAATGGCTTCAACTTCGTGAAATAAATTTAATTTAACATAATCATTCAAATCATTTCAAATTATTAACATGCAAAATTTGTGTCTTAGGGCTTTAAACTACATACACGTAATAATTCAAACTTAAGTGTTAAATTGTTTACCCTTTTCAGTTGCACATATACATTAATAATTCTTTGGTCATTCAGACTCTATAACTACTCCTAAGTATGTTTTCATGAAAAGTCAAACTATTACAAGTTCGATAGGTTTTTATTCCAAAACACACTATTTTATATTTAATTTTTGTATACATAGACTTAATCTTTTTATGTAAAGGTAAACATCGGTAATGAATGTCGATCCGATCACTCAACTAAGTCATATTTTTTATTAAGTTGTTTGGTTGGAACGTCATTATAGCATTTTTACGTAAAGGCACACATTCGTGATGCGTGTTGATCCTGTTAATCAACTATATCACGTTCTCAACTGGCTACTAGCTCTATTCATAACCTAAAGCCAGTGGAATAGTTGTTTATTTAAAATTAACAAACATTTTTTATTGCCTACCTTGTTGGTTTAGCTACTTGTTTCCATAAAAAATACTAACAAAGCTACTTAACTCGAAAGGCCTCAAATTATGAATGAATGTGACAATTTAAAGGGTGACAAACTATCATTAAATCCTAATTAAGCTGCATATTTAGCTAAAGACCCCAATTTACTAATTTTGTGAGCTAATGATTCTTCACAACCTAATAGACTATGTTCAAAATTAGATCAATTCACATAATTCACAAAATGCAACCTAACAACTATCATACAATATACAAAATCACATTCAAAGAAAAACTTATAACCCTCCATACACTTGAACAACACATTGTCCTCAATGTAAGAATGGGACAAACAAACACATAAGGAAAGAAGAAACATAAATTAAATTAAAACAAAAACAAAAACAAAAATAAAATTAAAGACTAAATTTAAAAAGAAAGGGGGTTGGAACAAAGCCTCATAGTGATGGAGGCAGGGATGGTGTTGGAGGTGGCAGTTGAACACCCTGAGCCTTGAAATAATGATGGATATGACATATGTCTTGGTTCTGATGTCGTTGAGTTCGAGCCATCTCTTTCATCCTTCTGGAGTTCTCCGTAAGTATATCTGTGATTACCTTAGTGTTTACGAAGATTGTATCCAGTACTTTCTTCCAACTTGGTTCTTCTATTTCTTCTTCTTCCTCGAATTCCTCATTGGTCGAATCCTCTTTTTCTTATTATTAAGCACTTAATCTCGCTTGACCAATCCTGCATTTGACACGTGTCCAAAGTTTTATATTATGGGATTTTAAGATTTCAGCTCACCATAGATGATGATGGTTCATGAACTCAGGACGGTAGACTGTGAGTCTATTGCACTCAACTCCATAGTTATTAGCTATGGACAAAACCAAGTAACCCATTCCTAAGTTATTGCTCCTCTTCTTTCGAGCAGTAATAATTGCATTAAAGATGTGGGTGGTTGTGCAAACTAGGATGTTATGATCTATGCACCACAATATAAAAAGTTCTTTTGTTGAACACTTGTTGGTTTCTGTTGGTTTCTGTTTTGTCAAACACAATTTGACACATGAATTTGTGCATCAACAAGTGTTTATAACTCCTAATGATGTTATTGTGTGTGTTCTTAGTGTCGAAACACTCTAACCTAGTTAGTTCAATCTAGTAAGTGTTAACACAGAAATCATCATGCTGATCCACTACGAACGACTCCGGGAAACCACAAATTTCATACAAATTTTCATAATCAAGCCCATAAGGATATCCCTATAACCTAAACCACAATTCCCTAGGTTTGTTGGATTTGTACTAAAGGGATGTAAAAAGTTCTAAGGTAAGTTCATCATAAACCGGGAATTGAAATTGAATGAACTGACCCAATTGAATTTTCTCTGTTAAACTTTCAACCTTGTCTCGTAATTCTAATCTATCTAAAATTTCAAAATGAAAATACTTTGAAACCATAATTTTTTTATTGCGAAGAGAATGAAAACGAGTACCTTCCTCATCAGAGAAGATTAGAAAAGGTGCTCCGTAATCGATTGCCATGTTCCTTTTCCCTTATCCCCAGACATGATTTCATGCCACTGAGTGATTGCACTTTACTATTTGCTTGATGCATGGCATATTAGCTTGCGAGTTAGTAGAAGTTTGAGATTTAGACAGAGAGAAGTGAGAGTGTTTGGAGGTTTAAAGCTTAGAGAGATAAAATAAAAAATGAAAGTGAGTGAAAAAATGAAGTTAGAAATGAATATATAGGTGATTGGAGGGTAAAATGGTAAAAATTGAAAATGACATTCACGTGTCCCTATTTTTACTCGTGGCCTGTTTTTAATATTTCTTCTTCTTTTGTTCTTCTCCACTTCTATGAAATCACTTCTTAACTATTTATGGCCCTTTCACCTCTTTTTGCTTACTTCCTTGATCATCTAATTAAGAGTGAAGTCCTATGCCTTCCGATTTTATTCAGAAACAAACTAACCTAACTACGAAGTTCAACTATCTAGAAATCAAAGGAAATAACATCAATTTAATAGTCCATAAGTTGCCTCCTATGCAACGCTTCTTTTAATGTCAGTAGCTCGATGCTCTTCTTTCATTAGAAACTCAGTTGGGATCAATTATGAGTAGCTTGATCCCAACCTTTTCATTCAACATCAGTTTCGTATCTTGTAAGTAAGCTACAAATTGCAAAATAATTAGAAGGACAATGTTGATAACATTATGGACACCAATTAGACTCAACAATATCCTTCTTTCAAGTGAATTGTCAACAAAATAGGGAATAACAAAACTCCCTTAATCTTCCATCAAATCCAACAGTTTGTCCTATAAAAAGGTAAGTTGCTCTCTTTCTTCCTTAATCACCTTCGTCTCTTCTGCTTCTTCCACTTCACGAACAAATACTTTAATAGCTTCTTTAAACTCTATGTCTGTTGTCATCTGTTCTTCGTCCTTTTATTCTTTAGAAGATTCGATCACATCAATCATCCTGAATGAGCTATTCTCCTTTGGATTCTTTAATACATCATTTATGTTGAATGTCACTTGGTCGTCATTAATCGGAAGGATAAGGTTCTTTTCATGGACATCTACCAAAGTCTTTTCGATGTTCACACATGGTATACTAAGATCTAGCAGATAATATGAGGGGTTGTCATCCTTTTCTTCATCCTTTCTCTTGATTTCTTCATCTTCTATAAGGTAGGGTCCAACATGGTCTTCCACTGGTTCTTCTTGTTCTTCACCATTTCATATAGCTCTTATTGATATAATTCCATATTGCTCAAAGAGTCTTCCACACTTCTCTTACAAAATTTATGAGAAAGCTGTCTTCCTTAAATCTCCAGGTTGTAAATAGAAGGGGCATGATTTTCCATTACTTGCTCAATTTACTCTTCTAGTATCTTCTAGCCCTCTTCCATGTCCATGAGCTTATCCAGGATCTTGTCTAATTTAGAATCCATTGAACTAGACCATCTTGCTGAAGTCCTAATAGGTCTTCACGTCATAAATGCGTCCTTACATTGTTGGACCAATAGAAATCGTGGTGGTTCTACCACCCCAGAGTGTACATATTCCAATAAGGATTATTACTTCCCCAAACATATTGTGCCTCATTGTAATTTGCAAAAGCTCTTTGCTTCCTATGATATCTATCTTCCATCATTGTTCTTTCCATTTCTTCTCGGTATCTAGCTCTTCAGATGTCTCATTTCTTATTCTAAGATGTCTTGTTGTATCTCTACTTTACGCCCAAACTTCTTTCTCTATTTTTTTAATTAAACAAAAGATAGTGAAAAAACCTTAGACTAAAATAATCGTTTTCCTGACAACAGCGCCAAAAACTTGATCATGATTTTCTGATATGTGTAAGTTCTAATTAATAACTTTGATAATCTGCAAGCATACGGGTCGTTCACATAGTACCTAAGGCTAAACAATTCGCAGTAATTCAAAGTGTAACAAAACTAAGATAAGAATTTAATTAAATCACACAACTCAATTACAAGAATTAATTACAAAAATATTAACAAAGTAGCAGCAATCCACATTCAAGAATTAACCTAAAGGAATTATCAATTGAGAGAAGGGAATTTTTACCTATTTTTAACGCTAACCTAATCGATTATGAATTATCGAATTATTGGTCCTAGACGATCCTAGGGTTGATTACTCTCTCTCAAGTTATAATCATTAAACCTAAATTATAAACCCTAATCAGATTATGGAAATTTGCAATTTCTCAATTAACAATCTATCCAAATCCTTAATTAGATTTGAATTATCCAATAGATTATCAGGAACCTATGCGAGATCTCTCTTTATATAATTACCAATTTGATTAATTTCTCATTCTTATTAAATCATTTAACTCTCATTAGCCCAATTTAATTATTTTTATTAGATTCACCCTCTCAGTCTATTACTGAATTATGCAACCTAGAAATCAATCATAATAAATCCAATAAACATAAAACAATTAGATTATATTAAATCAAAGATTAAAAAACCCGAAGGTGAGTATAGGATATCTCAACATTCACAATCTTATCATCAAACTGCTATTCCCAATTCTATACAATAATAAAAATGGAAAATAACAGGAAATACGATTCTAAACGGAGACAGGAGCCAACGATGTCAGGAAACTCCAAATTCGAGAAGTTTGTTAATGTAGGCAATGTCGGCTTCTTCTCCACTTCTCTCTTCCTTCTTCTCTTTCTCAATCTCTCAAAATCCTCTCTAGGATTTTCCCTCAAAAGTGGCTTTAGGGTTTTTTGGGCTTTAGGGATGATGCAAAAGCTCCCTCATCTTCTTTGTCTTATTCTTTATATACCTTTTGAGTTCTAGGCAACTTTAGGGTTTTTTGGGGTCTGAAAGGTCCAAAAACTCCCTTAAAACTTGACATTTTTAAATGTCTGCACATTTACCCGATGCAGGCCACAACCATAACCCTGCAAGCCACGATTATGGGCCACATCTGAGCCTTCTGTCATGATTGTGGCAAGTAGGCCACAATCAAGGGTGGTGCCTTGGTCTTATGTCACGATCGTGGTATATGGGCCACAATGGTAGGTTGACTCTAATGCTTATACCATGATTGTGGGTCGTTGTTTCGAGCTGAGTGTCTCCGAAACTTCTCTGTTCTTCAATGTTGACCTGAAACACTAACAAACACTTACCTCAAAGAGATAATTAAAGATGTCAAAAAGGGTCCAACCTGATTTTGGCTTAGGTTGACCAGGCCACTAGTGTCGGGCCACGAGCCAAGGTTTGGCCTACTTATGGTGACAAAATGACATCATTTTGGAAGTTTTTCATTAAAAGATATGGCAAGCTATAGGTCATAGGTCAGCCCATAGGCCACCATAGCCCGGGCCCGAGTTGGGTCCAGGCTGCCTTTGGCTCGAACTAGCCCGGGCCCATTGACATCTCTAGACATAACAATTAAGCTAAAAGGCTTGTACTAACCCATAAAAATGCTTAAGCAAAAATAATTAACAAATAAACACAATTCTAACCTAAACACATACTAAACAATTAAATACATATCGTATTAAACCCTAAAATATGATGTAATTCACACTTATCAGTCAACTATCCAAATGACTAGTTATAGTCATTTTAGCAATGGTTGAGCCAAGCCCAATTCTTGTTAATGGGCTTTACACTGTACACATATTAAAAATTCTAATAGTTACTGTATAATGAAACAAACTTTACGTCTTATAACTAAATGCTCGAGTATATGGTTATAGAAGTAAAATCAAAACCTTCTTCAATAACCATTTATAAACCTTGTTCTTCCTTTCCAACCCCTAATACCATCTCAATCTTAAAGTCATGAAATAAACATAAATCAGTATAGAACGACAAGGTTATGTTTTGGTCTCTTATCAATTTGTTAATTGATATCAAATTGAATATGAAGGAAGGAATAAAAAACACGTCATTTAGTAATGAGTTTTAAAGAAAGATAAAAATATATTGTCTAATATACGTTAGTAGTGGTTCCATCTAGTAAATACACTGTCAAAGGCTTTAAAAGGAAAGAAAGGCTAGCTTAAGAGGATTTATCTGGATTCATATGGTATATAGCTCCTATATTTATAGTCCAAGAACTAGTACCTACACTGCTAGCATAAGAGGTAGTTTTGGACTTTAGGTTACCAGCAAATTTGATCGTATTGTCCTTGCCATTGAGTTGTTGTGATACTCATTTTTCCTTAATCATTATCATCATCTCATCTACTTTGTTACTCAAACTTATTGTACTTAAAATCTTCACACCTCTTGTCCCTGTCAAAAGGTGTATTAATCTCGTCTTCATCGACATTCACTTTTGATGCAAGTTATTAATTCCTTCGAGTATTATTTTTATTTTATTATTGCTAATTAGGATAGACAATTAACCTAAAGCAATTTTCCTTCAAATGACTAGCTTAATTACAATACTTACAATACCCCCTTTATCTTTTTTTATTCTTGAATTTCCTTACATCCTTTTTGTGTCCCATATTTTGCATTTTCACTTGTTTAATGAAACTATGTTGAATTTCAATTTATAGTTTCCTCCATTTTCTTTATAACATTACAATTGCATTGTCTAACATAACGATACAGTAGCACTCCCATGAGATATAAAGGCTACTTGTCTCTAAAGTTAGCCCATTACTTTACCCAAACTTATCTTGAATCTAATTATATAGCTCCTTCAAACTTAATGTATACATGAAAGCTTCTATTAGACTCTTTGAAATTGAATTAAGGATCCTCTAATTCACATTATAATCAGCTTATTGTCAAAATCCATAAGGCTTTTATAATACCTTGATTGTACCATCAACATAATCTAACCTATATTATGTGAAAAATGACAATGGGTGTAAGAATGCAGGGAAGGTTATTATAGAAGAAGAGAGAATGAGAGGACAAGAAAGGAAGGAAATTTTCATTAATGAATTTTATATGTCTTGTTAAGTCATATGATATAGACCCATGGGCCTTTCATCGACTGCCAAGTATAAAATTTTTTAAAATAATTATAGAGAAATGAAACTTCATGGTTTACGAAAATTTTAGTGTTACTCTTAGACAACTTCATTTTTATTAGTTATGGGTTGCTTGTTTCTGCCTTTTGTATGGCTTTAAGAACCTTGTCCATAAGAATGGCATCAACGTAACTTTTTTATAGTTTGAACAAGGGTTCCTATGTTGCCTTCTCTAATAAGCGACTGGACTATTGTACCAGAACTTATGTCATGGGGCAAATATGATGCTTCACCATTTTGTGATAGTAGCTCACATTGATAAACACATAAAGGCCATTTTTGTGATCAAAAATGGCCTTTATGTGTTTGTTAATTTGAGCTACTATCGTGGTTAACTCTATAGACGTAAACGTTCCTTCAATGACACATTCCTATAACTGTGACATATAGAAAGTTGGATGAATGTTGGACCCTTCTAATAAGGTTAGATTGTAGGTGACTTGCCCTATTCATACTGTAATTAAGTATAGGTCATAATACAGAGGAGATAATTAATGATAATTCCTTCTCTATAGGGAGTGTTGTAAGTACAATTAGAGTTTAAGAAACATTAGGTCTCCCACTTCAAATTCTTAACTAGACTTTTTATGATCTGCTTATTGCTTCATTTGGTTTGGGGCTTTTTTAAGGTGGAATTTTTTTGAAGCTAGTGTTACTTCCTTATCCTTTATTTTTTAATCAATCATTAGACTTTAGGAGTCTCTCATAAGATATGATACATATATCAAAGGAGGATATCCATATAGCAATTTAAATAATGTTGAGTTGGTGGTCATGTGCAATATGGTGTTGTAACAACATTCAGCCAATGAGATCCACTCCAACCATCTAATCGAGGTGTCACTATAAAAACTTTACAAGTAAGTCTCTAACATACAATTCATGGCTTCGGTTTGTCCATCAATTGAGGATGGTGCTTAATAGAGAACTGAGACTGAACCCCGATAAATTGAAGAACTCCTTTCAAAATGGGATATTTTCATTGATAATTCTCCCTAAATACATGTAATTTAAAAATGTAATCAAGCAACAGCTTAGCCACATTTATTGCAGTTAGTGGGTATGAAGTGGCCATAATTACTAAACCCATCGACCATCACCATCTCTCCCATTCTTCCTTACGAGGGCAAAATCCCTTCCAAAAAATCCATATTGATATCCTCCCAATAACTATCCAATATAGGTGATAGTTGTAACATTCCAAGGTACAACACATTTTCATGCTTATTCCTTTAGCAAGAGATGCACACTTTAATTACGTATAGCCTTCCAGTAAAGACATTTTGCAATCTCAACATTGTTTTTATTACCCCAAATGACCTCCTTATAGGCCATTGTACCTTAAGGAAATCAACTTCTTACATAGTTACTTATCAAATCCAAAGACTATTCTCCCTTTCTAGTATAGTAGGCCTTCCCTCCATTCATAATTACCTAAGTTGAGGGTCCCTTCCTCAATGCATCAAATGATGCATTGAATTATAGTATCTATTTCCCTACTATTTTTCATTTCTCCTAATAATTCAGTATGAACCTATGATACAGTTAAAGTGAGGAGCTCAATACTGGTCATTCTTAATAATGCATATGTCTTCTAATTCTCCTTTCCACTTTTGTATACTATATCAAATCTATATATAAAAAGCTTTAGATGCCATATCTATTGAAAAGGGGTCGAAATCCATTGCTCTAGTACTAATTTAAAACTCCTATTATTAGTTTGAACCTGAAATCTCCTACTACCAAATAGTGTTTCCATTGTTTAATCACCTTAACAATTGTTAAGAATTCCTTCTATACGTGGATAGCCCTAGGTGTTTATCCGCTAACATCTTTCTTAGATATGCAATCAGATGCTTATCCTATTATAACACCACCTTGATAGCAATTTTGCATGCATCAACCTTAAGGAAAAAGGGAGTAGAGAATTTAGGTAGGGTAGGATCGCAACTAAAGTGAGGGCCTTTTTTAACCCTTCAAAGGCCCATTGTTGCTTGTCCCCCAAGCCTATTCGCTTATCATCTAATTCTTAAGTAACTCATTCAGGGGTCTGACCGTCTAATCATAATTTTGAATAAAACATTTGTAACAACACTTAAGCACAAGGAATCCTCGAAGCTTCTTAAATTTTTACCAATTCCAAAATGTTTCCACCTTCTTATCATCTATAGCTATCTTTTTTCTCAAAGATTGACTATTTAAGGTACTCTAATTGCCTTGCTCTAAATATGTATTATGTTAAAATACAATTTATAAGCTTAAATTGTTTAAAAGGATTCTCTCAAGTGATACACATGTTGGTGAAGGTTGTTTTTAAAAGCAAGGATGTTGTCAAATAAGATAAGTATGAATCTTCTAAGAAATGGTCAAAATATCATTTTCATTAAGCTTTGAAAGGTTGATGACACATTTATTAACATAAAGAGGTTACAAGGAGCTTGTGATATTTTTCATCTAAAAATCATTTTAGTTATATCTTCCCCATACATCTGAATCCAATGATAACTAGATTTGAAGTCTAACTTGGAGTACCAACTGGATTTATGTAGTTTGTGGCGAATGTGCATCGACTATCAGAAGTTAAATAAGCACACTATGAGGGACAAGTTTCTTATTCTCATTACCAAAGAGTAGTTTGTCAAACAACCCTTTGGTAAGGAGAATAAGAAACTTGTCCCTCATAGTGTGTTTATTTAACTTCCGATAATCGATGCACATCCGCCAAAAGTTGTCCATCTTCTTCATCAATACTACTAGTGACACATAAGGGCTCAAAATATATTGTATGAGATCTTATTAAAGTAATTTTAACATCGCTCTTTTAATAACATCCTTCTACTCCCCTAAGTAATATAAGGATCAAACGTTAATTGAATTCACTCCATCCTTGAGTTTGATCATGTAGTCTTAGATTCTTTTTGGGGGAAGTTGTTGTAGTTACCAAAAAAAAAAAACTTGAACTCTACTAGCAATTTTTAAAGCTCATATATATATGAGACCTATTTTTCCAAGTTCATTTGTTGCAATTGATGTTCCATAGGTTTGGTTAATTATATCATATATAGTCCCCCTACTTGAGCCCCTTTAATCATCTTATCTAACCTTTTGCTTGATACTATCTTCATCCTTAACCTCTCTTTGCTCGTCAGGCTAACCAATCGTCCCTTTCAAGTAAACCTCATGGTCCAAGTTTTGAAATTAGAAAAGATGTCATAAACGGTAACCAACTGTTGCACCCCTATGACAACATCGCAACTCCCCAGGAGAATTACCAAGGCTTTTATTACAAGGGAGACCCCAATATGCTTAATGCGAACCCTTTATATCTTTGATGGCAACTTAATACGAGACCTTCCCACTATGGATCCCAATAATGTTCACCAATTGATTTTAGTTCCTTCTATCCACAACCTCATCCAAGAAGTTATGAGCACTCTCGTGGTCTATTAGCACACATGGGTTTTCATATGTGGTAACCTATCACCTGCATCAGCTTATATTGTTCTTCATTTATCCTGCCTATCACTACCTAAAAGGAAAAATTAGGATGCCCTAGTTCCTTCGTAATTTCCCCAATTGGCTCATCTCACTTATCCCCCATTTCCTCGTCCCTTGATCATATACAATTTAAGTCATTTTCTCATACATTTATGGTCCAGGAAGTATCACTCGTTGCATAAGAATCATAATCCCTTAGCCCTCTAATCATCAAATTCTTTGTTATGGATTTAAACTTCGAGTTAGGCTACCTCCCGTTATAGCTCCTTGGGGTCCTACAGTAGGTAGGATACCTTTATTGAGCTTGGTTTTGAGGCCTAGAGTCACTAGGAGTCCTCTTTTAGCACTTAGGTTGCTACTCACTCTAGACTGGTAGATGGTTTGGAAGTTTCCTTTCATGGGTAATGATGAAAAATGGACCACTAATACCACTTCATGTTCCATCACTAGTAAGTAATGCTATTAAAGAGTGCGAGGTTCTAGGAGTTTGATGGTGACCTTCAGCTCTAGCTTTATACCCCTTAAGAAGAATTTGATCAAGTATTCCTTTGATAATATGAGTTTGTTGAAGTATCTATCAAACTTGACGAAGTAATCTTGGACCAAATGCTCTTACCTAAGTTCCTTGAAATCACCCATTGGATCTTCAAAAATCTCCTCAATTCTTTGTTTGATCACATCAGTCAACTCCTCCTAATTTGTTAGTTCTTTCTAGGTTTGTTTCTTCAGTGATAATTCGATACCACTCATGTGCCTCCCCTTTTAAGTACATCTGTAACATCCTATTTTCATACTAAGGGTTTGAACCTTAATTTCTAAAATTGAGAAAATAGAAATGAGAGATTAGAAAAATGCATTTCATGCTCATGTATAATATTAGCATACACATGTGAACATCGATTTTTGCACATTAAAATGATTGTACATGCATTTATTGACATTTTTCGGGTATAATTAATCTATAAATGTGATTATATTTGGAATTTTGAATTATATGTCTTAAAATTTGATTTGGAGAGTATATTTATTGACTCATAATTTTTCGTGAAAATTTGAAAAAATTCTAGAATTTATGGATATTTTTATACTAAAAAAATGCCAAATGGTAGAACAATTGATGAATAGTAGCAGAAATAAGAGTCAAATGGAAATGGAAATTTTTATAAAAGACATTGGGATTTAATGACAAGTGTCATTAAAATTTGGGAGAAATTTGGGTTGAAAAT
>JANSVA010000002.1:19133641-19147307 GCA_025504915.1 Erythroxylum reticulatum | reverse complement strand
GATTTTGTAATGTAATGACATTACGACTAAAATGTTTTGTATCTGGAATGGACCTAAGTGACTAGTGAAATTTTGATAAGTTATATAATGATTGTAACTCTTATGATTGAAAATATTTATGAATAAAATGGGCCGAAATTGATTATTGATTTTTCGTATATGCGTACATTGTTTTGAAAATTTTGTAATGAGTTCGATTGTTGATTGTTCTAGCATGCCACCCTATGAAGTATATTCTCGAATATCGTCGGTATGTTCAAGGACGTGCACTATGAGAGTGGGGTGCTACGACATGATTATGATCCCATCTATCTTCTCATTCAAGATATGTCCAACTCGAATTTTTTTTTGCACTTATATAGCCAACTATTCACTCCACTCCCCTCAAAAGTTGAAAAGTCAATCTTACTAAATCTCATTGAGGTTATACACATTTCCTTCCTAGTTGGGATTCCTCTAGGCAGTGATATTAGTTCCATCCTAAGTGAGCCTTACTTCGTTGCTTCACCCATTGTTTACATAAGTTAATTGAACATTGTTTTCAACTCCTAAAGCTCTTTTTCTTATCTCTTTGTTTTTCCTATTGGGAAAAAACATAAAATTACTTGATATCTGCAATTGTATATCAAGCTAAAATAGAAATAGAAAATATCAAAAGAGTGAATGAAAAAGAAAAGCACTCTTATTTGATAATAATGAAAGAAAATTGATGGCTTACTTATAGTCATACAATAACAGTAACAATAGAGCAATATGACACCATCAGTAACGTGTCTTGACTCAATAAACAATGAGATTAAATAGGAGAATTATTAGCAACTAAACAACGTAAACATAAGCTATCAATTTTAAATCAATTTCTAACACTCTCCTTTGATTCAAAATCATATACGTCAAAACATGAACAGAAATAAGCATGCTTCTTGAATGAAAGTGCCTTAGTCAAAACATCTGCGAGTTGTTCTTCGGTGTTGCAATAAGTCAAGACAGTTTGCTCACTTGCAACTAACTCCCGAATGAAGTGAAGACGGGTTTCTATGTGTTTATTCCTCCCATGAAAAACTAGATTTTTTTACATTGAAATTGTCGAATTGTTGTTAGAGAAAATTTCAGTTGCTTCCTTTTATTCCTGGTTAAGATCCTTCAGTAACCTTCGAAGCCAAACAGCTTGACAAGTTGATGCAGTTGCAGCCATGTATTTTGCTTCTGTTGATGACAAAGTTGCTGTTGTTTTTTTTTAGCTCCAAGATACTACACATGAGCCAAGAACAAATACCTGACCTGAAATACTTCTTTTATCTTCAATAGAATTTGCCCAATCATTGTCCGTAAAGCCTTTTAACTTGAAATTTGAGCTTACAGTATACCAAAGTCTGAAATTCAAAGTTCCAGTAACATACCGTAGAATTCTTTTAGCTACTCCAACATGTTGTTTAGAAGGACCATACATGAATCTAGAAACAACACCAACAGAAAAGGCTATTTCTAGCCTTGTATGACATAAATAAATTAGTCCACCTACTAAGCTTCTATAGAATTTTCCTTATGCAGGTTCTGAACCATCATTGGCTTGTAACTTTTCACTAACATTCATTAGAGTTGTCATGGAGTTACAATTTTGCATGTTCAATCTTCGAAGGAGATCAACTACATACTTCTTTTAAGATATAAAAGTCCCATCTTCTGCTTAATTAATCTCCTCAACAAGGAAGTAATTAAGCTTTCCTAAATCTGTCATCTCAAAAATTTTCATCATATCTCCTTAAATTCAAAAACAAGAGAAGAAGATGATCCCATGTAAATCATATCATCTACATAGAGACATACTAATAACAAATCATTCTCATGTTTTTTAAGATAAAGAGTTGGTTAATTTTCACTTCTAACAAAACCAGAATTCAGAAAGTAAGAATCAATTTTACTATACCAAGCTCGCGGTGCCTATTTTAGCCTATAAAGAGCCTTTTTCAATTTGTATATCTCACTCTCCTTGCCTTTGATAATGAACCCCTCCGGTTGTACTACATAAACTTCTTCTTTCAAGTTACCATTTAAAAATGCCAACTTAACACCAAATTGATAAACATGCCATTTTAGCTGAGCAGCTAATGCTAAAGAAATTCTTACTATCTCAAAATGCACCACAGGAGAGAAAGTTTCTTTCTAATCAACACCTTGTTGTTGGCAATACCCCTTAGCTACGAGTCGTGCCTTATATTTTTGAATTCTCCCATCTGCTTGATACTTTTTTTTTAAAATCCATTTCAATCCAGTTGCTTCTTTTTCTGTAGGCAAATCCACGAAGTCCCATGTACCATTTCTTTCAATGGCTGACATTTCTTCTTTCATTGCACTACACCACACTTCTTTGTTTGCAGCTTCTTGATAAGATGATGGGTCAACATTTGCAAACTTTGCAAATTGAATTATGTCTCCTTCATCATTTATGGCATCATCTGGAATCACCTCAAAATTTCTCAATTGTGAAGACTGTTGTGTTTGTCGTCACGGCCTGTTTATTAGCTGGGAAGAGCAAGGACTAGTAGATGTTCCAAGAGAATTCCAGGGCACTTTCATTTCAGATGGCTGAAAAAAATCTTCAGCTTCCACAGGAATTTCAACAGTTGGTGCTGTTTGGCATTTGTTCCAACTCTAGCTTGCAAATTCATCAACCACAACATTCCTGCTAATAATTATTTGGCTACTAATAGGATTATACAACCTATAAGCCTTGGATTGATATGAATAACCAACAAAAATACACTTCTCTTACTTGCTATCTAGTTTTTGATGATCTTGTTGGTTAATTAAAGTATAAACAATACAACTAAAAATTTTCAAATGGCTAACATGAGGCTTCGTACCTGACCAAACCTCATATGGGGTTTTGTTCCAAACTGCTCTTGTGGGTGATAGATTTAACAAATAGACTATTGTGGCTACTACTTCTGCCCATAAATTTTTCGGAAGATTTTTAGCTTGCAACAAACTTCTAGCCATTTTAATAGTAGTGCAATTTTTCCGCTCAGCGACGCCATTTTGATCCGATGTGTATGGTGCTTTCAACTCCCTATGAATGTCATTATCTTCACAAAATGAATTAAAATCACTAGATAAAAATTCTCCTCCCCGATCTGTGTGAAGGGCTTTAATGTTGTGACCACTTTGCTTTTTGACCAAAGTCTTGAATTTTTGAAATTTTTGAAAAGTTTCTACTTTGGTAACCTAAAAATACACCCAGCTAAAATGACTACAATCATCAGTAAATAACAAAAAATGTTGACTTCCTCCAATAGATTTATTTTGCATGGGTCAACACAGGTCAACATGTATGAGTTCAAGACATTCTGATGCCCTCCAAGATTTCCCAATAGGGAATGATAATTTACTTTGCTTCCCATAAATACATCCCTCACACAGCCTACTTGATTCAATTCTAGGCAGCCCATAAACCATGTCCCTTTTACTCAACAATTTTAAACTTTTTACATTGAGGTGTCCATATCTTAGATGCCACAAGTTTTAATCATTTTTTTCATTGCCAGTAACTATTGCACAAGTTTCAACACTAGAGACATCAAGAAGGAATAAATTGTTTTGTGTCATAGGAACACTAACATTAATTTGGCTAGATTTTTTATCTTTGATCTCACAGCAGTTATTATCAAACAAAATTGAATACCCCCTAGTCATTAATTTACCAACACACAACAAATTATTTGCCAAAGGTGGAGCAAAATAAACATCATGTAGGAATTTCACATTACCATTGTTGGATCGTGCTGTGATACTACCCTTTCCTTCCACTTTGATCTTGGAATTATTTCCAAGCTTTACTTCTTTCTTGAAGTTTTCATCAAGTTCTTTAAATGCTGATTTTTCTTCGAACATGTGGTGTGAACAGCCGCTGTCAATGAACCAAACTTCCGTTGGCATATTAACCTCTTGTTCTTACTCTTGAGCTATGAACAGCTTATCTTCTACCTCAACTTCTGCATAACTTACTTTTTCTTTCTTTTTGAGCTTCTAACAATCTGCTTTCACATGGCTATAATTTTTGCAGTAGTTACATTGAATGCTTTTTTTGGTCATTCGTCTGCCTATAATCAAATTGCTTATAGAATCTTCCTCTACCTCTATCTCTATCTCTGTTGTTGGCTCTACCACTATGCCCACCTCTATTAAATTCCTTGCTTTAACCAGTTGCTTTGAATTCATTTGTTGATAGGGATGCTTTGACCTGAAATGCCTTCTCTTCTGCTTTCTCAAATGATCTTTTGTTCATCCTTGCTTCATAAGATTGCAATGAATCTTTTAGGTCATCAAAAGATAGAGTAGACAAGTCTTTGGATTCTTCTATAGCAACAGCTACATGATCAAATCTAAGAGTTAAACTGCTTAGAACTTTTTCAACCACAACTTGATCGGTGTATTTTTCACCATAAGATTTCAAATGATTCACCACTGTGTCTACTCTAAACAAATAAACTTGCATTGTCTCATCATTCTTCATTGCCAAATTCTCAAACCCACGGCATAGTGATTGAAGTTTGATCGTGATAAATTTGTTTGTGCCTTGATAATCTTTTTGTGGTATCTCCCATGCCTCTTTGGAAGTGCTAACTACTGCAATTCTTGAGAATATTGATTCATGAATAGCTTGTTGAATGAAGAATAAAGCCTTGTTGTCCTTTTTCTTGTTCTCTTTCAACCTTGTTTCTTCAATATCAGAATCTGCATAACCACTTTCAATTAATTTTCTCATACATCTTGGGATTTGAAGAGTGTCTTCATTTTGATGCTCCAAAACTCATACTTCTCTCCATTGAAGATGGGTATGAGTGGTTGTGAGGAAAAGGAAATACCATTCACAGCCATGGCCTATTTTCATATTGTGTTTCACTCCCTTACATGTTTCTCTCTCACTCTTTTGATATTTACTCACACTAGCCCAGTCAATAATCATATTGGCTCTGATACCACAAATGTTGGGCAGAAACAGAAAACTACTTGATATCTGCAATTGTATATCAAGCTAATAGAAATAGAAAATATCAAAAAATTTGAATGAAGAAAAGCACTCTTATTTGATAATAATTAAAGAAAACTGATGGCTTATTTATAGTCATGCAATAACAGTAATAATAGAGAAATACGACACTGTCAATAAAGTGCCTTGACTCACCAAACAATGAGATTAAATAGGAGAATTATTAGCAACTAAACAACGTAAACATGAGCTGTCAATTTTGAATCAATTTCTAACATTGCCTTGATTTTTTAGTAATAGTTTCTCATTTTAGTCTTAGTTCTTAACTGGAGCTTTCAGATTCTCCTTAATCCTTTGATGTTCTATCACCCATGTTCCTTTTGCCATAGTTATGCTTCGAGACTCGTTTGATCTAATACCAAGTTATTACGTAAAAAATGACAATGTGTGTATTAATACGGGGAAGGTCGTTACAAAAGAAGAGAGAATAAGAGGACAAGAAAGGGAGGATAATTTCATTACTGAATTCTAAATTGCTTATCAAGTTGTTACATGATATATACCCATGGGCCTTTCATCGACTGCCATACAAAACATTATCGGAATGATTACAAAGTGATGAAACTACATCATTTAGGAAAAAAATTTAGTGTTACACTAGGACGACTTCATTTTTGCTCATTATGGGTTGGTAGTTCCTACCTTCCGCATAGCTACATTTCTCGTAACAGCTTGCATTTTGCCCCCAAAGTATTTTGGGTTGCCATACACTAATATCTACAATTCAATCCCATTGAAAGGAGCAACAACTAACATCACACCCACATAACCACAACTTTATGATTGAATCGAGTCCTGAACTCCTCTTTCTCCACTACTTCTTGACCTTCCACTGTTTGAAATTGATTCATACCTCAACAAACTGAAAAATAGCCTCACTCCCTCAAGAAGTGGAGTTGATACTGTGAACAAAATTAGAATCAACACTAAATTCCATTGAGAAAGCTCCTTTACCATCTTTTATTTATGATTTTCAGTAATAAATACTTGAGTTTTGCTTATATATAAACAAGTTCTAACTTAGTTATAAAAATTCCACCAACCACGATACCTCACATACACAGAGAGCATAGGAAGAATAAACTACAAAACTTTTAACGTCTAAATCTGCAACTCCACGTTAAACTATAATTGTGCCTTACGCACATGCATACTTACAAATAAGGGAAAAGTGATATCAACAACACCGATAATTGCAAAAAATAACTGAGAGAAAAAGCTACAAAAATTTGTTTTAAAAAAAAAAGGTGAGAAGATAATAAATGACACAATATTGGTAAATGTCTTTTCTTGAACCAATTAGCTAGATGCTTGATTTACATAGTACCTAACGCCAGTGCAGGCATCCGACTTCATCTTTGACAGGCACTGACATTTAGGCAATTGGTCTGATTTCTAATACCAAGCCCAAAATACCATTTTAAAGCCCACTCTTAAACCCAAAATGAATTGATTTTAGTCTATCTCCTACAAAGCTCCGAATTATCAAACCAAAGCTTTAAACTTTAGCTGTTTCAGAGTTGTCCCTCTTCCCATCTTCATCTGAAAGCGCTCCTAAAACACCTAAAAGTATGTTCGTTTCCTTAACATTTCATTTTGTTTCCACTGTTCAAATTATGGGTTCTTCTCTTTTCTCCTTTTTTAATCTCCTACTGAAACTTAATATTATTTTACTATTTTAACTCTGTGGGTTTTACGAGTTTTATGGTTATACCATTGTTTTATCTTTAATTTTAAAAAAAAGGTCGCTTCTTCCTTTTTAAAGTTTCTCGTTTAACTTCTGCTTTTCATTTTCTCTTAGCAATTCATGCTGATGCTTGTGCACTCTTGTATTCAGCGTTTAAAGCTTGTCAAGAGCAGTGAGATATGACTCTATTTATTCATCCATTGCGATAGTTATGATATTCTTGAACTCAGTAGGTGGTTGATTGAAGAACTTACTGTTCTGAATGATTTTGCTTGCGGTTTTACTAACTCGTTCTTCATGTTTACAAGAATATTCCGAAAATAAAATGTGCGTTTGATTTGGAATTTGGAACAGCAAATTGTAGGCTAAGCACTTGATTACTGCAAACTAGAATAGGAATGGGACTTCATTACTCTTAAGCGTCAAAGGAAAGTTCCTTTCTTGCCTGTTCAGATGGTTACTAATGCTACTCTGTTCCTAGGTACCAAACCAACTCTTTGACCTTCGTTGTAGATTCAATGTTGTATGCACTTACTACTCCAAAAATTTGCATTTCTCGGCCAAGAACTTTCGGTTTTCATCGAAGGAACTATGCTTCAAAGAGGTTTTGCCTGCATGCATCGTTGCCTGACACTGGGAATGGAGTTAAAGTGGAGTATACTCCTTGGCTAATTGTTGGATTGGGAAACCCTGGAAATAAGTACTATGGCACTAGGCACAATGTAACTGAATGCACATATCGATATATGGGCCTTAATACTTTTCATCCTAGATTGATGATTTTGTAATATTATCTTCACCAGGTTGGATTTGAAATGATTGATAAAATTTCTCAAAGAGAAGGAGTTGTGTTGAACACAATACAGTCAAAGGCTCTTATTGGAATAGGTTGTAAAGTTGAACGACATTTACTGATTCTTGACTAATTCTTTTGTTCCTCTTTATATTCATTTATTCATCTATTGTTTCCTCTCTTCTTTCTAAGTTTTTCCATCTGTATTGAGCTCGTTGTTTATTCAAAATTTTGGTCCAATCAGTACAGGTTGCATTGGAGAGGTGCCAATTCTCTTGGCAAAACCTCAGGCATATATGAATTTCAGTGGTGAATCGGTTAGTTCCATGTCTTCTCTTATAAAGGGGCTTTACATTTTGTAATGGAAATCTTATACGTTGGGATGATGACAATCATAAATCACATAGTCCAAATAATTCGGAAACTAAATCTTTGTTTAGTGGGATGAATAGAAGAGGGATAGGGTAGGGAATTATATTGAAATCTATTCCTACTTCTCAGAATATTCCCTGCCGTCAATTTGTCCCTCTCTCTCTAGTCAACGTGGTTAAACCCATGCAAGGATTTGTCATTGATGTGTATTACAATGCTTCGTCAAATATAGAATTTGATAGCAGATGGTGTTCATCTCTTTGATTTATGGAATATTTTATCGTGGATTTAAGTTCCTGAGTGAGTGGTTGTTGATATTTGCTAAACTTGTGAAGCAAGATTGATGTTATATAGTGCATTGTAGAGCATCTATTTTTTTTAGTGTCTGAGCTTGAACGGATAAAAATAGATAAATTGTAGATCTGTCTTTACCTTGCACCAAGCTATATCTGCTGTATGCAATGTATTTAGAGTCCTTACATTCTAGTTAATGCCACCTGTGAAGCAGTAGCCAGTTGATTAATAGACCCGTTTCTAAGTGAGCATGGATTTTCATGTCCTTTATTAATATATATGATTTCATCTGTTGTAATCATCAATATGATTTTGCAACTTGAGGCGCCTATCCTGAATTTTTATCTTTTATTGTTGTACTTTTGGTTGTCTAACCTTCTCTCAGCTGCAACAATTTCATCCTAAGCTTTATTGTTTTCATAATATTGTGAAGGTTGGACCTCTTGCTGCATATTATCAAGTGCCTCTCCATCACATTTTACTGGTATTTTCCATTGTGTCCTCTTGCATTTTGTTAGTTAATTGCTTTTATACGTTGTTATAGTATTTGACTATGTACTGTTCACCTGACCTGAAGGTTTATGATGACATGAACTTACCAAATGGTATATTGAGACTTCAACAAAAAGGTGGACATGCCCATCATAACGGGTACACCTGCCTCTCTGCCTGAGTTCCATCTATGAGTTTTTTCTCCTTTGTGCTTTACCTTAGATATCTTACTAGTTCAAGATCCTGTGGTATAAACATGGTTATCTAACATCTTTTTTCTACTTGAGTTAGCTTCAGTCACTCAAGTGATGTCTCTATCTCTTTCTGTCTCCCTCCCGGAGATTTGAATCTTCAAAAGTTTCATTCTGGGATTTATTTCTGATTTGAAAATATTTGTGTTGTTTTTTTGTTTACATCATGAATTTTCATATGAACATTTGGGTAAGAGGAACCAGTTATTTGATTTCTTGTCCTTGTGCAAGAATTTTAACTGTTCTCTTTCAAAAATTATAGCAAGAAGTCAAGTAGATATGATCCCAGTGATATGGGCACAGCGTAAATTCACATACAAAGAGAAATTTGATGTTGATGCACAAAGAAGAACAATTATGGTAGAGAGCATAACAAAATAAAGAAACAAGGAATTTCAGTATATAACTTATAAACATGTTTTTTTTTATGACAAGAAAATAGAAATAGTTGCACTCGGGTAATGTCAAATATAAGTTAACTGCTGGCTAATTAAAATGGGCCTCAGTTTAATGTTAAATAGGACAAGAAACATTAATGCAATTATTATGATTCTAACAACTTTGTTCTTTAGGTTGTTTATGCTTCTATTCAGTCATAATTGCATTAAATCTTTCTTGTTCTCCCTCAACAATACTCCACAAGGACTTTTAGGTATGTATTCTATTAAATTACAACTTCTTCATGATGAATTGAAGTATGTTACCCATTTGATCTACTTGTATCAATTTAACTGGAGGAGCCTGCATTGTGACGCTTCCAAAGAGCATCTGTTGGTTTGTTGCAATTGTGGAAATCATAACTCAGAGAGATCTAGATTTTTATTTTCCATCTCTTTGTGCAGAGTGAAGAGTGTGATTGATCATTTAGATGGTTGCCGTGGATTTCCTCGGTTGTGTATAGGTAGGTCGTTAATTCCTGTCTTATTTTTGATGTAAAACATTGTTATTCAACATCAAAAAGTGTTATCTATATTGGAAATTTAGAATTTTGGATATATTTCCATCCTTGCAGGGATTGGGGATCCTCCTGGCACTATGGACATGAAAGCTTTTCTCTTGCAGAAGTTTAGTTCCACAGAGAGACAGCAAGTATGTTGCTTCTTTTATTATATCGCCTAGCACTTACTCATGTTTTAAACTTGATTTTACTGTCGTTGTAAACTGCATTCTAGTCAAGCTGTCTTCACTGAATCATGCCTGAGATAAAGCAACTCTCGTGGCATTGCTTCAACTTTCTTACCGTGAATTGCTATTTAACAGATTGATGCAGCATTGGAACAAGGGATTGATGCTGTGAGGAACTTGGTCCGTCATGGGTTTAACCGTAATATTACAAGATTCAATCTAGGGCAGAAATACAAGTATCATAAAGTTTGAAGCTGGCGAAAAAGATGAGAGGCCATTAAAGTTTGTTCAAACTTATAATTGAAATTTCTGACAACTCGAGCTGTCTGAATCACAAGACTGCCGCAATTCTCTCTTTAGTCGTCTTAGGTTCATATGTATCTCCCTTTTCTTTTTCCTCAACTATTGAAATTTCCCTGTAAGGTCCAATGTAAATGCAGATATGAGTTGATTGAAATGTGAACTCCCCTTTTGAAGATTTGTACTAAGAAGATAAAAACACAGAAATGGTTGTTTGAGCAGTGGACTGGATGATATTTTAAGGGCATTTTCCTTTGAGGAAACGGAAACGAAAACGTGAAGCCACGAAATGGCCGCCCTGGAAAGGACAGGATATAAGACTAAAAAGTTGACCCTTCCAATGATACTATTTAGATCCCACAAAATCCTGCTCACTCACTCCAAGTCACGTCCAACCAAAAACCATCGATCACCTCCACTAGAATCCAGTGTCTAAAAGGGCCCCACTTGAACAAGAACGTTGAAGTTTTTATAAGACAAGGGAGACAAAAGTGCATTCCCAGTTCTTTTAGACCGTTGCAAAATCAAATTCTCTAAGCGATCACCCAGAAAGCAGCCCAACCCCCGATGAAGAAAACTACAAAAGCAATTAAAGAACTTATCAAGCCGACCCATCTCCCAAAACCATCAACAATGGCCGAAAATCCTTCTCTCCACTCTCTTGATCCTGTCTCTCTAATCTTAGCTCAGAATTCATCGCATTCTCACCAGCCGCTTGCCCTCAAACTCATGACGGAGAGCTACATCATGGAGAGAGGACCAAGATACAAGGCATATGCAGAGTTGAGAGAATCTAAGCTGAGAATGAAGAGCTTAAGGCTACAAGAAGAAGAGGAGTGTAAAATCATCAAACAAACCCCACCAAAGAAACAGGTCAAGTTTCAAGAAAACTTGACCAATTCAAGAAAAGGGTCTTCTTTTTTGGCCCAGTCAGTGCCTGATTTCTCTGCCACGTTGAGAAAAGAGAACAGAAAACCGCCACTAGAGTTGACACCCCCATCAAAGAACTCGTCAAAGGTTAAAGGAATTCTGTCGAACTCAAGAGGGAGCAAGTCGGCCAATGCAGGGGAGAAAAAGAATGTCAATAGTGGACTCATAGCGAGAAAGAGCTATGCAACCATTCAAGAACTAAAGGGATTGTGTACTTCTGCATCCAATGCCATTAATGGCGAAGACAGGAGAGCAAGAGGTGGAAAAACTGTCTTGGGGTACAGACAATTCTAATGTAGTTGTCGAACACTCCCACGGTTCATTGTGAGGTGGCTTTTTTCAAAGCTTTGGTTTATTAATTTGATTGCTTTTTGATATTTTATTTGTTTTAAAATCACCATCATCGCTGGTGTACTATTGTCTAGTAATCATTTTTTGTTGCTACAAAGAACAATTTCACTTGAATGAGTTGACAGAAACGCTGTTGAGGTCTATGTTGCTGTTCTTTTATTGATGGATGTAAAGTTCCAGATGTAATCATGTTTCACATATGATTATAATACACAGAAGAGATAAGAATGGTTTTTGGGAACTTGAGATGTCAATTTCCAACAACATTGTTTCAAATTCGGAACTGTTGTTGGATGTGGCGTTGTTTATGTTTCTTACGCCTGAGAAAGCTGGAGACTTTTATCAGACCCAAACTACCCCTCACTATTGGTTTAGCCAGGACGCAGCAATCAGGATTTAGACCCTTTGTTTTTACTCGTAGATTTGTTTGTTGTCAGCTGACTTTCATTAATTGTGATCAATCGATCCTGTGATTGGTTTGTAATCCATCTTTTTATATTCACATTGATACAAGGGATGTTCTGCATTTAGTAGCATTCATTGTGTAATTAATTTATCAGCATTCAGTGGCAAATGCAATGATAAAAGGCGATTTGGGAGATTGGGTATTGCTCGAGTTTATGTGAGAACAGAAAACCATTCTTCTTCCACCAGCGTAAACCCAAGGAATGTGACAGCAGCTTAACGTAGGAATGTAGACTGTAGGAACGTTTTTGCGGAACGGTTTAGGCAGTGCTGAGTGGGTTCAAATCTTCTGTCCCATTTTGTCCAGTACCTTTGTCCCAACAACGTCCCAACCATTCAATAATTAAGAGGGAGGAAATTTAAGTGGTTGGGATGTTGTTGGGACAGAGGGTACTGGGCAAAATGAGACAAGATTTGAAGCCGTGCTGAGTATTTAGTTACTCATGAATTTGTATGTCTTGTCATTTCTATAACAATAGGCTCATGAACATATATACAAAATCAAAGACAGGAAATATACAGGTCTTGGCTCCAGTGGAATTGCCCATATTACTTGAGAATCTTACAAAACTAGTGATCTCTTTTCTTATCTCAGTTTGAATGCTTGCCATAAGGGAAATTGAAATTCGTGATGGTTAGCAAATTCTGAATGACCTATGCAATTATTTTGTACTCCTTACTTCATAAGAACCAATCTTGGCGTAGAAATATGTATTTAGCAATCAACTTTATGCAATCTTATGTCACATATAAGAAAACTTAATATTAGATGTCAAAAAAATAGGGACTCTTTCTCCTTGCTTTTACATAGATATACCAACAAAAGGTATATAACTCTACAAACTAGACATTTAAAGATGATAATGGTTCAAGTCACATATGAATTTATCTTATAAGTTCAAGTCTAGTCGGGATCAAATTTTTTTATTCAAGTTTCCGGTTTTGGACTAAATTTCGGATTCCGGGCTAAAATTCAAGTTTTGAGCTAAATTCAAATTTGGATTAGGTTTTAAATTTAAAATTCAATTAAATCAAATTTTATTTGTTGATTTTGTTTGTCAAGCCGAACCGCATTACATAACAAGTTTAGGTTCAAAATAAACTCATTATAACAGTACTAAGCTAGCTACCATGACAAACAAATTAAGGTTGCATCTCTTGTATAGGTTCGATATGCGATGCTGTAATCAGAAACATCTGAAAGTTTCATGATCCATTCCATATCTCTTATGTAATAAGAGCATCGTGTATTTGCTTCTTGGTCTCAAAATTCGGTTACAAAGTTCTCCTTTTCTATCCTGACAACGTATGTGACTGTTTTTTTCCAGATGAAATATCCATTAAATGTTTACTGCAAAATTTATGATTTTGTTTTGTTAGTTTCTTGATTGTTAATGGAATGAAGGCGTTGATAATTCACTCAACGGGAAGCTTCTGATCCAAATACTGAGGGAAAAGTAACGACGATCGATCACAACGGCAATTCCAAGGTTAAGGGGGATGTGGATCTGTCCTTGGAAAACATACCGTCAATCACACCAAGAATTCCCAACTAT
>JANSVA010000002.1:19109202-19124947 GCA_025504915.1 Erythroxylum reticulatum | reverse complement strand
GTCTCCAAACTCTCAAAGCAATTTCTATTATAGCAATTCTAAACCATGTATCAAAATCAACTCATGAGACTTTAATTTTCTTTGTGCATACCAAATCACTTTATACTATTACAACAGATTGTATCTTAATCTCCAATGTGAAACTTCATTATCTACTGCATAATCTCCAAATCCAAATGGCATAATCAACATTAGGGTTATAGTTCCTCAAAGTTATTTTTTCATTCTTCATTCATGCGGTTTTCTGATTTTTCTTCAAACATTTTTGTTAAGGGATAAGATTAGAAAAATCCCTTAACAGTCCATGGTAGAATCCAACATACGGCTAGTTATAAAGAATCTCTGAATCTCTCATATATTCCTTATAGTTTCTCACTTTATCATCACCTCCACCTTCTTTGGGTCTCCAAATATGCCATGTTCAAATACTTTTATTTGATCAAGCTGAGATTCACTCTTATGGAACTTGGCATATAATTGTTTCTACCTTCATGATATGTAAAATTTCCTCAAGTATTCAAAATATTCTTCTCCACTTTTTAAACACATTCGATATATTATCTATGATCATAGTCATTAATTGATCCAATTTCGCTTGGATCGCTTTAATCTTCAATACCATAATACTGTCGAGGGTATTGTTAACTCAAACAGATATTGCCAAAACTCTATGTGCCTATGATTAGTTCTCGTGATTCCTTAAGTAACTAATTCCTCAATGAGGTAATATTCTCTTATATTATTTTCAGTTCCTCATTTGTCTTCTTCTCTCGAATGATTTTCTCAATTCATTTGATTTTCTCTGATTTTCATATGGATTTATTCTAATGCCTGCTTATTCATACTAGTTTCTCCACACATTTCAATTTTTTTTGGTAATTCAGTAAATTTATAAATAAATAAAAATTATGCACATCGAGAGATTACTAGAGGTGGCAATCTCTAACCCCTTACCGAGGATAACGTGCATGCAACATAAGGAACCCTAACTGTTCCCCCTCACCATACAAACACAAAAATAAGACTGAAACATGTCAAGCAACCAAAATGACCAACAATACAACTAGGTCTAAATAAAAGTCTTAAACACCAGCAATTATTCAATAATTTCTATTACTCCATCTAATCGGTTAGTAATGGCTCTCCTATGGGGAATGTGCCAAAAAGGTGGACCTTGTAGCTTGGGATACCATTCACATCTTCAAAGCTTTTGTAGGTTCAGCCAGTATTGCATCTTATGCCTTCTTGCTGCCAAGAGTGAGTTACCTCTCATTTGCAAAAGCTGTCGTGTATATCCTTGCCTTGCATTTATGCTCCCATTAAATGGGATTGTTCATGAGTGATACACAGTTTACTTTCCAAAACCTTTTGGCATACCTGCACAATAAATAGCAGAAGAAAAAAGAAAACAAGCCAATAACCTCAATTTACCTTCTCTCAGTGTTTAAGCTGAGTTGTTCCATTACTTGAAATATCACTTTAGTATTAATATTCCCTACATCCATGGCTACATTTTTTAAGGTTCTAAGGTTTCTCTCAGACCATAAGTTGTACACAATAATAGTAAGAAGGATGAGAAAAATGTTAAGGTCAATGTTTCTGTGGCCTTGAGGTTGGTTGAACCAAAATTACAATTGATTAGAGGTTGAGCAAGTTAGGTATGTTTAACTGAAAGTGGCTGAGGCAATATAACCACACTGATTTGGAAAAGGGACATTAAAAAAAGAGGTGATTGGAAGACTCATTATCCAACTGACATAGGGAGCAGTGATTAGGGATATAAGTATATAGGAGTTGATCCCTCATATATAGCTTATTAAGGATAGCTAGCCACAAGATAAAGGCATACCTTGGGTTGGATCCTTTGTGCCACACTAATTTATGCCAAGGTACTTTTGAAAGAGGTGGCCTCATCAAGGTGTATGCTGAAGTATTTGTGTAAATTCTTGTGGGGCTTGCAGCCCATTCTAATTTATCTGAATGGGACCAATCTGGTTGGTATGCTAAAGGCTTGAGTGTATGAATGGTCTCAATTGTGGCTCCTTGCCAGCACCATATATTGTCTCTGATAATATCAGCTACTTTTGCAGTCATTAGAAGTTCTGACCCATTGATAGCTCTAGGTGTTGAAAAATCCTTGACGATACCCCTTAGGTACCAAAGGTCCTACCATAAGAGAGTAGAAAGTCCATTTCCTATTTTAAACCTGAAATGATTCCCAATAATATTTCTAACCTGAATAAGTTTCCTCTAGTTCTAAGAACTATTATTAGTAGGTTGAGCACTCCAGAAAGTTGACCTTCTAAGAATAATGAAGTGAACCCACTTTACCCACAAAGCTTCCTTATCATTGAACAAAAATCAAATCCTTTTTTCTAGTAAGACATTGTTCAATGTAGACAATGTTTAATCCCCAGACCATTCTCTGTTTTAGATCGACAAAGATCATTCCACTTAACTTTTGAATGAGTGTTAGACTCAACCTTACCAAACCACAAGAAATTCCTAAGTTTAGACTCAATTTCTTTAATGAAAGAGATAGGGAGCAGGAAGTGGCTAGCTCAGTAAACCTGAAAAGTGGACAAGACAGAAATTACCAATTGAATTCTACCAACATATGATAAGGCTTTGTGAGTCCACTTGTGAACTCTGGCATCAATTTTATCCAACAGCGGGATATAATCTCTCTTAGTCAATCTACTTGTTAAAAGAGGTACACCTAGATACCTAATAAGAAGATTACCCCTTTTAAGCCCCAAAATGGTTTCCAATCAAAAGGACAAATGATCCACATTAGGAGATAAAAAGAATTGAATTTTTCTATGATTCATATCTAACCCAGAAAAATTGGAGAAAGTTCGCAAGCAGGTAAGTAAGGTATTCACCGAAATCAGATCAACATGATAAAACAATAATAGAACATTACTAAACAATAGATGGGATAGTTTAAGAGTTTTGTATCTCCAATGGACTTGAAAATTAGGATTGGCTATTATTCTATCATTTAGAGACCTAGAAAGCACTTCCATACAGATGATAAATAGGTACAGAGAGAGAGGGTCCTCTTGTCTTAAACCTAATTTCCCACAAAAATTTTTTGTAGGAGACTCATTGATCAAGATAGAGTAGGAAGGCGAGGTTACATACTCTTCAATCCACTTAATAAACATAGTATGGAATCCTACAGCTATCAACACTTTGAGGAGGAAGTCTCATTGAATAGAATCATAAGCTTTGGCCAAATCTACTTTGAAAGCATGTCTCCTATGCTGATTTAAAAGGTGGTAATTCTTAAAGATTTCTTGAGCTAAAAGGATGTTGTCCCCTATACCATGATTTTTTAGGAAGGTACTCTGGTTTTGACTGATGAGGAGGGGTAGGATCTCTCTAAGTCTGTTGGAAATGGTTTTTGTGATCACCTTATAAATCATGTTACAACAAGAATAGGTTTATAATCCAACACAGTGGATGGCTGACTTGTCTTTAGGATAAGGGATATAAAAGTGGAATTAATCTCTTTGAGGAGCCTTCCGTGTTTGAAGAAGTCTTGGATTGCCCTAGTGATATCATTCCCTATAATATGCCAAGTGTGTTTAAAGAAAACCATTGAAGCCATCCGGACCTGGGGCCTTATTCAGGTTGAAGGAGAAGAAGACTTCCTTAATCTCCTGTGAAGTAACTTCTGCTATAAGGTTAAGTCTAAGGTGCTCAGGAATCGGGTGAGGAAAAACAGTTGTCACATACTCATTTAAAGAAGCTAGATCTTTCTATGTACCAATGGACTCTTGAAAGAAATGCAAAAAAATGTTTCTGAATTTCTTCTAGGTCTGTAATCCTATGGACATTGCTTCCCAACAAGGAATGGATATTGTTTCTGTTCCTCTTTGACAAGACAAAGTTATGGAAAAATTTGGTATTCTGATCCACTTGTCTAAGCCACTTGACACAAGAAGATTGTTTGTAAAAAGATTCTTGGTCATTTAAAGCCTGAAACAAATTGGTTGTAGCCTTCTGTTCTTCAATAGCTAGATGAGGTCGATTAGGCAAGACTCACATTTAATCTTGGATGGTATTGAGGGTAGCTTGACAAGTCTTAACTCTGACATTAATATCACCAATCTTATTTGAGTTGAGGGATTTGAGAGCATTTTTGACTAGTTTGAGCTTAGACAAGACACAAAACATAGGTGTCCCTCGGATTTGTGTGTTCTAAGCCTCTTCTATTATCTAGAGAAAATTTGGCTGAGAGACTAGGAAATTTGAAAACCTAAAAGGAAAAGGTCTTTTCTTTTGGACTGTTAAGGACCTGATCACTACAAGAGAATGATTTGAAATATTAGGATTGAGGATTTCACTAAAGGTTCTGGGAAACTGAGAGCTCCACATCGAATTGATAAGCGCCTATCTAATTTCCTTGCTATGTGGAATTCATCGTATTGCTTATTAGACTATGTAAATTGTGGGCCACTAAAGTTTTGGTCAAACACATCACACTCCTCAACACACTTCCTAAAGTCTCTCATCCCACTAAGAGCCACTGAGCTAAGAGGTTCAGCTTCATGTGCAAATAAGATGGCATTAAAGTCCCCGACTATAAACCATGGTTGATTTCCAACAAAGGTTTTGGTATTGGATATGGTTGGCCAAAGTGTTTTCCTATGATTTGCATTGTTCGCCCCATAAATACAAGAAACAAAGAACCTAGAAGAACAAATTATAACCTCCAAAAGAATCATATGATCAGTAGCAAAAAGAGGGGCACACAAAAAATTTTCAGGGTTCCTAGCTACCACTAGTCTAGCACTCGAAGCTTGATCTAGATTACTGTAGAAATTCCATTTAGGAAACATAGAAGAGCAAATATTGTTCAAAACAAACTGAGATTTGATCCTAGACTCTATCAAACACACTAAAGACACCGACATCATTCTAAGATAAGACCTAATAGCTAACTGATTTTTTGTTGTTGTTAAGACCTCTTATATTCCAAAAACCTAAGTCCATAATTCTAAAAACGAGACAAGACCTACAGCTATTGTTTTCTTCTAGGTTTTCTACTTTTTTGAATTGTAAAAGCCCCCTCAACCCTTTCCAATAAACCCTTGATTTTGAGAATCATTAGAAACATTAATAGGAATCATATCAAATTTAGGAGAGGCAATAGAATTACCTGCTTTGGTTTCACTAGGACAGTTGGCACCTTCAGGGTTTCCATTAGGATTATCCTGAGTTAGTTGCAATTTTTGTCTTTGCTCTGCTCAGTTAGATTTTCAACAAAATTGTTCTCCTGAGGAACCACTTGTTCTATCTCTGAGGTTTTCTCCCAATCTCTCTCCTTCAATTGAGTGTTACATATAGTAATGGAGCAAGTCTCTTTGTCCAATTCCTATTGAGTCCCAGTCTCAAACACACGACCAGTTCGTTTCCAAGCTCTCTTCTGTGGAACCTTATCTGGTTTCCATTCACATTCGATTTTAATCTCCCTAAATATCACTTGTCCCTCTTCATTATATGTAGCCAATTGAAAGTACGAAGGCCAGCTCCTCTCTAACTCTAATTCAACACACATTCGAGTATAGAAGATCCTAGACATTCGGGCTGTATAAGAGTCCATTAGCAAAGGTTTTCCAACTGCACTAGCAATCCTACTCAATCCTTCGTTATTCCAATATTCGTAGGGAATATTATGAAACCTTATCCAGACTGGTGCATACTTAATATCCTCTTGTTCCCCTGCGTTCAAACTCCATTTGTGTAAGAACAATGTCTTTCCTTGGATATGCTAAAGGCCCTTCTCTAGCATCTCATTCATACCACATTTAGAATCAAACTTAAATAAAAACTTGTTCGAACTAGTCACCAGAATCTCAGACAAACCATAAGCTAACCAAAATTTTGAAAGTGCTCGATGCACGACTGGAAAAGCTGGGCACTTACTAATGAAGAATCCAATCAAAGAATATCGAAATTTAGTTGCTCCTTTTAGTGCTAACTCAGGTGGTGAGATAACCAGAATTTGATCATCCTTAATCTCTAGGGGGTAGAAGCCAACTCCTTGATAATGGAAGATTCCTCCACTGAGTCTGTTACAACAGATTTCCAAGTTCTTAAAAGTGTCTCCAACGGCGCTCCACAAGTCTAGGAGGGAGCCTTTGGTCCGGTTTGTTCATGAGTCAACTAACTCTGTGTTTTCAAGCTGTCTGCTACCTGAACAGGGCCGAGGATGGGGAGATTACGGTTAATGCTTCAGGAATTTGGGTGTGCAAAAGAAGACGATGGTGATTTTCTAGGGGCATAGATTTAGGAATTAGGGTTCACGGAGGGCAACAACAGAGACGATGTGGGTTTTCTAGGCGAAGGCACATAGGTTTGGGAGAAGGGTGAGCAAAAAGGAGACGGTGGGGAAGAAGAAGATGAAACGGCAGCCATGGAGGAGGTCAAATACACCGGTAAGCTTTAAAGTAGTGGGCCTCAACTATCTCTCTCAGCATCGGTACATTTCAATTTATTTGCAATATTAACTTACTATGTTAGTAACACATTCATCATATCTGATTTGTACCTCCTATATAATTTTGCATAGAATATAATGTGGACCTATATTCTCCTTATTTTAGCAATTGATGTCTCCTCATCTTCAATAATCCAATCATATAGTTGGATACTTTACATCAAACAAAATGCATTTATTCTCAGTAGCATATTCTACCTCTTATACTTGAGTCCCCACTTAGGATATGACTCCAATATTGACTTTTGATTCATTACATGTTCATTTTTTATTTGTTTCTTCATTGATCATTCTTAAATTGAATCATCTGATCTTCTTAAGCTAATTCAGGAAAATTCTTCTTTGAAAGAAGATTTCTTGCTACTATCATCGATATTTTTCATATAATCCTTATTAATCATGGTCATCCCATTATATTTAGAGATTTATTTATGACATATCACCAATTATCTTACAATAGTAATACTTTGATCTCAATTGATCCTACACAATGTTTCTCTCTTTATCCCTTGCCTCGATTGGGGTTTCCTCGCATTGACATATGCTATATCAGCTTTACCTCAATTTTCCCGAATTACCTCTTCTAGTGTTACATTATTTCATAATAATTCAACTACCATATAGAGTGCATTCACTCTTCCCATTTGATTCATCATCTTTTTCTTAATCTCATGCGTACATAAAATCCTCTCTTATATGCATTTCTAACTTTCTCCGTGCTACATATCATTCATCTCTTATAAAGTCAATTATGTCTACTTCATTCCCCTTTTATTCTTTCCTCCTTTCTATCTTATCTTCCTATTGTCATTTGTTTCATCTTCCACGGATAACTCCTCAATCAATTTATAATTATAAATGTATAAAATGATCATGCAATTTTGATCTCAATTCCACTAATATATTCTTATGAGGGATTTCAATCCTTGTCACATTTATCAAACAATCATTTCAAGTCCAAGTTCAACCTCTCAAGTTTACTTTCAACTTGGCATGTACTCTTTAATCTCATCATTTTTACTTATATCCTTATTTTCTTCAAACAATCCATAACAGTGTATTCACATCTATATCATATTCGAGGACATATCACCAAAACACAATATTGATGTCATATTCAATAATACATCCACCAATAAAGATATGCTGAATCTTTATTTGTTATATCTAACCATATAATATTTCTCATTTTTAGATATCCATCAGCCTTCTTTTTCTCACATTCTGACAAATCATCATTCTTTTCAGGGCTTCTAATAGCTCAAACTCTTAACACATGCTTATGCGTGTGACTCATATGAATGCAACTCAGACTGGGGATCATTTGCGACTGCCTACTATGACATGACAAAAATGCATACCTTTACACATATTTCAGAAAATGTCCATATAAGATAGTAATTCTGGGCTCTGATACTAACCAAATGTAGCACCCCACTCTTGCAAGACACGTACCTGACATCCTTAGTGATGTTCGAGAACTTGCCCCGCGAGGGTGGCATGCTAACGCAGTCAATTAGTAAAATTTCATTACAATTTTTTTGAAGCAATAAACATATACTGAAATCAACAATTGGATCGAACCCATTTTTTATTTAGAAACATTTTCAATCACAGCAATACAATTATCAGAACTTCAATAGCCATTTGGGCCCATTACAAATACAAAAAAATACTTGTAGTCATAATTTCATTATATTTCAAAATCATTTACAAACATTTCCAACTGGAAAAGTTATTACAAACAAAAATATTCGAATACACCAGTGACAACAATTATGGAAGACTCAAATCGATATAAAAACAAGAAAATACAAATACAGATGTGAACTGATCTCGGCCTCTATCTTTTACTTATATGCAGTAGGTATACTCTCGTTTGCCTAATGGGGTACTCTTCTGAGCCTGAAAAAATATTACAAATTTTGGGTGAGTTTTGCAAACTCAATGAGACCATCCTCGACGGCTAACTTAATCACATAACACTTACAATTCATCAAATCATCAGATTAAGTCACATACATTACACATTCATTTAAGCATTCATTTCACATTTCACATTCAACACATATCATATACATATGCAATGCTTATGAGACTAACTTTCAGTTATTACATTGTTGTGATCGAGTGCCTATAACTGTCCCATATCTATTGTAGATATCAAGCTCATTATTAATTGTCCCATATTTGTTAAAGATACCGGGCTCATTTTACATAGTGAGCCTTAGGCTCTTATACACTTTCTGAGCTCTAGGCTCTTTTTCACATTTTTAGCTTTAAGTTCCTTTTCGGTAGCTAGTCCGGTCATAACTGCCTTTATCTTTCATGCATTCATGTAATGAAATGCATTAACCGCATATAATCAGTTCTTCACTTTCACATATCATCGGACCTTAGTCTGGCATTCAACATTAAAGTTAAGAATCACTTTTTTGTTCATATGCAAATGCACATTCAGAACACATTCGTCATCAGACCGTGATCTGACATTTAGTAATCAAATTGTGTACATAGATTTCATTCAAATTCACATACAAGGAGCATTTCAATATTCTCACATTTATCAAACTCCTTAGACATATATTGTCCGGAACCAACACAATCACATTGCATAATCATTCAATTTATAATATAAACAAAACAACAATAAAGTAAGACTATCTAGGTTTACTATCAGTACGCTCAATATTAGCCATTGCTTTCATGATCTAGAAACATCTGAATGCGGACGTTTATCCAGCACATCTAAATTATGCAATACACACATTGCACACACAGATTAATAACTTAGCATAATTATAAATATTCAATAATGCACAATGCATAATGCATGTTCATGACAATCCCGGGTATCGCTCTCTCATCCTCATCATGTAGACATTCATTTATCTAACTCACATAAGTGTCATTTATACTTAGGGTTTATGTCTCAATAAAACCATTATAATCAGAATTCCTTTCTCCCTTGGTCAAATTCAGGTCTTTCTTGAAACACACCTTCAGGTCTATAGTGCATGATTAATTTGACTATGAAAATGAAGTAATTTTATAATACTTTCTTTTTAAAAGTTGTTCTCATATCTCTTAAGTTTCTAATGACACTAAAAGCATTCAATTTGGTTCAAAAATTCAAAAGTTATACTCCATTTATTTTGGAATGTTCATAACCTAAAACAATATTTTGTAATTAACTTAACTAAAAAAATATGAAATTCTAGAAACAAAATTAAAATTCAATGTCTTTATGAGAATATAGCCTTACACCTCTAGTTTAGTCCAGATTAAGAATCATCTCATTTGGATAACTACAGAACAAGATATGCGTAAAATAGAAACATAATTAGTGAACATGTCACAGCTACATTCTCCAACACTCATCTTCCAATTCCAATTTTCTAGATTTTATAACATCCAACCTCATGCACCTAACACATCTTGTACAAAGATCACCCTTTCTACTTCATTTACTCTTCATTATCAACTCTATTTCAACTCAATATCATTCACAAACAGATCAGAACCAAAAAATCAAAACCAGAAAATCTTTCATATATTTCAACAGTGAAAAATGTCCATTTTCACATGATCATTCAATGACAATTAAATCGCCAAATTTATCTCATATACCTACAACTCATAAGGATTAACAAGAAACTTACTTGATAAAACCCTAAAATCTTCAAAAACTCTAAGAAACACTAACTCTGATGCATCCACGTACATCATCTTAAAGGTGGTTTAGGTTAGGTTTTTCTTGAGGCAAAAGAAATAGATAACGAAGTTAGAGTAGAAAAAGGTAGATGAAAGCAAGATATAACTCTAGTGAAGGTTTCCTTGAATCAAAAGTCCATGAAGGAAAAAGCTTGCAGAAGATAGTTTTGAAGAAAAAACTAAGTCAGAAAGTAACTTAGTCTTTCAAGTATAAAAGAAAAGTGAAATAGGCCTGTTAAGTTAAGAAGACTTCACTTCTTCTATTGATTTTGATGAAATTCGAATAATAATTATAATAGAAGTGTGTGGACTGTTTTGATGAATTTTTTAAGTGTGCAGATAAATATATGTGGCATAATTCATCAATCATGACGATACTTAGGTAAAAGCTGAATAAGATGAAGCGTTTAAGATGGATCAAACTAATGGATCAAAAGAATGGATCAGATGAATGGAACAAACGAATAGATCAGATGAATGGAATAGATGAATGAATGATGAATGGAATAGTCGAATAGATCGGATGAATGGAACAGTCGAATGAATCAGAAGAAGTGATTAAGTTTGAGATGAATCAGACAAAATGACTAAGTCTCTGAGATCAGACGAAGTGATTAAGTCTGAGATGAATCAGGCAAAATGACTAAGTCTCTAAGATCAGAAGAAGTGGTTAAGTTTGAGATGAATCAGACAAAATGACTAAGTCTCTGAGATAAGATGAAGTGATTAAGTCTGAGATGAATCAGACAAAATAACTAAGTCTTTGAGATCAGAAGAAGTGATTAAGTCTGAGATGAATCAGACAATGACTAAGTCTCTGAGATCAAACGAAGTGATTAAGTTTGAGATGAATCAGACAAAATGACTAAGTTTCAAATGGATCAGACGAAGTGATTAAGTCTGAGCAGGATGATGTAATTGAAGAATGTACTCAGACAAAGGGATTTCATCTAATCAAGACGATGTAATTGAAGAATGTACTAGAACGTCAGTTAGTTGGAGTTGGTTACAAGACTCAACTACTACAGACTCTAAAAGATTTTAAAGATTCAGATCTTAGACGATTTAACATAATTCAAATTTACTTCATATGTCTCTACAAGTTCCAATATCATCTTCTCACAAATTCTAAAGTAATCTATAAAATTTCTTTTTCAATATCATTATTCTTATTTCTATTTCCATTGCCTTTGGACAGTAAATTCTACTGCCATTTATTAATAGCTTTGTCATTTGACAATTTTTTCCTAGTCCAAAATACCTAACAATTTCTAGAAATTTCTCCAAAAATTCCAAAAATCATAAATAAGCAAATACACTCTCCAAATCAATTTTCAATACATAAAAACCACACTTATCTATAAAAATCACTATTAGAAATAATTATACCCGGAATATCCATTAATGCATGTACAATCATTTTCATGTGCAAAAAATTTTCTATTTACGTGTTTGTGTATATCATATAATGCATGAACATAAAATGTATTTTCTAGTCTCTCAATAATCTCTCATCTTTACTATTCTAGCCTGAACATAGGTAACAGGATGTTACATAGAGAACTAATATGATTGGACTTAAATTAAAGTAGATATTAATTTTATGCTCTATATCTATTTGGAATATTGTATGATGAAATAATTGAATTATACGAAAAAAAATCATACACGAAAAAGTTAGTCAAAATCACTTTGATATTCCTTAATATTTGGATGGTCATAATATGTAGCTAGACACCAATCTTAATCTATGGTTATAAATTGTTTAATTGGAGAATTAAAGATAAATTAAAAGGAGTTTTAGTTTATCTAATTTAAATTATGAAGTAGGATTATTATTTATAATCAGTGTCGATATATTTGGGAACCTAATAGGTCTCAATAAAGAACAGGTTGAAGACAGCAAAGATATTTTAATTAAGTTGGACTTGAATTTAAAGTTTGTTAAACTTTATGATTAAATATGAGGTATTCAATAGATAAGGACGAATATGAAATATTAGATCTTATTTGGGCATAATTGGCATTTAATTAGAAATATTTAGATCTTTTTTTAGCATAATTGACATTTAATTAGAATTATTTTTAATTCTAATTAAAGTTTAATTAAAATTAGAATCTAATTTCAATTGAATTACTAAAATGACTAAAACTTATTATAAATAGGCTTAATCTCTAATGGAGTTAACACCTCTTACTTAACCTTCTCTATAAGAGAAGTTTTCTCAATCTATTCTGTGGATACTGTTAGAGGCCAAATACTTGTGCGGTTATAGTGGTTGAGATAGATCAATTTTTGAAACAGTTTGAAGGATATGACAAGAATATGATCAAGCTTTTGAATAAGTTACAAATTAAGATTTATTCTTTATTATGATTTAATTGTTAATCATGTTATTGAATTAAAGTGATCTTGATTTTTAGATAATCAAATTATGAAAAGTTTTGTAATTATTCTTCTACAGTAGGGTTCAGATCCTGTCATGATTTTCCAATATATATCGTTCGAGTCTTTATAAAGGTTTGTCTTCTGATTTGTTGTATGTTAAATTATTTAAACTTGGTATTTGTTAATAATCTAATTTCAGTTTGCATAAAAATGATTGTTGAAGGAAATATATATAACACATAGATATATATACAAGATCTTTTCAAATTATAGACATCATTAACGAATCAAATCACTTACTTGAATTTAATTATTGTTTTATTAGTTAAAGGACTCTTGCTTGAAACCTCACTATTTAATTTATGTTTTTTTAGATGATTGTTATCAATTCTTTTTATTGATCATATTATCTTTTATTTGTAGATAATATCATTAACTATTTTTTAACAGTTAATAATTTGAAAGGTCACACATGCTAAACTCATTGGGTGTGTCTTTTTATTATTATATTCCACTCACATATGATTAGTTGCTTAATAAGATATCTACATATTCTTATGCTTGTCTAATAATTTGAGTGACTAGCATATGACCAGAGCTCATGGTCATTTTGTTAAGAATATATGAATGGTTAATGAATCAATCATTGAGGAGATTTTGTATGATATACTTTAGATCATACCTTGCATGTCAATCTTCTTTGATCTTATTTATTTTTTCTTATCATACATTTAATCCTTAAGAAGTAGATATATTTCTAAAGGTACAATATGAGGTTCATTTATCCTTTAGAGTCTCACTTAATATGAGTTGGGATATTGCAACTTACACTAATCCATTTTATGGTCATTTTTACACTCATGGTAAGAGTCTTATTGTAGCACCCCACTCTCATAGGACATATCCTTGAATATATGGTATTCATGAATATACTCTACGAGGGTGGCATGCTAGAACAGTCAAATAATTGAAGCTCATTACAAAATTTTCATAAATCACACACATATTACAGAAAACCACCAATCAAATTGGGCCTATATTTTTATTTCATAAAATTGTAATCACAATTATTATTGCACTTATCAATCTCATTTACAAACATTTCCAATTTGGAAAGTTATTACAAACAAAATTATTCAAATACACGTGATACAATAATTGTGGAATACATTCGTTAATACAAAATAATGAAAGATCTATACAGGCACGAACTAATCCCGACCTCTATCCATTACTCAAACGCAGTGGCTAGACTCCCATATGTCTAATGGGATAACTCCTCTGAGCCTAAAAAATAATGTTACAATTTTGATGAGTTTTGTGACCTCAGTAAGTTAACCATCCTCGATAGCTCCCTCATATCACATACCACATACAGTTCATGTAATCACGTAATTCACATCAATCCACTAGTAACCATTTAGCATCACATATCACTTTGATCACTTATTTCACTTTTCACATTCAAAGCATTCAAACAGTTCATTTTAATCAATCAAAACATACATGTCAATTTTATATGCAATGCCCATGAGACTCACTTTCAATTATTATTGTTGTAACCAAGTGCTTATAATTGTCCCATATTTATTGTGAATAGCGGGCTCATTGATAATTGTCCCGTATCCGTTAAGGATACTGAGCTCATTATACATAGTGAGCCTTTGACTCTTAATCACATTCTGAGCTTTAAGCTCTTTTTACTTTCTGAGCTTTAAGCTCTTTTTCAGTGGCTACTCTGATCACAATAGCCTTTATGTTGTTATGCATTCATATAATGAAATGCATCAATCACATAAGATCAATTAGTCACTTTATTTCATTTTACACATTTACTTTCACATGTCATCGGACCCAAGTCTGGCATTCAACAATTCTGTTAAGTACATATATTTCTGTCAGATTCACACACAAGGAGCACTTCCTATATTCTCACATTTATCAAACTCCTTGAACTATTAATGTCCAGAATTGTCTCAATCACATTCACATTCATTAGTAATTCAATACAAAAATGTAAAACAAAGTAAGCAAAGAAAATGAGACTATCTAGGTCGACTCACAGTACGCTCCAGATTAGCATTAGCTTCCATTATCCGGAAACATCTGGATGCAAATATCTTATCCTATATATTAACATCATACAATACACATATTGCACACACATTATTAATTGCACAATCTTATGAATACTCAATCATATACATATGTATACGTATTGTGTATAATGCATGCTTAATGACAATCCTGGGTATATTACCTAAATTCACATCTTATGTTCATTCACATTTCATAAATCAGATACGTCTAATTGAGCTTAGGTTTACACTTTATTTTTACATGATCATTCTAACTTCACCATTCAATCATTATCCTTTGTATGTGTCTAGGTTATTCTTAGGCTTACACCTCAAGAACACTTGGTTATTCTAATATTATAAATCAATTTCACGTCATTTTGAATCATAAATATAATCATACAAACATCTTCATTCCTATTATACTCATGCCTTTGGTACTTTGATATCATCAATTCATTCACTAAGTTATATCCCAAATTATCACTTCCTACATATCACACATTTAATCACTGAATTCAAGCATCATTCTAGGTTCAATTCAAGCTCCATTCAAGCCTAAATTAAGTCCAAATGGCCAGTGAATGTCCATTGGGAAGACTTCATGTCTGCTGGGTGGACATTCTCAGGTTTTTTAACTTTTCAGCTTCGCCCATGTCTGTTTGAAGGGACATCATGTCCGCTGGGCGGACCTTCACGGGTTACTTACAGAAATGTGAAAATTTAACCCTTTAGAAAGTAAAATATCTCCTCGGGGTCTTAATAGAAGTTGTAGAACTCGAAGTTCTCTTTGAAATCATACTTAAATGACCTTAATCCAAGATCCATAGAAAAAGTTATGCCTCTTGCCCCAAAATCTATCCAATTGCATCCTTGTTTTCCAAATTTCTAACTCTTTATTTACTACATTCAACATCTCATGCATGGTGTATCATTTCTAGTTTAGTAACTCATCATTTTCTTATCATTCTTAACTCTATTTCAACTCAATATCATCCATAAGCAAATTATAGTTCATGTTTGATCATGAACACCAAAAACAGAACATATATA
>JANSVA010000002.1:19093927-19107784 GCA_025504915.1 Erythroxylum reticulatum | reverse complement strand
TTATAGTTCATGTTTGATCATGAACACCAAAAACAGAACATATATATATATATATATATACATTCATCATCAACTTTCTACACATGTTCAACTTCATTTCCGCTTTCATTTCACTTCTAACTATCACCTTAATTCTTCCCATTTTAAGACACCACATTGCTTCCTTCCTTTAGCTCTAGACTCATTTTAGTTCATCCATATAAAAACTACCCAAAAATTTATGTGATTAAGCATTAAAACAGAACATGTGCATATCAACTCTTCATGAACTTTCTGCACTCTTTTTGCATCATCATAATGATCTTTCTATCTCCAAAAATCATCTCAACCATAAGTTATGAAATATCAATAATCAAATATACAAAGGCAAGACATGATCTTTGATTTAACATTTATATGAAAACAAAACATTTATGACTATTAAGGTCTTCATTATTATATCATCACTCTTCATTACCATTTAGTATCTCAATCCTCCCTTAAAACAACTCATAAATATCATTAATACATTAAAATAGAACATACTTCTGTTTATTGCAACATCAACATTACACATATTTCAACTCCTCTATCATGATCATTTACCATTAACTATCATCATATATGCTTTATTTAACAAAGCCATGAAGAATAATATATTACTTACTTGATTTGCCCAAAGCTTCTTTAAAAGTCTCCAAGAAACCCTAGCTTTTCCAACATACATGATCATCAACTTTTAAAATGGAATAGGTTGGGTTTTCATCACCAAAGTGAAGACAAGTAATTATTTGGAGCGGCTAGATGAAGGGTGTTAGCAAAGCTCAAAGTTAATGGATGGATCGGGAGAATATCATGAGTTAGAGAAGAAGAGAAGAAGAAAATAAGTAGCAGGGAAAATGAAAGACTAATATGAAAGATGGTCTGTCATATGGGTGTCGTGGGTTAAAACAAGTGGTGTGACAAATGACACTTGTCACTGGCCACATGTCACTTTCTCATGGTCCTCTTTTGTCTTGGCAAATAACACTTGTCACTTGCCACATGCCACTTTCTCATGGTTCTCTTTTGGTCTTTCATTAAGCTAGTCTATTTGTGTCCCAATTCTAATCCAATTGACTCCTAATTTTAAATGACATATGTTATTAAATCCTAATGTCATTCATCAAAATTTTTACTATCATTTGACACTTATTTCTACTACCATTTATCATTTTTTCTGCTATTTGATATTTTTCTTAGTCCAAAAATACCTATAATTTCATAAAATTCTCAAATTTCATCAAAAATTCTAAATCAATAATTTATTTACCAGATCAATTTTTAAGGCAAAATATTCACTATCCATATCATAATCACATTAAAACAATCATTTATACCCAAAAAATGTCAAATGAGTGCATGAATAAATCATTGTAATATGTGCAATAATCAAATTCACATATATGTATACTATATTATAAATAAGCATGAAGTGTATATGCTATATTATAAATAAGCATGAAGTGCATTTCCTAATCTCTCATTGCTATTTCTCATTTAGAGAAATCTAGGGTTATAACCCTTAGTATGGAAATGAGATGTTACACTTATGCTATAGCATTAACTCCTATTTATTTGGAACGTATGTTTTTCAAAATCACAATATCATATAGATATTGGTTCAAACATACTTAATGTTTAACTTGAGTTCACTTGTCTAATTTTAACTTTATCTTTCTGAACCCTTACCAGGCAACTTAAGTGAGATATGGTGACCATATAATCATTCTAAACCAATTTCCTTTTGATTTATTTTCTAAGTTGGCATTCACTTCAATATTAAACTTAACATGCCTCATCAACCATCATCACAAATATTAGATTTGATTGCCTATATGCGAAGGCCAATCTTTTATCTGTCCGACATACTCGTTGATTGACACAAAAAATGTCATACAAAGTAAAGATATTTCATAATCAAATATTAAGTAATTTTCATTACTTAATAAACAATGTAATTTTATATATGTATTTATACATGACAATACATTTAATGCATGTACATGGAGAAATGTTAATCAAATACATTTCAATGTCTACGTAATAGTGACTTTACATGCCCAATGTGTATATCCTGGGAAATTAGTTTTTTCATTAGTTTTATGACCATGTCTCGTGTAGATATATACTTCATGCTCACTTATCCTTATGTAATTATATCTTTCACTTAATTATATTTGGTATCTATATATTTAGTCTTACAATGAAATTTGGGTTTCCAGTAAGTGATTATTGCTTAACTGTCACAGTTGATTATTATTGGATTAGTCTTGCTTTGAGTGACCTCTAAACTAACAAAGAATCATTTAAGTCACACGACTTCTTATACTGCTACTAAAACTGCTATAAATTCAGATTATAATATGGATAAAGTAATACATGATTGTTTCTTAGTAAGAAAATATATCCAGTGGTAGATTTTCTCTCATCTAGATCTACTCCCCAATTTGCATCTATATACCCTTATATACATATGTCTTTGCCTTAGTAACACAACGCATAATCAACAATACGTTTTAGATACCTAAATACTCTCGTTACTGCTTTCAAATATACTTGTCAAAGATTTTATCGATATATGCTCTCCTTTTTAATAATGTAACAAATATATGACTTTCGTGCACATCATGACAAACATAAGACTTCCAATTATATCGTGATAAGAAATTTTCTTCATTTGTTCTCTTTCTTGTGGCATAGCTGGGCAAAACTTTTTGTTGAGACCTTCGTCTTTAACAATAAGATCATCTATTGATTTACGATCTTGTATGTGGAATCATTATAAAATCTTTTGAATATAAGTTGTTTAAGAAAGCAATAATAATCTTTTTTAATGATATTTTGAAATCTTAACACCAAAAATATATTCAGCTTCATTCACGTCTTTTATCTCAAATTCAAATAAAACTAATCTTTTATAATTTTAAAGAAAGATTAGAATGCCAAATTATTGATTGTTAACCATAAAATCAAGAAATAATTGCAATAATTAGAAAAAATTACTAAGAATGTCAACAATTTATTTTGTAGATCATAAAAATATAAAAACGAAAAAGTTGTTTAGGACATCCAAAAATTTACAGTTATCACATTAATATGAACAAATTGAAGTATTAAGAATATATATATATAATTTTTGAAAATATGATTTTTCTACTTAAGGTGAGTATGAGATTTATATTAATTCTAATAGTCAAAGCTTAAAGAAAGCACCGAAAAGAAAAATATTTTTCAAATCTTTAACATTGATAATTTTTACTTCAAAAGAATCGATACAAAGGTAATAGAAGTCAAGAAAGAAATTATTTTATGTTTGAATTATTATAATAATATTTTTCTTTTGTACCATAAAAATCGAGAGAAATAACAAATTTGTTTTGTTTCGAATGAAATTCTTAGGGCATCTAAAACCACAAAAAAGAGGAGGATCGACCGGGAAACATGTACATATAAGCATATAAATACCTGATGCGGACTGCGGACCCCTCGACTCGATTATAAATAGGCGGCATTTTTTTTCTAAACCAAAAAGACAAATTCCCCAAACGCCCGTAGTTAATTACAATTTATGAGATTTTTAAGTTCAATTACAATTCAACAATATGGAATAAGAATTAAATTCCAACTCCGACCAATGTTCCAACAGATCTCTGGCTCTCTTGTTCTGTCATAGACCACGCTTGACACCAATCCAAATGAAAAACCCCAAAAGTCAACATTCAGACATCACAGCCGGTGTCAGACAGCAACTCTTAATGACTATCAGTAGTGGTCCGAGACGAGTTTGGGACCGTGACAGTGGCAAAGGAGTGACCGCAGCTACTGAAGAGGTTTAGATGATTAGTGGTCTGCAGTTCTGGTGTGACCACTGACCACGCATTAAGGAAACGAAAAAAAGATAACCTATAACAAAGAAAAATAGAGAGAAGAAGTCAGAAGAGGCACAGAGAGAGGAAGGCAGGCACAAATTCTGAAGTTTAGGAAGCCGAATAAAATGCATCAACATTTAGTTTTGCACCAATCATAAAATTTAGGGTAATTTAGATCAGATCTAGAAATGTTTAACATTATAAATATTTTAATTTTGATAAGCTGTCTCTTTAAGTTAAAATGTTTAGATTTTAACATTTTAACTTAAAATATGTATATTAAATACAATAATAAAACAACGAAGGCTTTTTGGGATATTAGAGCAGTAAAGAACATATATTTGTACATATACTATATGGATATGATGTGCCATATAACACTTACAAAAAGATTCAAGTGAACAACTTGTGTCTATAAACAGATCAACCATATTAGATTGTTTTGAGTTAGGATATTAGATATATATATATATTGTACGTATTGAAAGATAATGCCGCGTGAATAAGATTCTTTCACTAAAAAACCATCACAAGTTGGCATTGCACAGGATGTTTTTAGGGTCAATATATATGTTGGTCTAACCACCGGTATATGTACACTCCCTTTCTCCCTTCACTTTTGTTGTTTTGTTAACTTTTAGGAACAAAAGCTGAGATTCCCATGTTCAAGTTTCCAAAAATATGACAGAATGGAGAAGAGATGCTAATCACATCTGTATGTACTTGATCAGGAACAAGCCAGAAGCAGGAAAAAGATTAGCATTATCTCTAAAAGACACACGCCTTTTCTACCCTGTCCCACGCCATGTGGTATGATCATGTTCTGCGCCTCCAGTTCATCCCTTTCCTTTGGTTAAATCTGGCCTAGATTTCCTTTCTTATTGCAGGTTTTTATCTCTGTAAGATATCTCAAAAACCTAAAGGAAGCTACTTATTTGGCGTAAAAAGGAGCTGAAAGAATTAAATAAAATGAAGTGAAAGGAAAGATGGCTTTTTTATACTCTTTGATGGAAAAGGACTAGATTGTACAATATGACGGGTTAGGTAAACGTTGATTGTTACCCATTTTGTTGTTGATTGTATGAAGCGCCTTTCCATCTCAAAGAGTAGAATTATGAATGTTCTTGTCTAAAATTGAAGCCAAAATAAATTAGCGAGACTTCTTGTCCTGCAACAGCAAGCAAGCCCTAGACATTATGGCGAAAGGATTGAGCCTTAAAAGTTTCCAACATAAGGATGTCAATTGAGCCCCCGAAGCATCGACGTGCAGCAAATAACCCCAGGAAATTATACTTATTACAACTGTTTGTCTTTAGAAATGGAAAAAGGCAATCACGAACAACCAAAAACCATATTCTCTTGAAACCATAAACAATGAGATTCACTTATACCACTGACCTGCTCTTCACTTCTAGTTCAAAGTGTAGGAACCAGAAGTATGTACACCAAGTGTGCGTAAAATCCCAAAACCAGACACAGAAAAACGGACTGTGACAACCACGAAAGCAATGGCTACCTGTCATTTTGTGCTCCAAAGCATGTGCCCTTGAATTATAACTTCAAGACTCGGTCCCTCCATCCAATCCAAACCTACCATCAATCTTTCTTTTTTGTAATCCAGGCAATCTCTTTATTCTCCTATTCCTAGAGTATGATTTTTCTGGCAAATGCAAAGCCATTCTATCCAAGTAAAGAAGAGAAACGACTTCAATCCGTAAACGAATATGCAATTTAGATGGGAAGTGATTCCTGATTTGATTCAACATATCATGAGTCACTTCTTCTTGTTCTTATCCTTGCCATTGGAGAAGATTGACCCTAAACCGAACAGATTCCCCGAAGGAACGTTTAAGACAGGGTTAACACGAACACCACTGCCATAAGCACCGTAGTTTTTCTTCAATGGGGGCTTCTGATGACTTGTGGAACCCGATGATTGCAATGACTTCATGAATGGTTGCTTATGCTGTTTATGGTTCATGCTTTGGTTATCCTTAGACAATGGAGCTCTCTTCACACTAGGAGCAGAGCCAGTAGAATTGCTTCGAGATAAGAGCGGCAACGGACATAAACTCCTGCCGTAACTACTACCACAATTCAAGCTACTACTTCTCTTGAATCTCCAAAATGACCTGGAGCTACCTTGCTTTTCTTCTGGTTCATCCATTGTGGTAGTCTTGCTGGTCTCTTTCAACATCTCTCTCTTTGAACCCTCGTTATCATCACGAAGGCCCCGTTGTGGAAGCGTAGAGGACGGATCCATTAGTCTTGCCGAACCTGTCTTTTTCTTGACTTCAGTGGGCAGAATCTTTCCGTCCGAGAAAAGCTCGTCAGCTGATGAAGAATCTTGATCGAAACTCTTGCGGACACAGAAGTCAAATTCAATGCTACCAGACGAGTTGGAACGAAGAGGGTGCGGTTCTATGGGAACAACATCGGATGGGCAAAGGTCATGAGAGAACGAGATCCTTGGACTGATCCCAGAATTATCTGAGCAAAGTTCAACTGCCATTTTCCTGGAAACTTTTCAAGAAACCAAAAAAAATTGTACGAACAGACTAACAGAGCCCTTGGCTACAAGGATCAGAAAGGTGTATATGCTGTATAGGTTTTGTTGTAGAGGAACTAATAGGGTTGGAACCTGAGAAAATCTACATGTAATGTGCTTAATGGAATACCAAAGAAAACCTTTGAAAAGTTTGGAATCTAATAGAAAAAGAAATATTGAGAGCAATCTTAGCTTTTGTCTATTGAGAGACCGAGTCTGCAACGGAAGTTGTGGTTTCCAAAGATGGAGACGTGAGGAGAGGTCTTAGCACCAAGAATCCGGACTCGGTAGGGTTAGTTATAGGACAAAAATAGTGGAGTTACTACGTACCATGAAACAGGTAGGCATGTTTCCCTTGACAATATCCAAGGAGGTTATAGGTAGATATGTTCTCAAGTAAGTAGCCCCCCGCACACATTCACCAATAATGTTAGAAGATCAAAGAAAAAAGAAAAGGATCTATAATGCTAATTAAACTGTACAATGATGTTAGAAAGGATCTATAATGCTAATTAAACTGTACAATGATGTTAAGGGATGGAAAATGATTGTCTAAAAGTTATGAATCATTAGGTTAAAAGATTCTGAACGTGTTTTACATTCAAGCTATATGACAGTTACTTCATTGGAAACAAATCCACACCAAATATTGGAACTTTTAAAAAATAAAAGACGAGAGCGAGGCAACCAAAAATTATCATCTTGGTCTAAAAAGTATCAAAAGGAGTTCCATTAGAAAGTGTTAAGATTGCTTCATATAACCCCAAATTGTCATATATGATACATTTTAATCTGCTTTGAGCGTCATTTATTATAGTCTCTGAGGAGTGAAGATGAGTTAATTGCTGTCTCTTAGATGTCACGGCTTAACCACCTTGATTGGTTTGAACAAAAGAAAAAAGAAAAGTGAGCATTACATTGGACAGATGAGTCCAAGTGAATGCAGGCCCAGGACAAGGAGCACAGTGTCAGATAAACTCTAAAGTCAAAAAGAGAAATCCTGACAATTGCTAAATTAGTGGCCATTATATGCCCTTTGTCTTCTCAATTTAAAGCCGAAAAGAAAGCCAAAATAAAGACTCTACGTGCCATGTATCCCCTTATCTTAGAATTTGACTTGTAAAGTATCAAATTGTTCATGCATATTTAGACAAAAAGGAGTTTAGGGTCATATATTGATTTATAAAAATTAAAATATTGTAAATGCAACACTAAGGATAATTTATAATTGTTTAAATTTTATACTATGTAAAAAATTTAATTGTGAATATTTTTGTGCAAAAAAATGCATTGTTTCTCTAATTATAAGTAGCACCTTTATCTCTAATTGCATTTTGAAATATGTTTTTATATTATTAATAGTTGTGTTAATTTTAAAGTTCCTCGAATTAAAACCACTAATTATATTTTTGGATTAATATTTTTTAGATTCTCTCTTTTTAGATTTCTCCGTTTCTACAATTTTTATCATTTTGCAATCTTGCATTAATTAATTTTGACTCACATATTGGGTCAACTTTCAATCTTGCTGGTGCCATGCAATTGCTACTTCGTCAATTTCTGCAATGCAGTCTTGAGAGGACACTCGTCTCTCGTCCTTAGGGTTCAATTACAAGCATATCTAGTAAGCTCAACAATTTCAATTGGAAAGTTAAAATCAATTATAGGCTTCGAGGGAAAGTTTGCAATCTTCACCAACCCTTTTGCAGTCCCGTCCTCTTCTCGAGGCTCACAATAATTGATGGTCGGCAAAAGCTTTCTTTTCAGTTTTAGGTTATGGTCTGATGGTCCAGAAAAATAATAGAAGGCCACAAGGTTTACAGGTCAATCTCTTTCCGGTCTAAAATTTTGTACGCCTTTGTATCCATGGCCACTTGCCATGTGCGATGACGATAATAAAGGAATCAATCAGAGAAATTTAGGAATCCTCTGGGACTGCTCTTTGGCACCTAAATAATTGGAGAATTGATTAAATACTCTGCTTATAATACTATATATTATACTAAAACGAGTGGTTTTTTATACAAAATTCGATCTATAGGCGGTGACGGTACATAGGAGTTGTGCTTTCCAGCTGAGTAGTGAAGGAAGGGCATAACCAAAATAAACAAGAATGGGCTGTTTTGAATTTCAGAGCAACTTTGTGCAGGTGATGAATATCTACTACTACATTCTCATCTCACGGCCTAATAATTGATAGAAAAAGCTTCAGGTTGTGTGTATTTGCAGTTTCTCATAGAAATCACATATGCATATGCTCTTTAATGGATTGATTTGTCCTCAAATTAACAACAAAAGGAAATGGGAAAGAGAAAAAAGCTATTTGGTGGATGTCAGCTTGGCACAAATTAAAGGATAATCCCTCTTTTCTTTTTTCACCTTTTCCAATTGGTCCACCGGGCACATGCATTTTTATTCTTCCCCACAATTATCTCGTGCGTTAAGAGAAACGACTTTTATGGAAAAGGGAAAAAGAAAATTCAGAACAAGGGAATGGGTTGATTCTTATATGTGGTATTCCTATTGCCATATGATATAGTAATATTGGACATCCCCTTCTATATAATAGTTGCTTATTATTTGATAATAATGCAGTTGCCTTCTATTTTGCATATAGTAGGTTTATACTTAAAACTATTCGGAGACATCTACCATTTGGGCTTATTTCATTCACATGCACATTCACATTTTTCTTCGAAACTTGGTCCAGCATTCAACAATCAAGTTGAGTATCACATAGACAGTCTAATTCACATTCAATGAGCACTTCCAATATTATTCATGCATCAAATGCCTTAAACATTTAATGTCTAGAATCAGTACAATCACAATCATATAATCATTCAATAAAGAATTTAAACAGAACAATCATTAAAGTAAGACCATCTAGGTTGACTCACAGTACGCTCCAGATTAGCATTAGCTTCTATGATTCGGAAACGTCTAAATGCGGACATTCTATCCTTATCATCATTATGCAAAACACATATTGCACACACATATTAATTGCACAATCTTATGAATACTCAATCACATACATATGTATATGTGTTGTGTATAATGCATGCTCAATGACAATCCCAGGCATATTACCTAAATTCACATCTTATGCTTATTCTCATTTTATAATTCATCTATGTATAATTGAACTTAACTTTACACTTCATTTGTACATGATCATTCTAAGTTAACCATTTAATCCATATCCTTTGTATGTGTCTAGCTTATCCTTTGGCTTACACCTCAAGAATACTAGTTATTCTAAAATCATAACTCAATTTTTCATCATTTTTTTTCTAACATTATATGATCTCATAATACCCAATTCTTATTCACATTTACTTAATACATATTACTCAATTCCTTTGAATCATAACTACAATCATATGAACATCTTCATTCACATTATACTCATGCCTTTGGTATTTTGATATCATCAATTCATTCACTAAGTTAAAACCCCAATTATCACTTCAAACATATCACACATTTAATCACTTAATCAAAGCATCATTCTAGGTTCAATTCAAGCTCCATTTAAGCCTTAATTAAGACCAAATGATCAATGAATGTCTGTTAGGTGGACATCCATGTAAACTGAGTAGATCTTTATGGGTCTCTTATAGAAATGTTAAATTTTGACCATCTAAACAACAAAATCTCTTCTCGGGTCTTCATAGAATTGTAGAACTCGAAGTCTTCTTCAAAAGCATACTTAAATAAAACTCAATCCGAGTTTTATAGAAAAAGTTATGACTATTGCCCCGACATATATCCAATTGCAACCTTAGTTTCCAGATTCTAATTCTTTACTTACAACATTCAACACCTTATGCTTAGTCTATCATTTCTAGTTTAATACTCATCATTCATCCATTATTCTAATTCCATTTCAACTCAATATCATCCATAAATAAATTATAGTTCATGATTGATTATGAATACTAATAACAGAACATACACATATATACACTCATCATCAACTTTCTGCACATATTCATCTTTATTTCCACTTTCATTTCACTTTTAACTATCACCTTAATTCATCTCATTTCAAGAACATAACTCAACATATTAGTTAGCATAACTTACACTTTCATTATACCTTTAATTCACAACTCATAACATCTACATAACAACTCATCACTCATAGGTTTCGTACTCTCAAAATAGAACATAAAAACATGTATTCATCCATCAATCTACTTCCCCCAGTACACAAATTCAAGTCAAAATTTGAAACTCTTATAGACAGAATTTGAATTCGATGTCCTATGAAAAATGTAGCCATATGTCTCTAATTTAATGCAAATTAAAAATCATCTCATTTGGATAACTATAGAACAAGTTATGGCTAAATCAAAAAAGCATAATCAGTGGAAAATGTTACAGCTAACATTTTTCCAGCAGGCTTTAAACACCATTTACTCTATTAATCCAACATTATATCATTTCATAATCTATTACCTATCAAAACACAAGAGCAAGACATAAATATATCCACATTTCTCATCCACTTTTCAGCATGTACCCATCCTCATTTTATGATCATTTAACCTCTAACTATCATCAAATATGCTTCATTTATCAAAGCCATGAAGATTAATAGGTTACTTACTTGGTTTACCCAAAGCTTCTTCAAATCATCAAATACCTAGCCTCTAACATACACGATCATCATCTAGCCAAAATAGAATAGGTGGGATTTGTATCAAGAAGAAAAGATAGCAAGAACCTAGTGATGGAAAGGTTCAACTTTGATGTTTAGAGAAGAGAGTTTCATCAGCAGGAGAGGAAGATGAAGAAAATGAAGAAGAATGAGATGAGAGAAGCATGTATTGTAATTAGCAAGTGAAAGAACATTCACTTAACAAAAATCGTGATTTAAATAAGTAGTGTGGCAAGTGACACTTGTCACTTTCTCATGATCTTTCCTTGGTCTTTTATTTAACTAGCCCATTTCTCTCCAATTTTTAGCCCAAATTTCTCCTAATTTTCAATTATATTTGTCATTAAATCCCAATATCATTTATAAAAATTTTCGCTGCCATTTGACTCTTATTTTTACTACTATTCATCAATTGGTCTGTCACTTAACATATTTCTTAGTCCAAAAAAACACCTTAAATTCTAGAAAATTCTCATATTTTCATTAAAAATTATGAGTCAATATATATACTCTCCAAATCAATTTTTAACACATATAATTCATAATTTTAAATATAATCACATTTATTGATCAATTATAACCGAAAAATGTTAATGAATGTATGTACAATCATTTTAATATGTGCAATAATCAAATTCACATGTGCGTATGATAACATTATGCATGAGCATGAAATGCATTTTCTAATCTCTCATTGCTATTTCTCACTTACAGAAATCTAAGGTTCCACCTCTTAGTATGGAAATGGGATGTTATAAATAACCACTTTTACCTTTTAACATACTTCACAATGATATTAATATTTTAAGCCTTGAACTCTCATTGATCACCTAGTTAAACTGCATATACCTTATCTCATCTCTATTCCTACAAACTAATGGAGGTGATTGCCTATGTGGGAAGATGTTTCTTATTTGTATGACACACTTTGCATATCTAGAATCAAATATTCATTTCCCATTTTAACATTCTTTTTAGACTTGAACATTCAATTAAAAATCAAGCATTATCACATTTTTAGAACTAAATTTCATTATAGAAATTGACATTTATTGTAACATTCCGTTATCCATGTTAAGGCTAAAACAATAAATGTGAGAGATTTACTGAGAGATTAGAAATGCGTTTCATGCTCATGCATTATATGATATGCTCATGTACATGAATCTTGAATCTTTGCACATGAAAATGATTATACATGCATTTATTGACATTCCGGGTATAATTGTTTATAAATATGAGTTCTATTGAGAATTGTGGTTTGTTTGTATTGAAAATTAATTTGGAGAGTGTAATTGTTGGTTTAAAATTTTTGGAGAATTTTAAGAAAATTTTTGAAAAAAATTGGATAATTTTTGGACTAGGAAAAATGCCAAGTAGCAAGACAAATGATAAATGATAGTATAATTTATTGTTAAATGACAATGGAAATTTTGATAAATGACTTTAGGATTTCTTAACAAGTGTCATTGAAAATTGGAAGACAATTAGAATAGAAATTGGATTTAGGTTATAAGAATTGGACATGTGGCAAGTAACACATGTCACTTGCCAAACAATGTTTTAAGTCCACTAAAACATTTAAAGCCCGTTTCTGTTGCCTTCCACGTTGCTTTTCTTTTAAAAGTCCATTTGGTGTTATTTTTGCTCTCCCCATCTTCCTCTTCGTGGTTCTCTTCTCCTCCATCATTTTTATTTTCTTCAATCTCTACCACCTCAACTTTGAAGATCATACTTTCCTTCATTTGCTACTAGCATATTTGCTATCTTTTTCCTCATTGACACAAGAAAACTCATCCTTACCTCCTTCAAGAAGATGATGAATGTGTGATGCTTGGGAGCTAGGGCTAGTGTTGTTTTTGAAGAATCTAAAGTGAAACCAAGTAAGTTATGCTTTAAATGTTATGGGTATTGTTAAAATGAAACTAAAATGATGAGAAATGTGGGATTGATGACTTGATTATGTGAGTTATGTGTGTATGACGTGGATGGTGAAAAATCTATGTAAATGTCATGTTTTTGTAATTGTGAATGATCATTAATGACCCATGGTTTGTAATAGAGATGTTTTGGAAGCTGGATGATCCATATATTGGTGTTAAGATGAGTGTAGAAAATCAATTATGAATGGGAAAATGTATGTATTTTGATTTTGATTAATGATAAAATATAGATCATGAACTGATTTGTGAATGTTTTAGATTTGAAATGAGGTTGAGAATGAGAAGTGTTGGGGTAGAAAAGGTGACCTTGGTATGAGTTGTGTTAGAATAAGATTTGGAAACAAAATTTGGTAGTTGAGTTGGAAAATGTTGCAGTAACATAATCTTTGAGTATGCTTCAGTCTTTTAGCCATAACTTCTTCTGTTGTTGTTCAATTGAGATGATTATTAGCTTGGATTAAATTAGAGACATATGGATACATTTCTTATGAAGACATTGAATTTAAATTATGTCTTTAAGAGTCTCAAATTTTGACATGAAATTAGGAACTGGATGCAGCAAAATTTGTTGATGAATATTTATGTTGTGTTATGTTTTGAGTGTATGAGAACTTGTTATATTTTAGGTATCTATGATCAAGTAGGGAATATGAAATGTGCATGGATGATGCTGGGTTGAAATTGGGTATATTTGAAGAAGTTATCCATTAAGAGGATGAATTAAATGAGATGAGAATTGGGAGTGAATGAAATATAATTGGTGTTTGAATGGTTATGGAGTGATAATTGCATTAGAAGAGGTGAATT
>JANSVA010000002.1:19042508-19058639 GCA_025504915.1 Erythroxylum reticulatum | reverse complement strand
TTTGCAAATCTTCTACAAATTCAAATCTTCTAAAAAGTTGTTACCCATCTTTTCATCTTCTAAATGAGTTTTAAAAATAATCAATTATATAATTATGACTAAATCTTGTGTTTACTCCTTAAATTCATCATCTATAAGACAATGAACTAAATATAGAAAAACATAACAAAATAAATGTAAAAACATCATAAAGGTGCTAAATAGAAATTAAATTAACTCTAAAAAAATTGCTAAATTTCTTTAAAATCCCTTGAATGTTCGAAGTCTAAATTAGTTTATTCTTTTTTTATTGTGATGAAGTAGTTTTGAAAATATGAGAGAAAGAGAGCAACCTCAAGCAAAGGTAAGGGCGTATCCAAGAGATGGATAAGTCTAAATTAGTTTATTCTTTTTAATTGTGATGAAGAAGTTTTGAAAATATATGAAAGAGAGTATCCTCATGTAAGGGTAAGGGCATATTTAAGAGATGGATAATTGCATATAGTGAAACTTAACTAACAATGAGAGTGAACATTTAATGCTACATTTCACCAATAAACACTACAAGAAAAGGAGGAAATAGCGACAAAAAATTACAGACGGAAGTATAAATATTCCGTCGGAAAAATTATTTAGCGACGGAATTTACTGACCAAAAAAGGGGTAAGAGAAATGGCCGTTGGTAAATTTACTGACAAAATTTTTTACCATCGATGAATATACCGAAGATTATTCTGTTTGGTAAGTAAATTTACCGATAGAAAAGTTACTAACATAATTGTTTTAAAATTTCCGTCGGTAAATAACTAAAAAACTTTTTTTTAAATCAACACGATCGACTTGCTGGAGGCGGTGTTTTGTTACTGCTTAAATCTTGAATGTTGGATGAATATGCATTGATGACACTGGACACTAGGTCATCAACGGATATTGCATCTTCAACTTGGTCTAGAAGTTCAAGCAAAGTCTGTAAAAGTAAATAATGAAGATCAAAAGTGAAAACACAAAAGAACAAACCAAATAAATACAAGCACAAAAAGAGAGAGAGAGAATATAGAAAATGCCTTGTTGTCGATGGAGGAACAAGGATGAAGAAGGGCTGGTGTTAAAGACTTGCTGAAGGAATCATGAGGAGGAAGCCTGTGATTGTTGTTGTGAGAAAATGCTTGTGCCTTTGGTTAACTGAAGATATCTTCCATGTGATCTCATCGCACATATCATCTTGGCTCTGCTAACTTAGTTGTTCTTTTGAACCCAAACCCAAAACAAATTATCGAAGATAAATGTAAAGAAAAAATTAGATAGAAAGTTAACCATAGAAATTTGGTAGAATATTGAACATTACCATTTCGGGGGAGAAAGATTAAAACTTGCAAATAGGGGGAGACTCATCTACCGGAGTAATGCTCAGAACATTAGTGGAATGTTGAATGCTTGAAACATCAGCAGAATGTTCAAGAGGGGATGTAATGGAAGGGGGAGAGAAAAAGATTGAATCTTTGAAACGCTACTACTGCTAACACAACACGAAGAAGAAGATGATGATTGAGGTTGAGGAATGGTGGAAGAAAACGGAATTTAGTTTGAGTGAGTTTAATTAAAATTTACCGATGGAAAATTTCCGTCAGTAAACTTAAACTTTTTTAATTCCGTCAATATTTCCCGCCTATTTACCGATTTACCGATGGACAATTTTTGTTGGTAAATTGAAATTTTTTATATTCCGCCAACAATTCCTGCCTTATTTACCGACATAAATTTTATACCATCGCTAAAGTCGGCCAAGAATTTACTGACAAAACTCTTCTGTCAGTAAATTAAAACTTTTTTAATACCGACAACAGCTCCCTCCTTATTTACCGACAAAAATCTTATACCGTCTCTAAAATCTGTCGAAAATTTTGCGGGAATGATTTCCTTTCATATCTATAGACGGAATTTGTGTGTTCCGTTGGTAATTTGCAACGGTTTATTTTCCGTCGGTAATTTTTCGTCGCTAATTCCAACTTTTCTTGTAGTGAAAGGTCACTTCTAAAGGTATGAAATCTTAAGAACTATAACTTCTAAACCTGATAAAAATGTGAAGTTATGCTTTTTAGTAGAAATTAGTTTGGTAATGAAAGTGGTCAAAGTGGTTAAGAAAGTGAGCTAGATGAAAATTTTTGTTGGTAATGAAGATGCATATAAGGAGCTAAATTTGCCATAGTTAAATAGAAATATAACTTAGAATGATCTAAATAAGACTAAAACTTTAGATGAGTTGCTTCACTGTCTCAATGTCTAGTATGCTATTTAGAGTGACTTGAGAGTTTTATCTACCCAATTTTATGCATACAATAAATAACAAAACCCTTTTAACAAAATTTCCCAAAGGTATATCTAAACACGTTGACTTTTAGTATCATTTATAAGAATGAACAATTACAAACCAACTAGAATAAATAGGTCCCATATAAAATCCCCCATCATGCATTTTTAATTCAAGCAATTAGACACACTATTTCATATCAAAGGGAGAGTATGAGCGTGGTCACACATTATGATTTGTTCTATATGTGGAGGTTAGTAGAGGGTTGCTATTGCAACTTGGGCTACTATTGCCTAATTATATAAAAACTATAGTGATCATGAAGAAGGGGCCGATGCATTAAGGGTCTTATATAACACACCTAGCAAGCAACCTCCAAATATTTACTTTCTTTTCAATGCCTAGCCTTAACCTTCAAATTATTAGACAAAAATGGTTAGTTATGAAGATTAAATGGCAATATATTTTAATTATTTTAATTGGTGCCAAAGTTGATGATTTCATAGTGATGATGCCAGGATAAAAGATGACACCATAATATTATTGAAAAACTACCATTGTATTACATAAAATATACCGTTGGATTATACAACATATATTACTATATTATAAATACAAATTATTCAAAAACTACCATTGTATTACATAAAGTGTACCACTGGATTATACAACATATAGTACCATATTATAAATACAAATCACTACATATACTAAAATATACTTTACACCAGTTGGACAAGCCTCATATTAGAATACAAACGAACAGTGGAATTCTTTGTTCTTCTATTCAGGCTCTTCGTCTCTCCTTATTACAATGATTTTCACTATAAACAAATAACAATCAAGTTGAAACTCATAGGCGTCATCAAATATTGTTTTATAAATTACAGATAAATTACCATAGAAGTCTCTAAATCTCATTTCTCTCAATAACATTTTCACTTATGATTCTCGTAAGTATATATGGAACACTCCAAACTTTAAATACCAAAATGATTACAACTAATGTAAATATTTAGATATTGGACTAATAGTTATACCAATCGACTGTGATATAAAAGTTTGAAACCTCATCTTAGTCCAAGCTTAATCCTCTAAATGGGAAAATAAAAAACGCCAATGGTAAATAAAAACAATTGCTTACTACAATATTATTTCATTTATAACAAAAGTACAATAACAAATAAAATATGACAATAATAGACGGCAAAAAAAAGTCTGGAAAAATATGTTACAGATCGCCAGTAAAAATTCATAACAATAAATTTAAAAAATGATGAATTTAACAAATGATAAGTACAAACAAACTATCAATTACATATTTTTTTAATATTCTTTAACATATTTATTTTTCAATTTTAACCATCAAGTATTCTAAAAATAATAAAAATTTAACTAAAATTTTTAGTACTATTTAATCTTACTATGACATGACAGAAAGGTTTTCCTAATAAATATTGTAGGTTTTTCATTTTTGGACTTGGTATTTGATCAGGGTTGGCAAGTTTCTGCCGTGTTTAATAAGTTGAGGAGAAAAGAAGACCCTTCACAACATGTGAACATTGGCTGTACTTCAGCGCTGCTGGCTTCAGAAACAAGGCTTTCCGCTTTCTAATGTTCATTTTCCATAGCTTGTGCGGCATGGCTGCCAACTGGCAACTGGCAAGCACTAGAGGCGCGACGTGGAGTTCTAACATTCACATGCACATGCAGCGGTGCCTCCCTTCACGTGCTCTTACGTAAACCCTTCTTTTTGTCATTCACGCGTGCATTTGGACTGAAACAACCCAGGCAGCATCGTGTGACGCACAAGCACCGAATTTCAATCTGGTGACAACATGGGGCTGGATGGACACTCTTTGCGTCCAACCGACACCATCGGACCGACGCATTATTATTTTTATCTTTTACTTGATAATACGGTTAAAGTCATTGATTATCTCCGTGACTTAGTGTCGTTAATTTTACTACTTATCTCTTCAACCCCAAAACATTAAGTTTGTAATTTCATTTTCCAGTCTGATGACTTTTGATTAGTTCAATTTTAGATTACTCCGAATGCCTTTGTGGAAAAATGCCTTTGTGGAAAAATTGTATAAACATACACAATCATTTGCCCCTTGTGATTTAAAAGGAATGCATCCTTTATTCATAAGTATGGGATTGAAGTTTTATATCATGGTTAAAAGAGTTGATACTTTGCCATTTTGTCAAAACTATATTTTCAAAAATAAGCAAAATCTTTAAATTCCATTCTTCTCAGTAAATACAACTTGCTAAGAAGTTCGATTTATTTCTTTAACATTCTACTTTCAATTCTAATGACTTAAAACGGAAGGGGATGTTGTTGATAAGCCAACCTCGTCTTTCTAAGTGATGTTTCATTTGATCTCTATATTTTAAAAATATTTTGTTTTAACAATTACTTATAGGTTGAATATATTGCCAATATCATGAGATTGGCACGAAGTATTTATTTCAAATTCAACATATATCATACATTAAATTTTAATTTATCAAATAATATTTAAAACTTATAATTAGGCATGCCTTTCAACTCTTAATAAGTGTAACTCTTTTGCTTATAGTGTTCCAAATATTTTATAAAAAAAAAAGGTATAGGATAGGAAAATGAAAGTACACCCCGCTTGAACCTTTGTTAATGATTTTTGAAACACAATTACTCTTTAATAAGGACGTAAATGCTAGAAAATTTTGTGATAAGAGTTTGGATAAGCTATAATATTTAGTATAAGACAAATGTTAAATTCAAACATGGAAACTAATTTGGTATATAAAATTGAATAAGTTTGGATCACTTGTTACTCTGTTCCCAGCAATTTATTTTCTGTGAGTCTCATCTAATAACAGAGTAATAGAAACATGTAATTTGTTTCCGATTGAATCTTTGAAAGAAAAAAAAAAAAAGAAACTTCTGATTGAGTTATGTAACAAATCCATTTGAAAAGAACTAAAAGGGAATCATTCACAATAAAGTTATGTGTTCAAACGTATAGGAAAGAAATAGGAACTGTTGAAGTCAAACCTTAATTAACACAGATAGTGTGGGTGAACCAACTTAAAAAGGAAATCGGAACTGAAACGCAGGGGAAGAGACAACGACGCTTAACTGATTTTAATAAAATTATTGGTACTCAGATTTCACCCAGTTTCATCTGACGCCGACATCCCGTCCAATTCACATGTTATGACAAAAAACTAGTTTATATAAATATATTCATTTTCCTGGTGGATCCCATTCCCGCCCGCTCGCTCCCTGGAGGAAGTAATTGTAATTCACACCCACCGACCGATAATGATGCAGATCCAAATGCAATACATGGGATTAAAATTAAACCAAACACATCTCAATACTTAACCAACTGTCCGTTTCCTTTGCGTGAATATCACAATGATGCCATCACGTATGTCATTCTCCCTTCCCATACTACTCTTCAGCGAATCTATTCTGTTATTTGGTACCAAGCGTTTCACTCGTTATTGCATTCATAAAATAGCACTTTAAGATTAACTAAAAGAACGCTTTAAAATGATTCAACTTTTTAAAACATAATTATCACGTGCTTCTACATACTTTAATGCAAATTTTATTTCATTTTTAAATTGAATTTTCTTTATTCTATGTTTAAATTTTATTAATGTTTTTATAGTGATTTGATATAAATATAATTACATTAATAAAATCAAATCTTAATGAACAAATATTTTAAATAAAATAAAGTACTCATTTTTCACAAAAATAATCCTAAAAATGAAAATATATTTGAAAACAACCCAAATCAGTGTAAAGAATTATAGAATTTAATAAAAAAGGCATATAATTTTATCAAGGAAGATAGAGATTATATATATATATATATTATTACTGTTTTACTAAACAATCATGGTATAAAATAAAATAAAAAGGAAATCGTTTTAACTTCAACGTCTCTCCTAATAATACATATAAAAAAACAAGTGTGATGAAATGAATATAATTTCACTTTCAAGTTGAATACTTTACAAATTCGATCGGACACACAACACGAGAAAGGAGTGAAGACGTACAAGGGAGCGGAGCAGGGAATTTTGGGTTTTAAGAAACTTCTTATGCGGATGCAGTGAGGTGAGCATATGAAATTTCGTAAAAAGGCCAAAAGTTGTTGTTTCCCTTTGGACAGATAGGCCTCAGAGTCAGACCCCACACGGGGAACTTCCCAAATTCTATCTTCTCTATCAAGTCTCTCTCTTTTACAACTTTGTGGGTCTCTTCCCTCCTTTCTCTCTCGACTCTTTTTTCCCTCTCTCTTATTACCCCTTTCAAACTCTTCAAATACCACCCCGTCTTTCTCATGGCAACCGTTTTCTTATTGAATTGTCTTCCCATTCCTCATTCCTTGCATCTCTAAGCCATCCCTTTTTGTTCTGTTGTTTATTGATTATTCCATGGACACTGATTTGGAGCACCCTGGTGTTCAGAGACTCAGATGTTCTGTTCAAAACTATGATTGGGGTAAGAGAGGAGCAGAGTCTACGGTTGCAAGGCTATTTGCATTGAATTCTGGTTACGACAGTATCCAAGATGACAAGCCTTTCGCTGAATTTTGGATGGGTACCCACCAGTCTGGTCCATCATTTCTGGTGAATGGTGGTGTGGAGAATGGTAATGCTACTGGGTCTGTGAGTCTCAGTTTGAAGGAGTGGATTGCTATGAATCCTAATGTGCTTGGCCGTGAGGTTCGTAATAAGTGGGGTTGCGATCTTCCTTTCTTGTTCAAGGTTGGATTTTTATTTGTTTTCGTTTGTTTATGTTTTGTTCGTACCTATGTTTGTTTGGAGTTCTCGATGTGGAATTTTTTTTTTTTGAACTTTGAGTTTGTAGCATAAATGGACTTTGTTTGTACTGCTCATTGACTTCCAGTTGTAGCACTGTGAAGGACACGCAAGCTTTACTTTTGTGTAAATTCCTTCTACGCAAGTATTATCCTTTGTTTTTATGTTAAAGCTATTTTTTCTCGATTAGAATGCTGTTTTCCTGATTGATCATATGAGAAATGAGTCTTCGCTTAAAGTTTCGTGGTTATACCAAAAAAAAAAAAAAAGAAGAGAAAAAAGGATGTATAAATACTGTTTCAGGTTGTATTGAGTCTTGATATGTTTTCTGTTCGATCTCTGATAGGTACTATCTATTGCGAAGGCATTGTCGATTCAGGCTCACCCAGATAAGGAATTGGCTAAATTACTGCACAAGTTGCAGCCAAATGTTTACAAGGATGATAATCACAAGCCTGAGATGGCTTTGGCCATAACAGATTTTGAGGCCCTTTGTGGCTTTATCAGTCTTAAGGTAGTTTCATCTGAGCCAACTTTACTTATGGTCGAAATTCTTTCTCTTTTCCTTTTCGGCATCTAATGATACGAACAGTAACTGAAATCCAATCACTTTAGCTTTTGCGAACAGTTCTTAACCATATTAATTTTCTTGAGATACTTCTCCGTGGTTATTTATGATAAAGTTCATACCTTGATTGGTGTAGCTGTCCTGCCGATTGTTATAACTGTTCATTATTTCAAATTGCTAGACCTATGTAGTAGTTACTACCAACTTGAATTTTCTGGATTTCTTTCAGTTTTTGTTGAGATTGATCTTAAGTCTTGTTTCTCCAGACTTCATTAATTGAACTTTTTGCTGGTTAAGCTTGTGACAATCTGGTGCTTGGCTGCCAACCTTTCTCCTCCTACAAAGGAGTCTTTGCCCATTTACAACTAGACTGTCCGTAAAAATATCGATTTATCTAGGTTGTAGTCCAGAAATCATGTAATGAGCAACACTAGTCTAACACATGGAGAACAGGGTTTCGTATCCCCTGCTCATGTTTTCTGAAACAATAGAGCAGTCGCTCTCTTAGTTAATTGGGTTCAATAGAAGTTTAAAGTTCTCTAAATCGAAATTGAGGTTGGTTACTCTGTGTCTTATGCTTGTTAGTTTCCTTCAGATGTATTTGTCCAAATCTAACTCGTTTGCTTGGAACAAATTGCCTCTTTCCAGGAGCTTAAAGCTGTACTCAGCAATGTCCCTGAGATCATAGAACTGATTGGCAGTGGAGTTGCCAGCCAAGCCTTGAACTTGAATGAGGAGGATAATGAGCAAAAAGTAAAATCAGTTCTCAGATCAGTTTTTACCCAACTCATGTCAGCTGGCAAAGAGATAACTACTAAAGTTATATCTAAGCTGAAAAGTCGGTTGCTTCTAGAAAGTGAGGTTAGTATATGTTGTTCCAAGATCTGCTATTTTAGTAATATGCTTTGCTAATAGCGGCGTTTATTCTGAAATTTTCCATCTTGGAAGGACCCCACAGGGCATTGAACTGTTGCAGAATTAAAGATTCACGAGTAGTTTAAGGCACTATGTGATCAGTGTGGTGGTGACATTATTTTATCTTTTCAACTTTTGAAGTTCTTGTAATTGGAAATATATTTTCACAAGATTTTTAAATTTATAACAACTTTGCACATTCTTTCATCTTATAATTTCCAATTATCGTTCTTATCACATGAGTAAGGTTTATATCACTTGGGGAGTAGGGTGGTGGCTGCTATATTTTCTCTTTTTTGAACTTTTGGAGCTTCCTTGTATTAGGAAATGAATGTTTCAGGAAGGTTTTCAAGTTTCTCTAGCTCTTAATATTCTTTCATTTGCTAATGAGACTTTTCTGTAGTGATCCTTTGCACCATCTCTTATTGATGATATTTCCTTGATTTATTGACTGAAACTTTTATTGTTTCATCAGGTTAGGCAATTGACGGAAAAGGAACAGCTGGTCTTGCACTTAGAGAAGCAATACCCAGGTGATGATGGTGTGATATCAGCGTTCTTTTTCAATCATGTGAAGCTTCATCCAGGTGAAGCATTATATCTTGGGGCCAATGAACCTCATGCGTATATTTTTGGAGAATGCATCGAGTGCATGGCAACTTCAGACAACGTTGTGCGTGCTGGCCTTACTCCAAAGCATAGGGATATTCAAACACTGTGTTCTATGCTCACATATAAACAGGTAAGGTATTTATTCCCATGTATAGTTGTTAAGTATCAATAAAGTCGAAGGAGTAGGGGTGGAATGCCTGTGCTCAAAGGGAAATACTTGACAATAACTACTCTGCTATCTTATTTTTGTTTTGTAGATTAGAATATCAGAAATCTGATATAACGTTGAAAACTTTTTTGTTAGACATAGCGAATATTTTGTTTTCTTTCTTTCAAACAGAATAGCAATATCAATGGCCACTTTGTGGTCAATTGAAAGATACGTTGTTTCATAGCATCCCTTAGCAATATCAATGGCCACTTTGTGGTCACTTGAAAGATACCCTGTTTCATAGCATTCCTGGCATCCCTCTATTATGTGCAAGCAGCTGCAAAGTTTCTTCAAGAGGGAGAGAGTTGCAATAGCAAACAAGGGTCTCTTGCTTGTTTGCAGAATCAGGTGGCTGGCATTTATGGTGGTTGTGACTGATGCATGATTGGAGTTTGCTGCAAATATCATGTATACATAAAAAGTTGTGTTCAAGGCTTGGTTGTTCTGTCGTAAGAACGGAGTTGTCATTTTATATGATACGTAGGAAGCAAGTGGGCATGTGGATAGTTTTGACATGCTTCCATAACGTGTCATCATTATGCCTTGATGCATGGTTAGTTTTTTATAGGGCAGTATTCTATATGCCCATTTCTTTGTAGAGACTGATTGCATTGCTCACCTAATGGGGGGAGAAATTCTCCACTATTGTGATTATTTGGCTTTGTTTTGGCTACATGTTTCTGAATAGTGGCAGTGTTTTGCAACAGTACTACTGACTTCCGTTCTGATCCAGGGCTTCCCTGAAATCCTGAAAGGATTTCCTCTAAGTCAGTATGTAACAAGATACCTTCCACCCTTTGACGAGTTTGAGGTTGATCGCTGCATTCTTCCTGGCAAGGCTTCAACCGTGTTTCCAGCAGTCCCTGGTCCTTCTGTTTTCATAGTGACCTTTGGGGAGGGAGCAATGCATAGGCTAGCATCCAAAGATGTAATTACTGAAGGAGATGTTCTGTTTGCACCCGCAAGCACAGAGATAAGGGTAACAGCTTCATCGGAGTTGCATCTGTACAGGGCTGGAGTGAATAGCAGGTTCTTTCAAATATTGTAGATTGGAAGATACATCTCTTTCCAGGTTTCAGGCGGGGTATGAGAATGTACTATAGGGCGAGCATGTAAATGGAGTAAAGAGTTACGATAGTCGGAATCTTGTAAGTTATTGCATAAGAGATAAGAAAATGAGAATCCATTTTTCAGTTTGATATAAGAAATCTGTTTCCTCAATTCCACAGTTCATCCACCTAAATAATATTAGTAATCTTGAAGAAAAGTTTGACAAACGTTTTATCTCTAACAAGACAACTGGTAGTTCATAATCTGCTCTTCTTTTTCCAGCCATTCAGTTCTTTCTCTTAGTTATCTCTTTGTTCCCACCCTTTTATTTATCAACCCAAATCTCATTATTGTTCTCTTGAGATGCATACTTTGAAGAATTTAAAGAAAAAAATATTCTTACCAATTGCAAGTTAAAAATGAACGTGGCTTGCTTGCTACAGCCCTACAACAAGATTAAAGGAGTAAATACACACTAAAAGGAATTATTTCTTATTTAAGGCGAAGCCCCATATTTTGGCAGCGAGAAAGAGAGCCGTTGGAATTTGTAGAGGTGCGTAATGGCAGGTTTATTAGCGTGACATCACCTATCCTCGAGATTTAGTTACGTGATAAATTGTGTTGTGTTAGAAGAAGAGAGGAGAAACTAAATTTAATAATCTTCTATAACTGGATTTAAGCTAAATTTATTATGAAATAAAATTATAAATCTATTAAATATTAAATATTATTTTCTTTATAACAATATTCTCTTCTTTAAAGAATTTAGTCCATAAGATTTTACAAGTCATTCTTTTCTATGGTAATTGAGACAAGGAAAAATCAGTAGTCACATCATTTTTTTCTTTGAAACAACAAATGAATCGTTACTTCAATTATCCATACAACAATAGCGCAGGACTTGTTGGCGACCCCTTGAAATCTTTATCTTCCTTATGGTCCCCTTATAAAGCTCTTCCAGACCACAAGGCGAGACATTTTCAATTGAAAGCGTTTTGCATCGGGGTTGAGCTCATAGGCTGCCTTTCATCATGCAAACTAAAAACGCCTTCTAAAACATCCTGGTCGACTCCACTCCTCAAACAACTACCAAATCTTATTCAAGAAACTAAAAAGGAAATCAACACAAGTCTTATTAGCATTTCTATGGTGGAATATAGACGTTGGTGGCCCATTTCTAGTTAGAGACAAATTGTTTGTCTATGATTTTGAAAGAAGAAAAACATCAATAATGATATTACTGTTCTTCATCTACTATATCACTCCAAGTCCCATCCATAAGTTTCGACAAAGCAAGAAATGACGTTTCTTTGACGACAAATAACTTAGCGATGACATGAAAGTCAAAATTAACCCAACAAAACTAGAACTGAGCATAATCTGAGGTGATCTTTGTAACAACACATTTATTATCCATCTTCTACAAGTATTCTATTACTCTTGGAGGCCTAATATTTTGTACTAGATTCATGACCATTAAGCCTAAGTAACTATACCTTTCATATGAAACTCTTCAAACAAATTATTTATAAATTTCATGAACTCATATTGAGCACACGTAACAAGCATTTCCGTGAAATTCTTAGGTGGCGAGTCAAACCAATCACACAATTTCTAAAATATCCACACTGATTTTTTGAAGTTCAAAAGTGCCAAAAGTGCAATTTACCCTTAAAAAAGTGTAAAGGATTCCTTGCCATAATTTAAGTTATACATGTTAGATTAATTTTAATAATCCTAAGTGTGACCCTTCCCTTATTATTAGTGTTATTTTTTTTATAGCACTAATTTTAAGATTTGAAGGTACTGAATCAATTGTGTCATAAGGGTGAATTGTATGCTTAAAATATTGCTTAGAATGTTAAAGATTAAATGTTACATATGATATCCGAGCAGATTATGACAATTTCATTTGCATTAAAATTAATCTTAAAATTATCTGTCGCAATTAGGTGTGAATTAATTGATTTAATTCAAGTTAAGAGATTACGACGACTATGGGTTACTCCCTTGTATACGTCTGTTGGAATAACTATTAAATTGGGTTTTCTAAGATGGATATAAACCGATTCTAAAGACTTTGGTGAATCACATTTTCATGTTTCTGGGGCCTACCATCATAGGTTTACGTTGCATTAATTGTTTACTTTGAATGAATTCTGAAAAGGCCAAAAGGTTTGGTGTTAAGTATGTACATGCATTAATTATAGTATGACTTGTTTAACTTTTAAAAGGAATAAAAGCTCGAGAGAAGAGTGTGTGTGAGTGTGTAAAATAAAGGTATAAAGAAAAGTTTTTGTGGGACCATGATCAAAAGCTTTGGTTTTTGTTTGCATTTCTTATTCACTGCAAATTTGGAAAACAAAAAGTGAAAGAAAAGTCAAGGTTTTTGTAGGAGCATCATTAAGACATTAGATTGTGTTGTATTAATTATTTACTGCATTTGTATGAGATCTGAAAAACGTGTTTTATGTTTCTGGAAAACAAAAGAGTTAACAGACAAGGTTCCACGGGGCTCATCATGGAGACTTTTGGTTGTGTTGTTGTACAGAAGAATCTTTAGGGGTTAAAATGTATGAAAACCGCAACTTCTTTGTTGACAAGTCAAAAGGCTGAATATGAATATTAATGTATACAGTCAATTATGTTTTAGTCTCTAGTATAGTTTTGGACTTTACAACATGATCTTTCAACATTACATTACAGATAAATTCCAAAATTCATGTATGCTTATTAATTAAATGTTTATTATATAAAAAGCTTGCTAGTCACTAAAGTGAGCTCACTTACAAAGATATTTAGACATTTAATTATGCATTCTGTTAATTGTTCATGTCATATGATGATAATAAATGACATAATAAATAATCTGAATAATTGAGATTATTAATTATAATATTAGGAGATCACCTAAAGATAGATCATTGCTTATAATTAATAACATTAAAGAGACTTATTGACCTACTTGATGAATATGTTTGTATATCCAAAGATAACATGCATACTAGCTTGAGTATGATTGATTGTGTATCAAAGTGTGTATATATATGTTAGCATCATCATGGATTAAGAATATGTGTTTAAGTATCACCCAATGGTGGACTTAAATATAAATAAATATTTATATATGAAAAATAAGGAAATTGGACGGAACCCATCCAAGTCTTTTACATGAACTTCACTAGAGAATAAATATAGGGAAAGTAGAATAGAAATTAGTATGCTAAAATATGATGAGAATACGAATAAGTAGTCAAACTGAGCAAAAACATTGAATAAAAAAAAACATTGATTCTTATTCCCTAATTCTTTTTTTAAGGACACATCAAATCTGAATTTCTTTTTATTTTTCGAAGAAAACATCAATCTATGGGATGAGTTCAGGTTAGAATTTGGATCCAATTAAAGAATAAGCCTATTTTTTTGTTTTAAGATCGACATTTCTCGCAACCAACTCGCATTTTTCAAATTGTTTTTCATTATTAAGAAAAGGTAACAAAGACAAAATATGAGCTTGTTTTATAACAATAGTAATGAATCGTTGTTGTTTTAAAGTCAATCTATTCACCTGTCTATATATATATTAAAGTTTATTATTGTCTGAACCTCTTAATTGGACTCAATGTACTAATGTGTGAGTTTGTTTTTACATTTGCAGTTTCTAGTAATTTGTTAGCTATGGGCAAAATGGGCTAAATTATGTCTATTGGTTTGAGCAAATCCAATTTCAATTGGGTATTATGGATAAGGACCTGACAATAGTTACAGAGAAGCGAAGCCTATAACCATTACTGAGACTAGTACCCAAGTAGACATATTTTGAGGTTTGGGAAAAGTCTAGGTTGAGTCTAAACTTGATGTGATTGACAATGACTAAAAATGTTAAGCCATTAATGCCTCATACAGACAATGTAAGGGAATTTATGATGAAAATCAAAGAGTGCTTACAATCAAACATAACTGACAAGTCTATTGTAAGAAACTTGATGAGCGAATTGACGAACAAGAAGTTTAACTGGTCACAACCTATCTATGATAATGTAACAAGCATGTCAAATTTGGTTACAAAGCTTAAATCAATGAGCATGAATGTGAGTGAATCCTTCCTATTATAGTTTATCATCAACTCATTTCCTCCTGAATTTGGTATGTTTCAAGTGAATTACAACACGCTAAAGGAGAAATGAAACTTTCAAGAAATCAAGGCTATGTTAGTGTCGGAGGAACGAAGATTAAAGAAAATGAAGGAACACTCTGTTTATATTACGGTATACAAAGAAGCTAGCAACAGAAATGGAATGCCAAGAATGAAGAGCAACAAGAAGGACAAAGCCCCAATGAAGGTTAATAAGGGCCAAATCCATAAAGAGCAGCATATTTCTTCTGTAAGAAGGCTGGTCACCTCAAGAAAGATTGCCTTAAAAGAAAGGCTTGGCTCGAAAAGAAAGGTAAGTATTATGTTTTAGTATGTTTTGAATCAAATCTTATTGAGGTGCCCAATAATATCCAGTGGTTAGATTCAGGTGTAACTACCCATATTTCACATATTATGCAGGGATTTCTTTCGATCCAAACCATAAACAGAAATGAAGAGTTCCTGTATATAGGTAACAAAATCAAGGCACGAATATAAAGAATAGGGACGTATAGATTGATCTTAGGCATTGATTGTAATCTAGATCTTGAAAAATGTCTTTACGATCTTGAATGTGCTAGAGATTTAGTTTCTATCAATAAGTTGGGTTAGTTAGGTTTTATAGGTTTTAGTTTCAATGATGGAAATGGTGTTTTTTTTTCTTTGTATAAACGATAATAATATTATGATTTTGGTACATTAATGGGGTTTATATCGTTTCAACCTTGATGTTAATTATTATGAATCCCTGTTTAATGTTGAACATAATATTGATAATAAACGTAGTGCACATAATGAACACTCTGCTTACTTGTGGCATTAAAGGTTAGGCCATATATCTAGAGAGAGGGTGACGAGGTTAGTGAAAAGTCAAATCTTACTTCAACTAGATTTTACTGATTAAGATTAGGGATATCAATAGGCCGGCCTGGGCCCAGGCTGCTCATGGCCCGGGCTGCTCATATCCCTGCCCTACCTGACCCCCAGCTTTTGTGGCTCGCGTTTTGCCATCCCTAATTGAGATGTGTGTGTGGATTGCATTAAAGGCAAGCAATCCAAACACATGTCTAGGAATTCAGCCACAAGAAGTACCGAGTTACTTGAATTAATACACACTGATATATGTGTTCCATTTCATGTCCCATCTTAGAGCGGTGAAAAGTATTTTATCATCTTTATTGATTACTATTGACATTATTGTTATCTCTATTTACTGTATGAAAAATCTTAATCAACGGACATTCTCGATAATATTATGGTAAATATGATGAGAATGGACAGTGTTTAGGTCCATTTGCAAAATTTCTTTAAAGTCGAGGCATTTATGCACAGTAATGCCTAATACACCACAATAGAATGGTGTAGCTGAAAGGTAAAATTGTACTCTTATGGATATAGTTAGGAGTATTGTAACACCCCATTACCCTAGGGTACGCACCGGGGCGCTCGTAGGTCATTCCGATACATATCCTAAGATAAGGGAGTGCTACGTGCGATCACTACTGAACTCCACATGGCAT
>JANSVA010000002.1:19005038-19016047 GCA_025504915.1 Erythroxylum reticulatum | reverse complement strand
ACAAGGAATTTGTCGTATGAACAACTTATGAAGAGAAGGGCAAAGGGGTTGTGTTTTAAGTGTGGCCAAACCTTCGGTCCACTTCACCAGTGTCCAAACAAGGAGTATAAGTTGATTGTTTGGGAAGGACATGCAGACGATAATATGGTAAAAAGTCAGGAAACAACAGAGGAAGAGGAGCATTAAGAGGATTGGGATCTGGTATGCAACTTGGTTGAGTTTAGAGAAATAGGAAAAGATCAAACCACATCTTCGAAATCCATGGTTTTGATGGGTAAGCTTAATGAAATGCCTATCTTGATTTTGGTAGATAGTGGGGCTAGTCGTAATTTTGTGTCTAGTAGGTCGGTGCAAGCCATGGGAATTTCCATTACTCCTACTCGAACCTTCGGAATAAGATTGGGAGATGGGCATCCGTCTTTCTAACAAGAACTTTGTAAGCAGGTGAAACTGGAAATAAATGGAGTTGAGTTTATTGTAGATGCATATGTTTTCGATATTGGGGGACCTGCTTCGTTGCATTGTTGGAGACATTAGGGGTGGTGAGAGTATATTAGAAGAAGATGTGTATGTCCTTCGACCAAATGGGAACGGAAGTCACTTTGCAAGGAATTAATATGCAAGGCTCTTCTCTTCACGCTCTACAACGGATACTCAAGTGCAAGGAAGTGGAAGTGGAAGGGCTGTTGTGGTCCATAGGAATAGGAGGGTCCGTATTTGAAGAAACGGGAACCCTGAATTCAGTGCAACAACAAGAATCGCAAGCTGTTTTGTTCAGATTTGAGTCATCTTTCAGGAGATAAAAGAGCTACCTCCCAAAAGGGCTAATGAGCACGCGATGAACCTGAAGGAAGGGTCAGAACCTATGAACATTCGTCCCTATAGGCACACATATGATCACAAGGATGAGATTGAAAGACAGATTAGAGAGTTGTTGGAAATGGGAGTAATCAGGCCCAGCATCAGTCCTTTCTCAAGCCCTGTGATTCTTGTTAAAAAAAAGGATGGGTCATGGCGGATGTGTGTTGATTACAGAGCTTTGAATAAGCTCATGGTGCCCGACAAGTTTCTAATTCCAGTAATAGATGAGTTGATAAAGGAGTTACATGGAGCCAAGTACTTTTTGAAGGTAGATTTGAAGTCGAGTTTTCACCAGATCAGAGTTAGAGAGGAGGATATCCATAAAACTGGGTTTCGAACTCGTGAGGGGCATTATGAGTACCTAGTTATACCCTTCGGACTCATGAATGCACTCGTTACCTTTCAATCCACTATGAACTATATCTTCAAACCTTTGTTACGAAAGTTCGTTTTACTTTTCCTTGCCGACATTTTGATTTACAGTTCGGATTGGAATCAACATATGCGGCATTTGGCTTTGGTGTTACAACTCTTAAAGGACAATCAGTTGTATGCTAATAGAAGGAAATGTATTTTCGGACGGCAATCTGTGGAGTATTTAGGCCATGTCCTATCATGTGAAGGGGTAGCTATGAATCCATTGAAGATCAAGAGTATTTTGGAATGGCCTATTCCTAAGAACGTGAAGGGAGTGAGAGGGCTCCTTTGACTCACTGGGTACTACAAAAAATTTGACTCACTGGGTACTACAAAAAATTTGTCCAAGATTATGGAAAAATTGCAAAACCACTTACTGAACTTACCAAGAAAGATGGGTTCATTTGGAGGAAGGAATCCCAAGAGGCTTTTGAGGAATTGAAAAGGAGAATGACTACATCACCCGTTCTAGCTTTGCCAGATTTTTCCAAGGAATTTTCCATCAAGTGTGACGCCTCAGGGAGAGGTTTGGGTGCTGTCCTAATGCAAGAGGGCTGCCCATTAGCTTATTTCAGCAAAGCACTTGCCGAATTGACCTATTCCAAGTCCGATTATGAGAAAGAAGCGATGGCGGTAGTGATGGCAATTCAACATTGGAAGCATTTTTTAACCGGGAGGCATTTCAAAGTTTTTACAGACCACAAGAGCTTGAAGCATTTGTTAGACCAGCGAATTCCGTCAATAGATCAACAATGTTGGCAAGCTAAGTTGTTGGGTTTCGACTTTGAAGTTATCTATAAACCGGGAAAGCAAAACGGAGTTATAGATGCACTCTCTAGAGTGGAAGACGATAAGCTATTATTCACGACAATTTCAGCTCCATTTTGGCTTGATATGGATGTGGTTCGACAGGAAGTTAAGGGGGATGCCGAGTTGAACTCCCTCATTTCGGCTATACTGTAGAATCCTAACTCAAAACCTGATTATCATCTAAGGGAAGGCTTGTTGTTCTATAAGAACAAGTTAGTTCTTTCGTCTACGTCTACATTAATTTCCCAATTATTGCAAGTGTATCATTACTCAATGTTAGGGGGACATTCTGGTTTCCTACAGACTTACAAGAGGCTGGCTATCTAAGCGCCTATTTGGTCTATCTAAGCCCCTACTTGGATCCTTCTAAATCAGACTATTTTTCTCCTCCTGAAAAGTGTTCTCTCTCCCTGGATTATATTATCAAGCAACACCTCTTCACTCTCATTCTCCACCTGAAGAGGAGTTTTATGCATGGAGAAATAGGTCTCAAACTTCAAAAAAGTGACGTCCATACTTACAAAGTATTTCTTAGATGAGAGGTGATAACACTTATATCCTTTTTGTGTGGGAGAGTATCCAACAAACACACACTTCAAAGCTCTAGGCTCCAACTTGCCTACATTCCGAGCATAAACAAAGCAAATACACCCAAATATTCTTGGAGGTATAGTATACGAATTTTTACCTTGCAAAATTTCTATAGGGCTTTTAAAGTCCAGGATTCGAAGTGACATTCTATTGATAAGATAGATAGCTAAAAGGGCAACATCACCCTAATATCCCTTTGGAAGATTTATGGTGAACATGAGTGATCAAGCTACCTCTAGAATATGTCTGTTCTTCCTTTCTGCAACTCCATTCTGTTCACTAGAATAGGCACAACTGGTTTGATGTATTATTCCATATGAATCTAGATAAGCACGAAATTTTCTATCTATATACTCCAGTCCATTATCAGTTCTCAAGATTTTAAATTTAGCATCATGTTAACTGAAAACACGAAAACACTTCATTCTTGACTTTCATCAAACAATCAATAAAGCTCACAAACCATCTATGGCTAGAAAGAGAGGGATTATGAGTAGGACCCCATACATCAAAGTGAATTGTCATAAAAGGAACATAACTTTTATTATTAGAAGAATGATAAGAACTTCTCGTGTGTTTGGCAAGTTCACATGCTTTACAAAACAAAGAATTAAAAGAAGTTCTTATAAATAAGCTTGGGTATAATTTTTCTAAAGCAAAAAATGAGGGATGTCCTAATCGCCTATGCCACTGTAAAATTTCCTTATTGATCACATCATTCCCAAGAGATGCTTGATGAGCAATTTTCATGGGATTTTCTTCCAAGACATGTAAGTCATCCTGCAGTCTACCAATTCTAATCCTCTACCCTGTGTGGAGATTTTGAAGAACACAATCGTCAAGAAAAAAATCAACTTTGCAATTAAGATCCTTAGTAATAGCACTGACAGAGAGATGATTAAAAGGAAAACAAGGGACATGAAGAATTGACGATAAAGTGATATTAGAAGTACAGTTAACAAAACCTGTACCAAATACGGAGGTAAAAGACCCATCTGCTATTCTAACATTATCCCCCTTTTTTCCATAAGAATATGTTAAAATTTTGTTTTGAGAGTCTGGCAGATGTCTGTTAGCTACAAAGTCTACAATCCAAGGATTATCTTTAGGATTTGAGGACACATGACCTGATTTTGCAATATTTTATGTACCAATTACGGAAGGAGAGTCCAATTTTGATAGAAGATGTCTTAAAGTTCTAAAGTTCCTCATTGGATAAAACTCCAGTTAACAGTGCTTGAGATGCTTCATTCCCTTTAGCCAAGTGAGCACGGCCCCTTACCATTGAGTTGCCGCGTTTTCCACAACTCTGATTTGGTCTCCATGTAGTTTCTAGCAGGTTTCTTTGGTATGCATTTGTTCTCCACAATAAGCACAGTGCAAGTGATCCTTATCAGATTTTGGCTTCTCAGTAGAATTAACCACTAACCCTGCTTTCTACAATGGCTAGCATAACATTTCTTCTACTTTCGTCTTGCTGAACAAGAGAATGTGTAAGTTGTACTGAAGGGAGAGTTTCTTTTCCTAGTATAATACGTCGTATATATTCATATTCTAGGTTGAGGCCTACTAAAAAGTCAAATACTCGATCCTCCTCTATCATTTTGTAGAATTTAGTAGCGTCTTTTGTGCATTCTACTTGAAAATCCTGATAATAATCTAGTTCCTGCCACAATCCACATAGCTCTGCAAAGTACTGTGATACAGTCATGTCTCCCTGCTTTGTGTTATGCAGTTTATTACAAATATTAAAAATTTGTGCTTTAATACCTACTTGAGAGTATGTCAGAGACACAACTTGCCATATCTTTGTTGTTGTGTCAACTAACAAATACGTCCAAGCAATCTCCTGTTGCATTGAATTGATAAGCCACGACATCGTGAGAGAATTCTCGGACTCCCAATGATTATAATCAGGATTATTGACATCAAGCCTCTGACTATCACCATTAATATAACCTTGTAAGCCTTTAGCTTTGATGAACAACAAACAAGATCTTAACCAAGTAACATAAATTGGTTCCATCAAGTTTCACAAGACTAATCTGAAGTGAAGGGTTATCCAAACTTGAAAGACTTATCTTTTTCCCACTCATCTTCTTTATAAACACTCAAGACAACGAAAAAATATACCAACAATCACGGTTTAGCGCTTTTCCCGATGGGCTACTGAAGGTCTGACACTTCAGGGAAGATGAATAGGAGCTGGCGACAATGGTGTTTTAAGACTCGAGACGAAAAGATGAACAGAGGGTGGCGCGTAGATGTCACGCATGTCGGAAGCTATTCGTCTGCGGTGGCGCGTGGCTACATCGGTGAGGTCGAGTCTATCACATGTACGGTCGCTGGTTGGTTCTGGAATAGATTGGGTGGGTTGTGAGACTAAAAGAACGTTGTTTTTGGGTGAGTACAAACTTAGCTAGTCACTGTTCTAAATAGAGAGGAACGGAAAAAAATTCCAAGAGAAGGAACAAACCCTTAAATAAGAGAGGGCTCTGATACCATGAAGATTATAATGAAGAAAACTATATTGAACTTCATGTTCTGTACATAAGATTTCTATGATATATATACATGAAACCTAGCGACAATTAAGGAAAATCTTAACTATCAAATCTCCCAATTATAGCGATAGATCTCTCAATTATAGGAAGAGATCACTATGGGTATTTATATACACAGAAATAATCCAATCTAATAATTCTAATCATCAGCTCTTTAGTTGATGTTTATGCAAGATGCAATATAGTAGCCTTGAAACCATCAAATTATGATGAGACTGCTAAAAAAGAGAGTGGGTAAAAGCTATGCAGGAAGAGGTCAGAATGATTAACAAAATTAGAATTTGGAAGTTGGCTAATAGACCTTTAAGTCAAAAAGTGATTGGGGTCAAGTGGGCTTGTAGAACTAAACTAAAACCAAATGGCTTCATTAATAAAATAAAAGCCAGACTACTGGTAAAAGGATATGCTTAACAACAACGAGTACTCCAACACTTCTACTCCAATTGAAAGGCATGATAAATTTCGGTTAATTATTACCTTAGCATCAAAATTTGGTTGGAAATTTTGTTGCAATTAAAATGTAACTTTTCCAAAAAATAAAATTTTGGTTAGAAAAATTGTCACCTGGATGCCAAGTCAACTTTCTTAAATAGCATACTAGATGAGGATGTTATATTGAACAACTTAAAGGGTTTGAGGTTTCAAGAAGTGGAAAAAGTTTGCAAGTTGTCTAAGGGTCTTTATGGTTTGAAATAGACACTTAGCGCTTAGTGTGATAGAATCAACTCCCACTTATTAAAGCAAGAATTTGTGAAGAGTAAAAATGAGGCCAACTCATATGTCTTAGAAGTTGATAGTAATCAACGAGTAATTATGTTCCTTTATGAAGATGATCTTCTAGTGATAGGAGGAGATCCAAGTTATGTTTTTCAATTCAAGAAGAAGATGAAAAAAGAGCTTGAGTTGTCTGATAAGTCTAATGACCTACTTCTCAGGCATGGAAGTTATGTAGGTTAATGAAGTCATCTTCATTTCTCAAGAGAAGTATGCTTGGGAGATCCTGAACAGGTTAAAATAGAAAGATCAAAACCTATGGTTGCACCACTACTTATGAATTAAGAACTTTCAATGCTTGATGGTGAAACCAAGGTTGGTGCATCTACATTCAGAACCATCGCAAGATGTTTGCTATACATAATAGCTACAAGACTTGATATAACGTTTGCTGCAAGGTTGCTATCAAGGTTTATGCAAGCTCCAAGCAAACTACACATTAAGGTACCTAAGAGGAAAAACCAATTTTGCCCACATTAGAAGAATGAGAGAGATGAGCCACATGGGTATGTAGATAGTAATTGGGAAAGAAGTTTTGATGACACCTTAAGTATTTCAGGTTAGGTTTTTACTTTTGAAATTGGAGTTTCTCTTGGAATTCAAAGAAACAAGAAACAGTTGCTCAGTCTACAGCCGAAATTCTATAAGATTTTAGCCAGGTTCCAAAAAGAGCAAATACAAGCTGAATTGATAACAAATCAACCATAACATAGCTGAAAATCCAGTTGTACATGGCAGAATGAAGCATATAAAAATCAAATTTCATGCTTGTTACAGAATATAGCAGTTGTAAACTGCTGTTACAGATTGTACAACTGATGTAAATAACATATTCATACGGATTATAGCATAATCATAGGAATTCCTTTCCTAGTTTAGCCTATGTGTTCTTGGATAAATACATGTATCATTCTAATAGAAAACAAGAAAATTATTCTTCTCATTTTCTCTGCTTTCTCAATGCTATAAGGGAAACTGAGAAGAATAAAGAAGTAAAACGCCATCGTTGCAACTCAGAAGCTAGCAGATATAATGATTAAAGCTCTTCCTAGAGAGAAATTCTTCATAGGACAAGGATAAGTGTTACAAGGAAAAATATCAAGAAAGATTAGTTAGTAAATTTGTTTTTCATTTATATCAGTTTGACTGCAGATAAGATTAAATTTGGTTTTAGATCAGAATAAAAGTGTTATATATAAAATATAAATCTAGTGGTTAAGAATAATTGGATATCTTAGTTTACATTCAGCAAAAATTAAAGCACTTGATGATGAATAGTTTTTTTTTATAACCTCATACTTAGTTCTGTTTGAAACAAAAAGTGTCAATTCTTCAATTGAAAATAGGCATTAATAGACTATAAAAACGAAAATACCTTAAAAGCAGTAATAGGTTTGGTGAAGATATACCTCCAGACTAGCCCACTGAACATATCAAAAACATACTTCAACCTGGGCTAGTTATTTGTAAGGCAGACAAGATAATATCAAATGTAACACGTGCAACCTACCTATTACCCGAAGGAGGCACAGAACAGACAAGAACAGCTCCATCAAGATCAGGAAATGTCCTTTTCTTTTCTGAAATTTAAGGGAAAAGGCATATAAAATACAGTCAGTAGAAGCGAAAGTAACTTTTCAAGCAAATGTAGCCAAGATCTGTATCTTATATCAGAGACGAGTAATTGTAATGCAGTGCTCTAAAGAAAATACGTGTAACATGATTCTGCACCCAACGAAATGGAGATGCAACTGTCACCCTGTATTTGAATTTCTTCTCATAAATGTTTAAAGTTTGTTTAACATTCACATTGATAAAGTGATAAAACTGACTGAAAATAGTGTATCTTAAACTGAAGACACCTCATCCATTTCAAATATGTCTGAATATAAGAAGATGATTACCTGTATTTTGTCCATTTCTTATTTCTGCTATATAGTACTGAACAATAAGCCCTCCAAATGAATGTCCAAGTAAGACTGGTGGCAACTGGAGTTTTTTTTGGATGAAATCAGCAACATCACCTGCATGTGTCTACCACAGAATTGTAGATGGAGCAGGATAAAAGAGAATTTGAATCTATACAGTAATTATATGATAAGGCATACAATACAAGAATCTACAAGCAAGACCAATTCAGTCCGAAATGGATTCTGTATACCTGAAGAGTGCCAGCAAAAGAACCGGTAGGTTCATCACTTTCACCCTGTAAAAATTGGGTGGCAACATGCACCATGTGAACACGGCATTGGCATCTGAAACAACATAAATAATCTCTAGCAAACTATGTCTCATTGTGGAAGTAACGAGTTAACTGTGCTCCAAGCCTAGGCAGATAGGAGCATTCAAACACTAAACAGGGACTTGACGAAAGAATACAAAAGCACTCAAACTAATAGAATCCCATGTTGAACTTCAAAATTGTTAAAAAAAAAATTTAAAATATAACAGATTAAATATCATCAGGAAAGAATACTTTGCAAGGAATTTTACCAGAAAATAATAGGAACTATTCTGGCTAAGGATTGATAGAAATTGGAAAGAAAGTAAAAACAGCATGATTCAAACATACCCTTTAGATTTGGCGCTACAGTTAGAGGAACAAATATTTTGGGGGCTCAATATGAAGTCATGGTTTCAAAATTTTCAGGATCAAAATTGCATTTAGACAGAATATCTAAAGTAACACCTCAAATGACAGATTAGGCGCATTAGACAGGATATCGAAAGTAAAATGTCCATGACAGATTATGCATATTATTCTTCCTTCAAGACGTGACTTTACTTTCGAGAGTTTTGGGTTAAAATGGTTCTGATACTATCTTATATTAGTAGAAAGAAAGGGGAAAGAGAAGCTAGAAGATTATATATATTGGCTTAACATAGTTTGCCTGTAAACACTATGTCTACGGACAGACCATGAAATGTGTTATATTAGCAGAAACAAAGGAGAAAGTGAAGCTAGAAGATTATATATATTGGCTTAAAGTAGTTTGACTGTAAAACTATGTCTACGGACAGACCATGAAATGTGTTATTCATTAGTTTTAACCCATCCATTTAAAGTATAACGGATAATCCAATATTTCATCGTAATATAATTCATCATTATATTAAGAGAGACACTAAATATTCTTTATATTAAATACATAAAGATATTTTTAAACTAAATCATCACGAAGACCAATTTTACTGCCAGGCATCAGTGGAGAAGTATACTGATTAGTTTTCAACCAATTCATCTATTTCGCAAATAACTTGTTTTCCTTCTCTGTGACACTCAGGACGATGACACAAAGTGCAGGGCATGAGGAAAAGAAGGTGCCTCTTGTGAATTAAGGGCCTACTGAAATCGCGGTGTGTATTGAGTATGAGTCGAGACTAATTAAATACTCTGGCAGCTGAAAACTGCAAATACTGAAGCATTTAGCGCGTTAGATGTAAAAGAACTGAAATAATTTGTTACTGCTTTTCATCACAGTTTCTTTCTCGTTCAGGGAGAACATTTGCAGAATCTTTAAGTAACTAAAGAGACATTCGCCTAAAATATATCTTTCTTATCTTCTTGGCCTCTCAAGGAAGGATACATACAAAAACTTACGCTTCTCTCCAGATCAAATTCTCTCTTATCAAACTAAAGCAAAGGTAAACGATGATAACAGTTAAGAAATAGGCTACTCTATAAAGAACCATTTATCATTTCATAACGAGCAATTATGGAACAAGTGTGCAGCAACATAAACTCAAAACTAGTTGTATAGATAGAGAGATGAACCTGACCCAACAAACTAAGAGCATAGCAGTCAAATCCGCAGCGTGAAAAGAAGGTTAGCCAGTGCTCAGCCCAGCACCAAGCTGCATGGTAGCTGCCATGTACGAAAACCAGAGGTGGGTTTCCACTGCTTCTCTTATGCGGGTCTGAATTCATATGCACACCACCTTTTTGTTCAATCACCTCCATGTTCAGACCAGATGGGAGCTTATGGAAAAGACGGGTCTGGCCCTCCTTCAACTCGTATGGCACTCTCATCTTCTGGGTTTTGTTGAGAAGTGCAAGGGGCTTTATGGTCGTCCTGGGGACATAGAGGTTTGGCTTGAAAAAAGAGAGACAAGAAGCCATTGCTACGTGAAAAGCTTGCCTAACTTGATAAATCTTGGAACATAGTAAACTAGCTACCTTTTATTTTCATTTTCTTTCGGGCCTATCTTATTTTCTATCTTTAGATCTACCTCGTTTCCCCATTTACTTGCCACAAGGGCAGTACTTTTCCTTTAGAATCACTTTGCTGGCATTTTTTATCTCATCCATACTTATGCTCAGTAGTAACTATGTGAGTTGTCAAATACGAAAGTTGCTGAATTTGAGACGTGGTTGTGTGTAAATTTAACAGTGAGTCTTGTACATTGACGTTCTTCGATGGTCATAGTTCTCGGACAATCGTTAAATTTGCAAGTGGCAAACTCTCGAAGTAGTCGCTAATACGGATATTAATTGGCCGGTGATGTTAATATTTGGAAAATTACTGTTGCAGCATTTGAAAATTTTTACCTGCTATAATTCTAATTAACTAGTTCTTAGTTATTTAATTACATTTTATTAACGTATTTACATAAAACTTAAATAAATATGCAATTAAAAAAGATCAACACATAATAGTAAAAAAAAACGACACAAAATCTATGCCCTACCAATAGCTTCCACTGGTAGTATTGAAGAATAAACGAATAGTGAACATAGGAGATTTGGGGAATTTTCTATGTATATTTTTGTATCACACTGTACAATGTACATATATAGATTAGGAGATAGAATATAGGTAGACATCAACCTATATAAGGTAACTATACATGTAAATCAAATCAAATCACAATCTTTAAAACTAAGGGATCAATATAATCTCCTAAAACTAACACCCCCCCTCAAGTTGAATAGTGGGATCACCAATATTCAACTTGCTCAATGCTTCTCCAAAGACTCTGCCTGTAACTGCC
>JANSVA010000002.1:18991713-19002515 GCA_025504915.1 Erythroxylum reticulatum | reverse complement strand
GCCCTGACTGTAAGTTGCGGCAAAGCCCTCCCACAGGTCCTTTGCCGTTGGATATTCCGCATAATTCACCAAGAGCTATTGCTCCATGTTATCGAGCATCCAGGAGCAGACTATCAAATCAGTCTACTCCCATTGTGTGTATTCAGCTGCTTCTCTTGCAGGTACCCCTGGAACTCCTGTAATATGACTGAGTTTGCCCGTACCCCCAATTGCCATCTTCATGAGACGTGCCTACAGGGAGTAATTGGTTTGGTTTAATTATACTAATAATGTGACTGTTTGTGGAATTGAGGTTGTTTACTGACTGGTTAACTGTGGCAGGTTCTGCAATAACGCTGCCAATTGGTTGGCTAGTGTATCAGTACTGCCTGGATTGACTGGATTGACAAGGCTGCCTTCATCCCCCGCCATTGTGGTTGAGATTGGTATAGGTAAGTGACGATGGCGTTGATTCAAATCCTACTGCAGGATTGAACCTGGCTTTGATACCATGAAGAAAAAACGAATAGTGGACATAGGAGATTTGGGGAATTTTCTGTATTTATTTATATCGTACTGTACAATGTACATATATAGATTAAGAGATAGAATATAGGTAGACATAAACCTATATAAGGTAACTATACATATAAATCAAATCAAATCACAATCCCTAAAACTAAGGGATCAATATAATCTCCTAAAACTAACAAGTATTGCCCCGCAATACTAACCTAGCCAACAAATCAAGGGACATGCTACGTTTGTCTACCGCCTTTTTCCTAAATTATGATAATCTCGTGGAAGGGTTCTTTTGCAAACTTTTTAATTTTTATCATAGACGTTTTTAATATAAATGAAAATAAAAGTAATTAAAAACAAAATAATAAAAAATCCAAAATTTGATAATATAGTTTGACACATCTTGTTTATATTTACGAGAGTCTCACTCAGCTGAATCACTTTTTACCGAAATATAATAGATTTACCTGAGACTTAATTAAGTCGACATCACTCAACCTTTGACAGTATCTCTCAACCTCACTTCTCGTGAAATAATTTCATACTCAATAATACGACCACTCATATTAACATCAACAGAGAATTTATCTCAACAATCTATTAATTGAAAAACAATAAATAAAATATTCAAGCATATGAAAAATTAATAGCAAAATCTGAACACACTTGAGATTAAAATAGAACAACTTTTCTATAAGTTTAGCTCCTCTAAAAGAGATCTGAAAGTTGTTCATACACAATCAGTTCAACCGTGAGCCATTCTACAAAAATGACAATCCAATGTGAACAATCTCTACACGATCAATATAGAGTCGTGAATCTCCCACTTAGAAAATGAGTATTGTACTTTTTAATTGTTATCAATCAAGCAAATAATACACTATCAAAACACACACAAACAAACAACCAACGTCTTCAATAATAACTCATCAATTCACACAATTCCCGAAGCACTCACAATGCTTACTCATAAACTCAGCCGTGTGTCTCACCAAAGCTAAAAACTAATTAACGCCCACTACACCCTATATAAAACCCAAACCAAAGCCACCTATGCCATTGACAAATCCATCGACGATACTCACCAGCAAGAACTCTTAACCAACACGCAAATCAAATTCCCCTTATCTTTTATTCACAAAATCTAGCAATACACAATTCAATTATTAACATGATATACCACAAATTTGTTAGAAAATAGACTTCAATATTATGTAGGATTAACTATGAGTATAATAATCACATATTTTTTAATCTCATTCTAATTAATATCTTATATGTTTAATTAATAAATAATGTCAAAATTAATTAGTTAAGATATATAAGAAACATCCTAACAAACTTATTATTAATCTATGGTTTATTCATTCCCAAATTTGATCCGCCTGAAAGCTAATATTTGTTATTTGCACCTTTCTCTGGCACCCACTGGACAGCCTTCATAATCACAAAATGAATTTCCTCTTTAACAAATAAGAAAAAAAATCGATTCAAGTTGATATACACACATTTTGTTACTCTACACCCGACTAATAATTATTGCTGTACGTCCCATCGCCTATATATTGTACTTCTAAGTTATCTGTGCATGAAGCAAACTTCAGTCTTAACTTAGAACCTTATGGCAGAGTTTGAAGAATATTTGCAGACATTGAGGCCTTATCAACCTTCAACAGAGATGGACGTGAACGTGGAAATGATGAAACAGCAAGCAGAGTCAAATCCTAGCATGCTGGAGAATCTCAGTGTTGCTGGCTTCCCTGTACTACAACATTCTTTCTTGGCCCACCAACAACCTGAATTTCCAGCAAGCGATTGTCACAATAATCTTTTTAGTGCTTTACAGCCTGACATCTTGAGTTCATCACCAATTGTTCATACTGTCATCTCTAATCAGAACAATACCTTCTCTGAAAATTCAGAGAACAGAAAAGAAATGGAGCAATCATCCAGCAACTCCAAGGTTGTTTCTTCTACAGCCCGTACATCCAATTCAAAGAAAAACTTTGTGGGTTTCATTGAATTTTAATGAATGATGTTTCTTTTCGTTACATACTCTCAGTTTTGGACCTTCAGCTTTTCTATAACATTCAGTTTATTGGTGCTCTTAGGGCTTTGGAAAACGGACTAAAGGGAAGAACAAGATAAAAGAAGTGGAGAAAGCAGAGGAGATAATTCATTTTAGGGCTAAGAGAGGCCAAGCAACTGACAGTCACAGTATTGCAGAAAGGGTAAATTTCTCTGCTTTCGTGCTCGATTTTAAATCCATGAAAGTGATATTACGAATATTTATTTTATGATGAACCTGGTATTGGCTATGACATTTATGCATGCATTTCAGGTAAGAAGAGAGAAGATAAATAACAAGTTGCAGTACTTGCAAGACATTGTTCCAGGATGTCACAAGGTATTTCCCTCTAGCACCTATCTGTATATTAATTCCGGTTGGTGATTTATGCACAAAAATGAACTACCAGAATGTGGTTTTGTCCTGAATCCCCACAGGCAATGGGCATGGCAGTTATGTTAGAGGAGATAATCAATTATGTGCATTCACTGCAGAATCAGATCGAGGTAAGCTTAAAGCAAAGGAGCACCATTCATGATGTACAATTTTTGTTCATCTTACCAATACAGTGAAATGAAGTCTCAAATTTCTTCCTCGAAATTTCAGTTCCTCTCCATGCAGCTTGCAGCTGCAAGTAGTTCTTATGACCAGAACTTGGAAATAATATCGTCCAAGAACGCCCAGGTACTTGGATTTTTAATTTCTTCAAGCTCATGGTTCTACTTTCCAAAACCAACCAAGAATGTGACAGGAGTATAAAGACCTGAAGTCCATAGTTCCATATTCAAACCCAACATAAAATAACCAGAACTCTGCATTTGATTGCACCATCATTACCGTGTGATAGCACTTCCAGTGCATTGAATTTCTGCTTGAAGCTCAAAGAATTTAATGCCACTGAAAGGACATGTCTAACTGCTTCTACATTGAAAGATGAACTGAGGCATGAACCGTTAATCCTGCAGGGACCAAATTCACCCGAGGCAAATGAGATGCAGAAATGGTTAAGAGGACAATATGGAGAGCTCAATTTCCTCAAACCTACACGGTCCATTTGACTCCACTTTTGGTCATGTCTCTTTGTTACTACATAAGCAAATGAATATGCTTTCTCTTTTTTAAAGAAAATCAGACGTGTCTCTATTAATGTGACGGAATACTGATGTTATCAGCAGTACTTCAGAAACAAAAAACAAAACGAAATGTTGTTGCATATTTTTACAGTAATCCCATTTGATCAGATTTTATTTTCATATTATAATTTATATTTTTGTAGTATTCTTTGCACGGATATTGCTGCCTTGTCGGCAAGTGGATTTTACAGGTAGAGCCAAGTGGATTTTACAGGTCTTGCTGCCTTATGCATTGCTTCGGTTGCTTTGACAGATATTGTCATCCGATATTTGGCATTATGGACCTCTTATACTCCTTTTAACAGGACATCTACATGTGATTCATGGTATTTTGTGTGTGAGAGAGAAAGGGCAGCTGATCTAATAAATGAACCTATGTTGAGGTGCATACCTGCAATCCTGGCTATAGTTTTCCCTACTATCGTGGATATTATTGACGAAATCCGGATATGCAAATAAATACTTCACACTTTCACTTGCTAACAGCCAGGATTGGATCCCACAAAACACATTATTATCAGACAAGAAAGACTTCCAGTCATAAACTTCTTGGTGTTCATTTCCTTAGTTGATAACTTTGCATCACACACTTAAAACCAATGATCAACTAAGTGCAAATACAATCCTGGAAAGCAATTAACAGTAGTCTGAAGATAACCCGTGGAGCACGGAAAACCATTCAGTTTCTTAATCATGAAGTCGTAACCGGACAGAAAATATGAGCACAATCAAACTGTGATTAAAAGCTGGAAAGTTACTTGACATTAACAACCTTTTTTCTGTATCACTGATAAGCTTCTATCTGGTGAAAGCGCAGTCCGCGTTGGGAGGGACAAGTAACGTTTCAAATAGAATCTTACAAAGACTAAACGTGACAACAAAACATAACGACTAATGAGCACAAGCAATGTGAGGATTATCGAAACATAGGTCCTATAAAACATATGTGGATCAGTACAGAATCTCATGGATGTTGCCAATGCATGTGGTTGAATGATTGGAATAGGTGATAATGAAGAAAAATATGTAATGCTGAAATAAATTGAATCAAGGAAAAGACTGATGCATTGCATTCAAAGGTATCTGACTTACGACAGCTTGAATGGGCCATATCATGCTCACAAGATGGTGGAACAATATGGGTCTCAGATTATTTATATGAAGGAGACGTATACAACTCTTTGAAGCTTCCACAGTCGGCTCCCAGCTTATCTTAAACGCCTTAATAAAGATCGTGCGAATTAGCTAGATATCTTCATCTGATACTATTATTCACTAACCTCCAAAATCTAACTTAGAAAATTGTAATGACAGAAAAGAAAAAAAGGAAATTGCGTGCATTATTGCACAAGTACAGTGACAAAGATTTTTTTTTTCTTTTTTGGGAACATGTTTGTGGTAATACAGTTTAAACACGTAAGACCATTGATCAATCCGTTAGTTCCATTAAGATCCACTTTCTTCCCAAGTTTCCATTTCCAATACTTATTTCTAGTCGTGATAATTATCCTAACCATTCACAAAAGCTTCCTTGGTCATCAACAAGGAAGCGATTAAGATCTTGAAACAACTTGAATAGTTCCTAAGAAGTGTTTTCTTTTTTTCTTTTTCCCCCCCTGTTCCCTCAATTTTTAAATATTTTATCAACAATTTTAATAGGTTTTTAACTTGATATGTTTTGAAGAATACACTATTGCCTACAAAAAGTTTAAAACATAATTTATGAGTTAGTGAAAATGTTAATATTAAACGATTTTTAAAAAATCATACCCAATTTTTTGTTCGTAAATTATAAAATTATTTCATTTTTAATTGTTCTGATAACAAAGCAAACAAATATTGTGAATGGTAGGTGCATCATGACAGAGACAGACAAGTATATAATTCACGAAATGAAGTTTATTGTTTCAATATTGGTTATAATACCACAATTTTGAATTTGCTTACATAAATAAATTAAAATTATTTATATCTTTATTTATAATGAATGCATATGAAATTTCTACATAAAATAACATTGACTCAAACCTAAACTGAATTATGTTAAAATATCTATATACTAAAAATTCTAAATTAGTAATTCATTATAAATTGAGAATGTAAAAAAGTTAAATTCTCTTATGAATGCACCATAAGAATTAAATGGTAAAAATTGAAAATCACATTCATCTATAATTTACATTAATATTCAAATCTCATATACATTCAAGACATTGTTTTATTCTCAAAGATAAAGATATGTTAAATAAATAGATCGTAAACTTTCAATATTTAAGATTAATGGTACAACATTGTAACAATTATTATAAAAACAATGATTTCATCATTAAGTTATACTACATTGAGGGTGTCTTTTTTTTTTTGGTAAGATGAGGGTGCATTAATGGAATGATCATTTAGAATGCACTATAAAATATAATTAAAATTTATGGTAAAAGACACAGAGCTTTCCTATTGTTTAAGTAATTTTAAAAAATCTTAATACTTAAAATTATAAACAATTACGATTTTAAAATTTTCAAAATTTTTAGACTTTCATTAAAAATAAAAATAATATATATGTAATATGAATATCACATTTGAACTAATTAAATATTATCGACATTATGATTCAACTTAATTCTTAAACTCAATTTAAACGAATTAAACTTAACTCAAATATTCAATTCAAGACAATTATAATAAATTATTTCTTTGGTCAAGCTTAACAATTGAATAGGGTTATCATGCCAATAATATTTGATTGGTCTATATAAGATATTTATGCTACGAGCGTTTCATAGTTGTTTTTAAATGAAGTATAATAAAAGAGATTTTTTAAAACTTTAACAACTAAAGAGTATTTTAAAGTTACTTAAACCATAAGAAAGTAATGTGTCTTTTATTCTAAAATTTTATATTTTAATATCCCATCATATAATTTAATTGTATAAAGAGAAAGACCATATTACATTTATAATCTTTCTTATTTTTATCTTCAAATAACTTAATTATACAATAAAATTTATATTTCACATATTTAATAAATTATATTTTAATAAAAACAAAGATAATTATAATTAATATATGAAAATAAATTTAATTTGCCAAATGAGAGACCCCTAAAATATGCATAAGATGAGTTTGAGATTTACTTAGCCTATTCTAATTTATTTATTCACATTTGGTAACTTGGTTTCTTCCTTGTATGGATGTTACTTATAGACTTCCCATTATCTAAAGGTCTTAAGGATTCTTATTACAAATAAAATCCAATTTATTTGTTCAGATAACATAGATAAAGATAATGTTGAAAAAATAACGCAAGATCAAATCTTAGTGTAGCGGAAATAATATAATTTTTTCCCATAGAATCAACTTTAAGAGGATTAAATTAGAAACATAAAACAAGAAATTGACAAAGTTATACTAACCTGTTCCGATTTCTTATTACAATTTTCCATTTCTTCGAAACTGTCAACTCCACGAGCTGTTCAATTATTCGGCCTCTAATTGTATCAACAGATCTATTCATAGAAAACTTAAATCGAACTTGAGAGGAAAAATTATAAGAAGTGTTAGCTACTATTTTTCTAATTTTTTCTTTTATATGAAAAATCTTATTTTTCATATCCTTGGATTTTATTAAAATTACAACTAAAGTCAAACTTTAATTATAATTATTAATTAATCCTTATAAGATCAAATATCACATATTAACCTTTAAAGTTTCTAAAACTTCTCAATTAAGTCTAACTTAATTCAAAATTTACTTTCTCCTTTATAGACCTTTTTATGTGTGACCCATTAGGTTCCTAACATGTTGGCTATGATTATAAATTATAATTCTAATTTATAATTAGAATAGTCCTTTTAATTTATCTATAATTTCCTAATTAAGCAATTTATAATCATAGATCATGATTGACATCTAGCAACATCTTATAACCACCCAAATATTAGGAATGTCAAAGTGTTTGATTTAACCTGTCTATGCATAGTTATCTTGTATAAATTAATCCTTTCGTCATCTAATGTTCCATTGGAATTAGAGTATGGAATTTGTGTCTACTCTAAAAAATCCAATCATATTTGTTCTTGCTAATTAGTAAATTGTTTGTAATTGATATTTGAAAACAACTTTTTCAAATTTCAATTTACTCTAGCCAGAGATTCCCAAAATCATTACTAATCAAGAAGAACAGAACATTCTTCCTAATTACTTTAAGACAACGAATTCTTTATTGATTTACTCAACTATCTCCACATAGTTCATACTATATCCAATACCTACCGAATTGAACTATTCCAAGAATAGAACATAAGTAACATCAAAACATAGTAATTCCTATATGAGATAACTATAGTAATCTCAAGTCTAAGGATCAATTATACAAAGATCATAATGAGATAATCCACAGACACACAAGTAATGTTCCATTCGTGATTTTCATAATTGGGTCAGTTCGGTGAACTTATTATTTAATAAGCACCCACATGTTTGTTTAAGTATCTCCATACTTTAATCTATGAGATCGATTACTTTCTTTATAAGAAAGAAACAAATATGTGTTAGTCTAACCATTTTATTAATACCCTGTCTTGATGAAACTATGACTAGGAACATTTTAGGAATAATACAAAATTGCAATTTTAATCTCATAATTATAATCACATTATAATTTCTAATTGCATAACAACTATTTTATGGATTTAATCTTTATGATTAATAATTAAATAATAAAAAATACACAAAGATAAAGAATGCCTTTTATTGAATAAAACAAAATTTATACAATAAAATGTACAACCAAAATTGGTTTCAAGGGCATAAATCAACAATATCCCGCTTGCACTAAAGCCAATTACCAATGTATCAAATACCATAGCCATCTATATATCTATCATGTCTCTTTTGAGATAATGGCTTAGTGAGAGGATCTGCCAGATTCTCTTCAGTGGGAACACGCTCTATCTAGATGTCTTTCTGTTCTACTATCTCTCGGATTGGATGAACCTTCCTGAGTACATATGTTGGATCACTGATAAGATCTCAATTCCTTCGCTTATGTAATAGCACCATTGTTGTTGCAGTACACTACTATTGGATCAACAATACTAGGAACCACTCCAAGTTCAGTAATCAACTTCTTAATCTAAACTGCTTCCTTCGCTGCCTCAGAAACTACAATATACTCAACTTCAATTGTTGAATCTGCGATAGTTGGTTATTTGAAACTCTTCCAACTAACCACTCTACCACAAAGAGTAAAAATATACCCTAACTGTGATCTACTATTATCTTGATCAGACTGGAAACTAGCATTTGAATAACCCTGAACTCTCAGCTCAGTTTCTCCATAAACTAGAAAAATGTCTTTAGTCCTTCTCAAGTACTTTAAGATATTTTTCATAGTTGTCTAATGACCCTCACCAGGATTAGCTTGATATCTGCTTGTTATGCTCAAAGCATAAGCAACATCTGGTTTGTACATAGCATTGCATACATGATCGATCCAATAGCTGAAGCATATGGAACACCATTCATTCTATCTCTTTCTTCTTGTGTCTTAGGACACATGCTCTTAGAAAGAGAAATCTCAGGCGATGTAGGTAAGAATCTCCTCTTGGAATTTTCCATGCTAAACCTTTTTAACACTTTGTCTATATACGAGGATTAGGACAAACCAAGTAACCTCTTTGATCTATCTCGATAGATCTTTATACCTAATATATAAGCTGCTTCTCCTATATCCTTCATGGAAAAATTCTTAGATAACCATATCTTAATAGACTGGAGCATTGAAATGTCATTTCCAATGAGTAATATATCATCCACATAAAGCACTAAGAAAATGACTGCATTCTCACTTACCTTCTTGTAAACACAAGGTTCATCCACATTTTTTATAAAACCAAACTCTTTGTTTGTTTCATCAAAATGGATGTTCCAACTCTGCGACGCTTACTTTAGTCCATTTATAGACCTTTGCAACTTGCATACTTAATCAGGAAATTCTTTGGATTCAAAACCCTCGGGTTGTGTCATATACACATCCTCTTGCAAATTTTCATTGAAAAATGTTGTTTTGACATCCATTTACCAAATTTCATAATCATGATATGCTGCTATAGCCAATAAAATCCTTATGAATTTAAGCATTGCTACTGGCAAAAAAGTTTCATCAAAATCAACTCCTTGTTTTTGTCTGTAACCTTTTGCCACTAACCTTGCTTTGTACGTATGTATATTTCCATCCATGTTAGTTTTTCTTTTAAAAATCAATTTGCACCCAATAGGTACAATACCTTCAAGTGTATCCACCAAAGACCATAATTGGTTAGTGTGCATTGATTCCATTTCGGATTTCATGGCTTCTTGCCATTTTAAAGAATTGATGTCTGACATTGCTTCCTTAAAATCAGTAGGTTTGTCATTCAAAATTAAAGCATCATCACTTCCTTTTTCAACATGTAGATCTAACCTAAAAGGAGGATAATGTACCCTTCCAGACCGTCGTGGACTATATGTTTCTTGAACCATTGATTGGACATTTAATATATCAACTTGTGGTTCTTGTTCTATTTGGAAGTGTGTTTGTGGTACTAGAACTTCTCTAAGTTCCACATGACTCGTACTACTTTCTTTGAGAATAAATTCTCTTTATAAGAATATAGTATGTCTTAAGACAAACACCTTTTTCTCAAGAGGATGATAAAATTAATATCCAAAACTTTCTTTTAGATACCCCACAAACATGCATTTATCTGATTTAGCTTCAAGCTTATCAGGCATTGCACGCTTCACGTAAGCATCACATCCCTAAATTTTTAAGTATGATAACCTTGATATTTTACAAGTCCATATCTCATATGGAGTCTTGTCAATAGTTTTGGATGGAACTCTGTTTAATGGGTAAGTAGCAGTGTTAAGAGCATATCCCCAAAATGGAAGAACTGCATAGTTCATCATGGAATGTACCATATCTAATAAAGTACAGTTGCTCCTTTCAAAAACCCCATTATGTTGTGGAGTTCCAGGCGGAGTCCATTGTGAGAGAATTCCATTCTCTTTTAAGTAACTAAGAAACTCATGGTCTAAGTACTCGCCACCTCGATCA
>JANSVA010000002.1:18975791-18991613 GCA_025504915.1 Erythroxylum reticulatum | reverse complement strand
TTTAATCCTATAATAATGGAAGGCATTATTCATGTTCTAAACATGTACTTAATATTTTAATGAGGGATTTAAAATAAAATAAAATCCCATTCGAAATTATATAATCGAATTATATTAATTTATTTGACATAATCTAATTATGAGAAATAAATTGATATTTTTTTAAAAATAATTTAATTAATCAACATTTGAAAAATTAAATTAAAAAAAATAAAACAAGAACACAAGCCCAATAGGCCAGTCAGTTAGAAGACTCAGTTTCCTGGCCTGCTGAGTAGGCCTGTCGGCCAGGAGATTACTTGTTGGCTGCGCGCCAGGAGACTGCGTCTCTTGGCACCCACTAGCCAGGCTCCTGCCAGGCGCATGCACTCTATATGCCCCGCCTTCTCCAGCTTTCTTCTTCATTTTTTTTAATAATAGAACAAGACTTTATTCTGGTAGCTTTATCTTCAGACTATCTCCAGACACTCTACCCTGTCGATATCATTATAAACATACTTATAAAAAAAACATAAAACTCTCTAAAGTGAGAAACCACCACCATCGAAGGTGGTGGTTCTCTAACCACCGGTGGCTATTACTGCCTCTAGTGATCCTTTGCTTCATCACTATGAAGCACTATAATACTCATTAACCAATCCTACATTAACATTCAATGAAGCATTGAGTTTGAATAAAAAGCAATGAATAAAATGGCCACCGAAATGTTAAAAGAAGGTTGATATAATGGACATAAATGCTTGAGTAAAAGAACAGAAACCTTTGTCTATCATGCAACCGTTTGCAGTTAATAACCTAAAGCATACGTTATACATTGAATATAAACTGGACTTAAAGAAGACCATCAGTTACGTATTCTATTGTTCAATTATGCAAATGAAGACACAACAATAACGCTTGCATGCAACTCTTCATCTGTCATTAATGCATGCAACTTTACGTCTAGTTTTTAAGAAATAACGCACAAGTGGAAAAACAAGTGCATCAAAGATCAAAATAAAAATAAGTTCTAGAACCCATGAAACATTTTCCAGATTCCAAAAACACATGAATCGCATTCCACATCTCCAGAAAACCATGTAACCATTTTACATCTTTTCCAGACATAGTAAAGCAAGCGTTAACAGTAGTCTACTAACATATAAAACATGTCCTACCTATTTCCAAAAACATTTTCGGATGAACAGGAATAAGAAACATAATTTTCTAAAAATTATTAAACATGTAAAACATGAATGATAAATAAGTGTAAGTAGCAGAAACACTTATACATACAGTAAACGTGTAGAACCACAGTAGCTTTCCAAAATCACATTTTCAGATCACCAACAAAAACAAGTTCCACATAAAATATGCAACTTTTGCATATTATAACCAAATCAAAATTTAATCAAGCTTATGAATCAAAATTAAAACCGTTAAAGGTGGCTCTGATACCACTGTTGGAAAAATAACACAAGATCAAATCTTAGCGCAACAGAAATAATATAAATTTTTTTCCATAGAATCAACTTTAACAGAATTAAATTAGAAACATAAAACAAGAAATTGACAAAGCTATACTAACATGTTTTAATTTCTTGTTACAATTTCCTGTTTCTTCAAAACTATCAATTCCACGAGCCGTTCAATTGTCTGACGTCTAATGGTATCCACAGATCTATTCAGAGAAAACTCAAATCGAATAAAAAGTGGTAGCTACCATTTTTCTAAATTTTCCTTTTATATGAAAAATCTTATTTTTTCATATCCTTGGATTTTATTAAAATTAAAACTAAAGTCAAACTTTAATTATAATTTTTAGTTAATCCTTATAAGATCAAATATCACATATTGACCCTTAAAGTTTCTAAAACTTCTCAATTAAGTCCAACTTAATTCAAATTTCACTTTCTCCTTTATAAACCTTTTTCTGTCTGACCCATTAGGTTCCTAACATGTTAGCCATGATTATAAATTATAATTCTAATTTATAATTAGAATCAGATAAATTAAAAATCCTTTTAATTTATCTTTAATTCCCTAATTAAAAAATTCATAATCATAGATCCTAATTGACGTCTAGCAACATGTCATCACCACCCAAATATTAAGAAACGTCAAAGTGGTTTGATTTAACTTGTCTATGCATGGTTATCTTGTATAAATTAATTCTTTCATCATCTAATGTTCCAATTGGAATTAGAGTATGGAATTCATGTCTACTCTAAAAAATCCAATCATATTTGTTCTTGCTAATTAGTAAATGATTTGTAATTGATATTTGAAATCAACTTTTCCAAATTTCAATTTACTCTAGCCAGAGATTCCCAAAACCATTACTAATCAAGAACAGCAGAACATTATTCCTAATTACTTTAGGACAACGAATTCTTTATTGATTTACTTAACTATCATCAAATAGTTCATACTATATCCAATAACTACCGAATTGAACTATTCCAAGAATAGAACATAAGTATCATCAAAATATAGTAATTTCTACATAAGATAACTTTGGTAATCTCAAGTTTAAGGATCAATTATACAACCATCATAATGAGATAATCCACAGACACACAAGTAATGTTCCATTTGGGATTCTCATAATTAGGTCAGTTCAGTGAACTTATTCTCTAATAAGCACCCACATGTTTGTTTAAGTATCTCCATACTTTAATCTATGAGATCGATTACTTTCTTCATAAGAAAGAAACAAATATGTGCTAGTCTAACCATTTCATCAATCCCCCGTCTTAATGAAACTATGTCTAGGAACATTTTAGGAATAATACAAAACTGCAATTTGAATCTCATAATTATAATCACATTATAATTTCTAATTGCATAACAACTATTCCAGGGATTTTATCTTTATGATTAATAATTAAATAATTAAAAATACACAAAGATAAAGAATACCTTTTATCGAATAAACAAATTTTATACAATAAAAGTACAACCAAATATGGATGCAAGGGCATAAACCAACAGATAATACAAATACAAATACAAAAATAGGGTCCTAAACAAAGATTAATTAATCTTTCTAATAGACATAGATTAAACTCTACTTAAATAATTAGAATATAAATTTAAATTTTAAAAGATCATTTATAAAAGGAAGACACACTAAACTAAGTAGACATTATGATCATTATTAACATACTTTAGGAATTCTTTCTGTATATTTGGTATCCTTTGTTCTAGTGACTTACAAGTCATAATGCCTTGTTGAGGAGCAACTCTATCACTCTAGCTATTTATTTGTGTAGGCCTTTAGACTTAAGATCATTCTAATACGTCTTCCTTGATTTTAATATACATTATTTGGCATTAAATTTGGAAACCTTTTCCAAATTTTCAATATTCTTACTTGAGAAAGTTTTAAACTAGTTAAGATATCTTCATTCAAAGTAGGCTTGGCATAACAACCTGGGTTGGTCTAGTTAGACTGAAGTCAGCATGCTTGACTATATATATAATTAAAAAACATATAGTTTTGTTATTTTGTGTCTTCTCTATTTCTCTGACCACTTCTAGATCTTTCTCTTCAATCTTCTTGTCTTCTTTGTTTCTCTTTTTTATTTAGTCTCTTCAAGTTCTTTATAGTAAAGTCTAAAAACATCATCCTAGCTTTAGCAATGTCGATGATTATAATATCATTGTACTTGCTTCTTACAACTATCAATACTTGGTACTCTTATTTTTGTTTTGTGGTCTTCCATCTAACCCAACAAAAAGTTGAAAGTAACGAGACAACTCGTGACAGTGAAAGATAATTGTTACCACTTTGTTTTATTATTTGGAATATTGCTTACATAATAAAAGATGCCATTTAGGTTAAGGAAGAAGTTGAAGAATTAGTAAATGGTTGGGTGCATGATACCTAAAATTTAGTTAATAGGTCTAATTGGGTTAAGTTTGGATTAAAGTCAAGTTTCAAATAGATTTTGAACCATCTAAATTTTTAATTAAATTTATACTCAGGTAATATAAGATGAGTCCTATCGAACTTCAGGCTAAGCTAAGTCTGGTCCATTGCTGTCCTTAATTCAGAGAAAGAATATAATTTCTTTCTGTATATTTGGTATCCTTTGTTCTAGTGACTTACAAGTCATAATGCCTTGTTGAGGAGCAACTCTATCACTCTAGCTATTTATTTGTGTAGGCCTTTAGACTTAAGATCATTCTAATACGTCTTCCTTGATTTTAATATACATTATTTGGCATTAAATTTGGAAACCTTTTCCAAATTTTCAATATTCTTACTTGAGAAAGTTTTAAACTAGTTAAGATATCTTCATTCAAAGTAGGCTTGGCATAACAACCTGGGTTGGTCTAGTTAGACTGAAGTCAGCATGCTTGACTATATATATAATTAAAAAACATATAGTTTTGTTATTTTGTGTCTTCTCTATTTCTCTGACCACTTCTAGATCTTTCTCTTCAATCTTCTTGTCTTCTTTGTTTCTCTTTTTTATTTAGTCTCTTCAAGTTCTTTATAGTAAAGTCTAAAAACATCATCCTAGCTTTAGCAATGTCGATGATTATAATATCATTGTACTTGCTTCTTACAACTATCAATACTTGGTACTCTTATTTTTGTTTTGTGGTCTTCCATCTAACCCAACAAAAAGTTGAAAGTAACGAGACAACTCGTGACAGTGAAAGATAATTGTTACCACTTTGTTTTATTATTTGGAATATTGCTTACATAATAAAAGATGCCATTTAGGTTAAGGAAGAAGTTGAAGAATTAGTAAATGGTTGGGTGCATGATACCTAAAATTTAGTTAATAGGTCTAATTGGGTTAAGTTTGGATTAAAGTCAAGTTTCAAATAGATTTTGAACCATCTAAATTTTTAATTAAATTTATACTCAGGTAATATAAGATGAGTCCTATCGAACTTCAGGCTAAGCTAAGTCTGGTCCATTGCTGTCCTTAATTCAGAGAAAGAATATAATTAATTGTGCTATATAAAGGTGTACTAAGATGATAATTTACAATCCAATGTAGGATATAATTAAAGTTTAACATTATAATATCTCATAATTCAATTTAATTTATATAAACTAAAAGATCATATTACACTTATAATTTTTCTTATTTTATCTTTAAATAACTTAACTATATAATAAATTTCATATTTCACATCTTTAATAAATTAAATATGTTCTTGACTAAAAATTTTAGATTGATGTATGAAAGTAAAATTTATTCTACTATGTGATACACCATTAACATGTGCATAAGATGGGGTCAGCTAGTTAAACTTATTTATTTACTTTAGTATCCTTTGTACAAATGTCACTTTTAGGCTTATAACTATCTGATCTATTAAAATTTTTTAAGGATGTTTAATGGATAAGATGCACTTTATTTACTTTATAATAACAATCACGATAGAGTAATCTAAATATGGAAATAAAGTCTTAACTAAAAACTATTCAATCTTCCTAGTAGAGATGAATTGAAAATCTATTTATATAATTGAAATTTAACTCTACTTCTTAATCTCATAGATTTAGATGTTATAATGTCTTTTTTTTTAGAATAACATTGATACTTTAACTATTTGTTTGCGTAAACGTATAGACTTGTAATTAGTCTAACATGCCTACTTTAATTTTGATTTACATTATTTAACACTATCCTTGAGAAATTTTATAAAATTTTAGTACTGTCTATAGGTAATTTTTCAAAATCTACATTTTTTCCACTTGAGAAAGTTTTAAACTTGTTGAGATATCTCATTTAAAGAAAGAACAATGGATACCTAAAGAAGAGATCCATTTCCCAAACTCACTGGAGAAACCCACACCTCTAAAAATACTCGAGCAAATAAACAATTCAAGATCTTGTCCCACAATAACCAAACTATTATAACAAGTCAACTATTTGATAGAAGAAAGGAAGTAGACTTACACCTCACACCCATCATCTGAAGGAGCCTCACTTACACCTTTGCAGTCATTGCTATTGGGACATATAATTTTGGCAGAAAACTATAATAGTTGGCATTAATTTAATCTACAATGTCTTAATAGAATCATTAATCTTAACTCTTATAATGGTATGCACTATTTAGTTGAATTGAAAGATGCATAGTTGACTCTAAGAATACACCCATATTTAATATATTTTGCTTGATATTTTATAGTTTTATTGTGTTTTTGGTATCTAATCCCCTCTAAGTGCATTTGTAGGTTATATTTGCCTTCATGGAACAAAGGGAGAAAATTTCAGATGAAATCGTGGCATGGAACAAAGATTTGAAGCAACTAAGTACTTATACAACCGTGTATAGTGACAGTGTAAATCTACATAAACATATGAAGATTGAAGAATTTAAGTTCAGGTTGTGGGAAGTTACACACCCATGTATCTTGATATACTAATCTGTGTTTGTTACCTGTGTGAAATCACGAATTCACATATTTTTTTATTACGCACAGTCTCCTGCATGTCTATGTAAGTGATTGTGTACATCCCAAAAATCCTAAATTTACTATAAAAGGAGGTGAGCAGACGAAAATAAGAGAGCAACAGTTTTGAGACGTAAGACACTTAGGAGGTGATGATTTGGATTAACGGATTAGGAAAACACGAAGAATATATTAAGAGATCTAGTAGATAACTACATCAAATCCATACTTGCAAGAAGATTCATTAGAAGAGAAAGGGAGGTTTAGAATTGTGATTTCTTTATTTTCTATTAGTTTTTCTGCATGTTTATCATTTGATTTTGTTTTCTGTGAGTAACTAAATGTGCTTAGTGTCCAGGTGTGATAAACCCTAGTTTGAGATAACAATATGTTTTAATCTTTTATTTAATGCAATTATATTGATTGATTTATTGTGATTCAATTACACATTTTATCCTTGTTCTAATATATCAGGAATATTAGCATATGATTTGATTTCATATGATTGAGATCAAGAAATTCTCTTGTATGAATAGATTTACCATAATTGGAAGAAGTTGCATGCAAACCTAAAGATAAACTAGTAAAAATCCTCTGGATTAGGGTCAAACCTAATTCATAAATCGATGATGCAATCCTAAGGGTTTTAACTAGAAAGATTTCTATTAATCAGCTGATGGATTAACTCATAAGATAAAAATTTTGACAATCTAATAATCAACAGTATAATTGCACGAGAAAAGGTTAACATTTAATGATTCTTTAGGAATTCATCACCTAGACACCATTATTTGATATTGAATTTTCTATGTAATTTCATTTATCCTGCATTCATTATTGTTTTCAATTTTAGTTTATTTGTTTAGCTTAATTTTTAAATAAAACAAAAAATCTTATTTTTAGGCTAGATAATAGAAAAAAGTTAACTAATAGTACTTACTGTTTTCGTGGGATCGATCTATACCTTCTTGTGATAGCTATAGCTATATCGTACACTTACGGTAAAATTAATATTGACCTTAACCCTAGTCAATCAAGATTTTTGGCACCATTATTGGGGACAATAATATTAGAAACACCTAGATTTATTACTCTAGCCATTGTTATTTTATTATGTTTTATTTTTGTTTTAAACTTATTTTATTTTATTAACTTGTTTAGTTTTCTTTCTTTTTATAGATTTTGATTCTTGGTTAGTTTATGGCCTAGAGTAATTCTGAGAGTTTAATCGACATAGATCCAAAAATTGAGAGAACAGTGCCTAAAAACCTTCATAGGACATAACTAAGAGAGTTTGAGCTAGACCGTAATTAGAAGACTTAGGAGGTCAAATGGATAATGAGGAATCACATAATATGATTGACAAACTGAGGTCTATGTTTGATTATGCTAGACCAAATTGATTGGAGCAAACTCTAGCATTGGGAAACTGACCGTGAGTTCCAACAACTTCGAGATAAAGTTGAGTATCATATAAATGGTGTAACAATTAGTCCAATTTGATGGGCTTAGAGACGAAGATCTAAACGCACATATCTCTAATTTTTTAGAGATTTGCGATACATTCAAGGTTAATGGAGTTAATAATTATACCATCAAACTATGTTTATTCTCATTTTATTTAAGATGGAAGGCCAAACAATGGTTAAACTTGATGCTAAGATCATCACTGACAATATAGGAACAAGTGGTCAAGAAGTTCTCGTTGAAGTATTTTCCACCAGTTAAAATTGCCAAACTATGGAATGACATCTCCTCTTACTCCCAAGCTGAAGCTGAATCTTTATATGATACATGGGAGAAGTTTAAGGAGATGTTAAGAAGATTCCCAGATAATAGTTTACCATTTTGGATGCAAATCCAAATATTTTATAATAGGCTAACTTAGAACACCAGGCGGTGAATTGATGTAACAACTAGGGGAACACTTAATAACAAGAAACCAGAGGTAGCCCTTGACCTTATCAAAGATATGGCTATGAACAATTACTAGTGGTGCTCATCTAAAGTAAGAATTAATAGGCCAACAGGAGTGTATGGAGTGGATGGAGTGGCATAGTTAGTGAACCAAGTGGAATCCTTAAGCAGAAAGATCAATAGAATTATGATGGCTCCATAAGGTCAAGAATGCAATGTGAGATGGATGGGCCAGATCATCCAGGTCAAGATTGTCAAGTAGTACAATCTAAGGATATAGACTATTTAGGGAATGCTCATAGACCCAAATAATCTATATAGCAATATGTATAATCCATCATAGAGGAATTACCTTAACTTTTCCTAGGAAAATCAGGGTCAAGCGAGAAATTAATCCTCCACCCAGATGCCAACAACAAACACCTTAACCTAAGAAGCCTACTTTGAAGGAGATGATGTTTAAAATTTCTCAAGATTCTAATGAGAAACATCATAAAACAAAGGCTTCCATATGCAACTTAGAGATTCAAATCAACCAACTGGCAAAGATATTAACTGAAAGACCAAAGGGGAGTTTGCTAGTATAACAAAAATGAATCTTAAGGAAGATATGATGGCAATCACCCAAGCAATTAAGAAAAAGCTACAAGAAGAGAAGTAGATGACAATTGAGGGTCACTCAAAGGCACAAGGTGAATGAAACCTGAAAACATCAAGGAATATTGTCCTATCATCCTATATCCTGCTAAAGTGAAGAAAGATGAAATAGATGTAGAGTTGGGTAAATTTCCTAATTTGTTGAAACAACTCCAATATAACTTACCTATTTTTGAAACCAAAGCATACAAAACTTTTGAAAGAGCTACCATCAAACAAGGAGAAATACTATACTGAGCAAAAAGAGCTTAGAAGATAAGAAAAGCAAACTACTACAGAAGCAAATAGATTTAGGGAGTTTCTCTATTCCTTGTGAAATTGGTAGTTTAAAAATAGATAAGGCTTTAACCAATATAGGGGCCAATATTAATATAATTCCTTTTTCATTATTTGAGAAATTGGGAATAGAATAACTTAAACTGACTTTGGATAAATATGAAACTAGCTAATAAATTAGTCGAATATCCTAGGGGAATTGTAGAATATTTTCCAGTTAAGGTTGATAATTTTATATTCCCAACTGATTTCGTGATTCTTGACATAGAGGAGGATGTAATAGTGTCTCTAGTCCTCGATTAACCCTTTTTGACGATTGCTACGTTAATAACATATGTGCAAAATTTTTAAATTTGTTTGTATATTTTTGAAGTTACACACATTTAAAAAGAGCTACACGCTCTCTAGAAACATTGGTATAGACTTATAGGGTTAGATACACGTCAGTGTAACTGATCGTGTAAGTCCACAAAAAAATACAATTCAGTGGCCTATATGATTAACTACACAATCATGTAATAGACTGTGTAAGTCCGTGATACGTTTTTAAAATGCAATAATTCCTCATTCTTTCCCATTTTCTCTCTACTCTCTCACTCTCTTTCATTGCCTCTCTAATTTCCCATCCTATTTTTGCATTGATAAGATTGTGGATAATTGGTGTGTTAGGGCATATGTGTTAAGGTGTTATAACTCAAAGTGAAATATTTTTAAGTTTGTTTGTATATTTTTGAAGATGCACACATTTAAAAAGAGCTACACGCTCTCTAGAAACATTGGTATAGCCTTACAGAGCTACAATTCAGTGGCCTACACGATTAGCTATATGGTCATATAATAGATTGTGTAAGTTCGTGATACATTTTTAAAATTCAATAATTCCCCATTGTTTCCCATTTTCTCTCTACTGTCTCACTCTCTTTCATCGCCTCTCCAATCTCCCATCCTAATTTTTGCATTTTTTTGCCAAATTAACAACACCCAAGTAAGATTTGTTGTTGTTTTCACTTGTTTATGCATGATTCATTGGGTGTTTTGTTTTAGTTAGGAGTTTTTTGCCCAAAAACTTCAATTTTAGGAATTTGGGATTTTTTTGAGAATTTGCATGATTTTATGACTAATTATGGTTGAATAGTTGAATATTATCTTTACCCATTGGTTTTAATGATTCAGTTTGATTAATTGCATGTATGTTGAGTGAAATTTGAACCTGAATTATGCAATTGTGTGATTATTGCTTACTAATTGTGAAATTATGATAATATTGCATGATTTAGGGTTAATTAATTGTTTTGACATTAATTAAAGTTCGATTTATGTTTAATTTCATGAAAATTGTGCATTCTACATGGGTTTAATGTTCAATTTTGTCAATTCTACATAATTGTTAAATTAGGGTTTTTAATTTCAAATTTAGGGTTAATTCTATAATTAATAATTAGGTTAGTTTTGATTATTAATTACAATAATTTTAATTTTAATTTTAATTTTGTGATTAGTTAGTTTATTATTTAATTTTCTCAATTATTTAATGTTTATTTTATTTATTTATCTAATGGTTTTAGATTACTTCTTCACAATTTTATATGTCTAATTTTTCTTTTTATAGTTAGTTTTCACGGTTAATAAATTCGTGAGCATAATAAAATTTAAGTGTGAGGAAAAGGGTATTCTTGTAATTTATTTGCAAAATTTTGACAACTATTTAAAGTTTCAAGTACAATGATGAGATCACGGTGAGCAAATGAGATTCGAAGGAGGCGATAACAAGGAGAAGGTTACTTAACCTTAGCCCAGCCCCTATAGCGGCCGAGAATGTTGTTGTTCAATGCTAGGGCCTAAAAGGAACAATACTAGAGGCTTAAGGAAAAAAAATTGGAACTGGTAGATTTATAGACTGGGAAGTGCTAGAGCAGTTTGGTTTAGCCTAGTGCATTCGAGACTTTGTTAATGTTGGCACGTGGTCCTGACTCTTCAAGATCGTGGAGCCTCTTTATTGGGAGCTAATGCTTAAGGTGCTTTCCCTATTTTTCATGGAGTGAGGTGGCTATAATAGGGATCTTCTTAACATGCCAGTTTTGGATGACGGGAGATATGTTTCAAATAAGTTATTTGTAATTTTCTATCATGATGTGTATTTATGACTAGGAATTTATGGGGATATTAGAGTACATCACACTACAGACAGACTTTTCGTATGGATTTTCTCCTTGACACTTCTGAAGTACGATTAGTAGAAAGGAAAACTATGACCCAAGCAAGTCCAAAGCATCCACACATCGACATCTTACACTCATATACATTCATGATATTTTTAGTCAAATACTAAATGATCGGGTTGATAGTAGGGGAGTTGTGGAGAATTTGGACGAGTTTTATTTATGGAGTATGAGCGAAAAGACATTGATCCACTTGGGGCACACACTAGCCTAATTCATTAGGCATCAAAGTGAAGAAAGGAAGGTCAATACAATCTATGTTAGATCTTATGTGATGATAATGGCACGACAAATGGGGGTCTTTAATAGAATACCATCGATGCAACAGGTCTGGATAATAGCAACAATTAACTTAGAAGTCATGAAGCACATGCGCATGGTCAGCAGGCATCAAGGACCCACGGGGGACATTTATAGACTTTTTGGAGAGCCCTATGAGCTAGCAACATCAAGAGGACCTAGGGAGGAGCCCTCACAACCATAGTCACCACCATCCTAGAGAGGGGATTCCACTAGAAAATGATAGCTCAAACGTAACAAGAACACAGACATCTAGTGAGGGTACCTCGTTTACGAGTCCTTCACCTTCTGAGGACCATCGACTCGATGATTCTCCATTATTAGATAGGCCTGAGTCACAACACAATTGAGGGAGATACTAAACTTTTGTAACTTTTCTTTTTCTCTTTAATTGTTTATTTTCTTACTTCCTTTCCTTTTGCCTAAACATTAATGTTAATGATATTCCATATTTTGTAGTTATTTCTTTTTATTTTCTTTTATCATTTTATCTCTTTTCTTTATATTTTGTACAGATGTTAGTATATCATATTAGATCGACAGTCCCAAAGTCATGAAAATCAAAACAAGAAAATTCTAATTATTCAGGGACGTACCGAACTCCACTTTCTCACTTTTGACTTTGATATGCTTATATTGTGTACATTAGGTACAATGTACAATGTACAATTTTAAGTGTGGGAAAGAGGTTAATAGTTTTCTTAAATTTATTATAATCTTAGTTATTAAATCTTGTTAACATATATCTTAAATTAGTTGAAATATGTCCATATATACTTTATTTCATTATTGATTATTAATTTTAATTAATATGAAAAAGGGTGATAGTTAGAATAAAATTGTTTTTATAAGTCATATTGTTAGTACTTATTAAGATAGTTAATTTGAATGAAAATTGCATATTATTTACACACATATAACCTCTCTTTTTTTATATATAGCTTTTAAGCGTAAGAGAAAAATTTTCATAAGATTTTAAGCTCTTTTTATTTCTTTCAATTGTGTTATCATGCATAATTGAATAATTAAAGAACTTGCTTTTATTATGCATATTGAGACCATAAATTCTTAAGTTAAAAGCATTAAAGTTATAAAGACACTTAGATTTAACAATTGTTTAAGTCTATTTCTTTAATAATTACCTCATGATATTTTATCCTTAGGAGTAACCAATTTTGAGCATTAGCCTCTTTCATTGATTATAACCACATTATTAACCTTTATCTTATTTTTCTTTGATGCCTTTTTATTGTTTAAACTCTGAAGGTTGTTTACATTACTTAATTTTTTGGAAATTGAAAATTGAAAATTGAAAATTTGAAAGGTTTAATATTTATTTTCTACATGTTTATCTTTGATTTCATTTTCTATAAGTAACTAAACGTATTTAGTGTCTCAGTGTGATGAGCTCTAGTTTGGGATAACAATATGTTTTAATCTTTTATTTAATGCAATTATATTGATTGATTTATTGTAATTAAATTATGCATTTTATTCTTGTTTTAATATATCTGAAATATTAGTGGATGGTTTGATTTCATATGATTGAGATTGAGAAAACCTCTTTTATGAATATATCTACCATAATTGGAAGGAGTTTTATGCAAACCTAATGATAGGCTAACATAAATCCTATGGATTAGAGTCAAACATAATGGCAAAATTCATAAATCGATAATACAATCTAGGGGTTTTAACTAGAAAGATTTTTGTTACTGAACTAATGGATTAGTTACTAATAGTCTCGAGAGAGGTATTAAAATAAGATAAGAATTTCTACGGTCCAATAATCAATAGTATAATTTAATGATAAAAGGTCAATATTTGATGATTCTTAGGGGGATTCATCACCTAGACACTGTTAGTGGTTATTGAATTTTCTAAGTAATTTCCTTTGTCCTACATTCATTACTGTTTCCAATTTTAATTCATTTGTTTAGCCTGATTTTTAATTAGAACCAAAAATCTTATTCTTAGGCTAGATAATAGAAAAAAGGTAACTACTAGTACGTACTGTCTTTGTAGGATTACTCATACTTGCCTATGTTAACAACAACTATGTCGTGCACTTATGGTAAAATTAATATGGACCTTAACCCTAGTCAATCAATCATGTACACAAATACAATAAACTCATAGACCTGCATGAAATATTTGACACTAATACAAGACATAATTTCCAATTTCTCATATATAGCTCATTTATGTTTCCAGATAGTACTTCATATACTAATTGCAACATTTTAATAGTTAATTCTAAGTTATATATATCAAATTTCTGGTAACATATGTACACCAAAAGACTCTACCTATTTAATATCTACAAATCAAAGATAAGAGAAAATCCTAATGGATTATCCGTGATACTTCAGCATTGAAGCAACCAAAATTCTAAGCCTCGACGTAGGGTTTGGTGAAAATAGCCTTCATAAATGGGCAAAAACATGTTACCTTCTAAAAATATATGCAAAAAATGACCATGAAGTTTTGATGAAGTATAAATTTAAGCCTAAAATATCTTCATCTTAAAAAAACTACGTAAAATATGAGAAGTCTAACTAATAAAAATCATATAAGTACAAAGGGGGATGCATCTTTGGTTAATGATACTAATACAAAAAAGTCACAATTTGTAGAGAGATTGAGAACAAAGGAAAGAATAAGAAAGATCTCCTTAGAGGTTAAGAACAAAGGAAAGAATAAGAAATATCTCCTTAGGTTCAAAAATTTATTAAACATGGTGGTTTACTACTGGATAATGATGTAGCCTTAACAGTCTAGCATAAAATTATTTTTCTTCTTCTCAAACATATGATGGGGATATCCAATATAATTATATGTTTTGTGGTAGAATATTTAAAGGGGAAATAATTTATAGAATAAAATAGCATCTTACTGGTATTAAGGGTAATGCTTTTTGCAAAAAAAAATCATTTGATGTATATGAGAGGATTAGAAATTATTTGAGGCAACAAATAAAAAATAAAAAGGAAAATAAAGAGGGTTATGATATATCTTTTGGATATGATGAATGATCTGTGTTTAATTGTTGACACATTTAATCATTTACACTTAACGATTAATGATACGAAAATGCTTAAGATACTCATTTTAATTCATATATGATTTTAGGTACAATTTGGAAGCAAATAAATTAAAGTGAGTCAAAAGTACTGCATTTGAGATATTTTCTGAAGATCAATTTTTACTTCTCTTCATGGAGTAAGAAGAAGAAAATTGAAAGACAAGAAAAATAGAACACAAACAAGAAGAAAAATTTTAAAGCAAGCAGCTGGAAAAGGAGACAAAAACAACAGTGCAAGATGAAGAAAACGTAGTGCAGGATGACAGCACCAAGGAACAAGACGACAGTGGGAGAAGTGAGAAACGCAGACCATGCATTTTAGGAAATGCAGACCATGCAAACATTATGCATGAAATGCAGACGTTTGGATAAGAGAGGGAGCAAGGGTTTTGCAGAGGTTTGAAGTGAAAAGTGGTGTGGACCGAAAACATGGAGATTAAATCATCACATTATGGAATAGAACAAGAGGGGGGCAGCTTGTGGTATGGCTTGGTGGCTGGAGAAGCTGGAGAAGATCTGCGATAGAAGAGAGGGATTACACAATAAAGGAGAACATTAGGGGTCTTCAGTGGGGCTACAACATGGGGGCTGAAGCATTTTTCCGAGAAAGACTCATAAAGGGCTAAACATCCTGACGTTGGTCCAGAGGCGACATCGACGCCGATGACCTGAGTTAAGTAGTTTTTTAATTATTTTGTTCTTTCTTTCTCTCATTAGAAATTGATTGTGTTATCCTATGTTAATTGATTTGGGTATTACGTATGGATAATAAGATTTTCATTATTGTTCAATTATTTTTGTATGAACCTATTTGGTATTGTGAAAAGATGATTTTAATGCGTTCATTAAATCGTTTAATTGCAAACCAATTGATAGAATTTTGATATAATCCGTAATTGTTATGTTGAAATTCATATGTAGCGACTAATGATTCGTAATCATTAGGGATAACATGACTT
>JANSVA010000002.1:18929291-18939605 GCA_025504915.1 Erythroxylum reticulatum | reverse complement strand
ACATGTTTCCAGGTCTTCCTATTTCCTCTAATAGAATCTCCTTCTGTTGAAACTGTCATCTAAGGAGGAAAATTTGAGGTAGAGGGAGGGGTATTTTTAGAGAGGGGTGGGGAGGAAAAATGGGTTGTAGAAGATTGGGAGGGGGAGGAGGGTGTAGCATATAGCTTGGTAGTTTTTAGAGAAGAAGATAATGGAGGAAAGTCCATCTCCATTTTATGGAACCCTAATATGTTGGTATTTTAATGTAGGTCACCCAATGGAGGAGCAATGGAAAGGGGTCAAGAGAAGGTTTTTGAAATGAAGGGAGGTGGGTGTTTTGTGAAATAGCAAAGAATTAGGGGAAAACAGTAATGGCTACGATATTTAGAAGAACTGTTGGTGGAGTTAATAGGTAGGGACAATATGGGATGGGACGGCAGAAGACGGAGAGATGGAGGGCATCGGAGGAGGACTACAGGTGGTTGCAAAAGGAGGCTAGGGTTTTTTCAAGCTAGAAGAGAGGAAGGTTTTTCCATCTTGAGTCCTTTATTGTTAGTCCCGTTCTTCTCAATCTATATTGTCATAAGTTTACTTATTAATTTTTAAGGAAATAAAATCTACCAACATGTCCATATTTACTCCATAAATTACATAATATGTTATATAAGTAATGATGATGTATAATTACATTGTTTAGATTTCTATGTATGTATACATAATGAGGAATCTTTCTTTGGATATTAATGGTGTTGAATGGTCTTTTACAATAGTAAAAATTCCTACCGTGATTATACGCATGATGCCTAACTATGAATAAAAGCTTGATGTGTACCTTTTTAAGACCTGAAGGGATTTGAGAAGGTTTAAATGTTATCAAAGAAGTTATTCCTATTCTTCCTTTGAGATTGTTGAGTTATAGCCTTGGATTATAAGTCATATATGAAAGCATAAGACTTAATTTTATGATGAGCCCTGGTTATGTATACATTATTTAGGCGTATACTTAGATGTTATTCTCTATACTCATTTGTTACCTTAGGCAATATCTCTTCACTATGTAACTATTTTTCTTGACAAATGTAATCTTAGTATTGGATGCACTCTTATAAGTATAACCAATCTCATGCCTATTATTAGATCCTTTTGAACTCTTAGCTTGATTTTTAGTTTTTTTTACCCTCTTTAATCAATTTGGATAATGAATCCTTAAGAATAATAATCTCTTCAATGTCTCATTTTCATTTTGTAATGGATTTAATATATGATTGTCATTAGTGATCATATTTGTATGCTTTAATATTATACAATTCACCCTTTATTTTTTTTTAATTCTGATTCATGTATGCATCCAACTATTTTTGAATTTCCTTGAATTTGAAAATTAATCTCTTCCTTTTCTTACTTATATTTTTTAAACTTTTGAATAGTTCATCATATTTCAAATCACTTTGAATTAGAATAAATTAGAAAAGAGAAACAATAGAAAATGGATTCAAACTCAGCAAAATTGGGAACTCGTCCTCATTCTTCAAATAAATTCTCCCTTAAGAGAAACATTAAATTATATAAAATATAAATTAAGAGAACGGAAGGGGAAATAAGGCTAGGGCAATAATTATTCACATAAATTAGAGTTGGATGTTACCTCACTATCTTCTTTAACCTTAAAGCACATAAGAGATATCTCTCCTTTCGAATGCTCATTTTTGGATTCACTAGTGTCATTCCAAGTCAAGGCTTTAAGCGTTTCCTTCTTATTTTGTTCCTTTTTCTCCTTCTAATTGTTTCTTTCATACTTGTCACTATCTTTGACTAAAGGACATTATGACTCAATGTGACCTAGTCTTCTACATTTAAAATAAATAATGTTAGAGGATTTACATTTTGAATTACCTTTACCTTCTTTGAAGTCCTTTATTTTAGATAAACTCTCTCTCTTCAAAAACTTATTAAATTTGTAAGTGTTAAAGGTAAGATTATTACTTTCACTAAATGTCCCTTCTTAACTTGATTTTTCTCTTGAAATTTTGAATAATAAGTCATTTTTCTTCAAAAGTATGGTTTCTTCTTGCATCGTTTGAAGTCTCATTTCATATGTGAGAAAAAATCCAATGAACCCTTCCAATTTTAGTGTTGTTAAATACTTGGCTTCTTGTATAGTCGTTCCTTTAGCTTATGATATCCTCATAAATGACCTAAACAACTTTCTTTCAATTTCGAAATTAGTATAGGTCTTTCCAAGACCTTTGAGAGTATTAATAATATCAATGATCCTTGTGTACATGCTAGAAATGCTTTTATTATGCTTTATTTGATAAGGTTCATATTAATAGGATCAAATGCTCAATTTACTCTTTTTAACTTAATTTGTGTCCTCATATGTAGTTTCTATTCTATATCAAATGTCGTAATTCATTTCACACATAGAGAACCTATTAAACTTATTTCTTCTTAATGCAGAAAATAAAATTTGTACCCTACTATTTAAAAAAATTAATCTATTTTCTTAAGGTTCCCATTCTTCCTTTAATAAAATTAATCTATTTTCTTAAGGTTCCCATTCTTCCTTTAATTTGGTGACCTTTTTGTTATTTATAATTTTTGCAAGTCTAAAGGAGCCATTTGAGACTATTTGCCATATATGTACACTTTTGGCCACTAAAAAAAAATCTCATCCTAGTTTTCCAATAGAGGTTATCATTACCATCAAAGAAGGTATTATACTAATATTTTGTCCCTCTTAGTTTGGTAAAAATATGCCTAATTATGTCATTATGATCTTTATTATAGGATTTTTTTTTTTTTGAAATGCTAGCCCAATAGAGTCACTCTAATACCACTTGTTAGTTCCTAATAATATCTAAAGAGGGAGCAAATTGGATGTTGATAAATTTTAAACAAAAAATTACTTAGTATGTTAATGATCACAATTTATAAAGAATAAAAAAGTGAAATGAAATAATGAATTTCAATAATGCACCTAAGCAATGAAGTAAAAAGAGTAAGGAAAGAGAGATATAAATTGATTTATAGTTATCTGACAAACAACCCTTATCTACATCTGCTCCTAAGACTCTTATTAAATTTCCTCTGTAACTCTTCTTTTAAGGCAAAGAATAACTTATAATCTTTACTTGGCAAAAGGATCCATTGTACAATCTTCATCCAAGGGGAAGAGGAATTTTAATGCCACTTTAAACACTCCCATATATAATAAACAAAAATACCAATGCAAGTTTACAACTCAAAATAGCTTACTTTATCACTTTGATAAGATCAAAAAGGCTAAATCACTCAAAATGAGACATTGAATGCTCCAATAATTGAAAAACACTTAAAAAAGATAGACAAATACTTTGGATATAATAATTAATGAGAAAACATGAATTCATGGGGTTTTGAGATCTCTACTAATAATTGGATTCAAAAACTAGTTGTTATAATTGATTAGTTGTACATCATTGGTTGATTAGTGTAGCATATTGGCCAATCAGTATGCACTAAATTTATACATTCAGTAGTCATTAAGACATTGGTTGACCACTAAGATATATTGATCGATCAACGTGTCCCTTAGAGGGACATTAGTCAACAAATGTGCCAATAAACAAAATTGTTACAAGTTTAACCTATATTTATTGACTACTCCCATATTGGTTTACCAATGTACATTTAATGCAAAAATTCTGCTAGTTGTTGCACATTGGTTGACCAGTTAACCATGGTTGTCAATTGGTGTGTCCTTTTGGAAGTATTGGTCAATGACATTACTATATTAGTTGACGAATGTGTTAACAAACTTACCAGTTACATGTTTAACTTATATTGCTTAACTAATAACCTATATTGGTTAATTAATCTCCTAAAAATATAAATTTTGATTTATTTAATGTAATGATTCAACTTCCAAAATGTCTCTAAAAAATGTTTGGAAGATCAAGATACTTTTCTTTTAAAACCAAAAGCTTTGGTACTTATCTTGATCTTCTTTTATTTTTGATCTGATCTTCACTTTAACGGTGGTAAAGTTTTAACTTTACTTTATCAACTTCATGAACTATCTTCTTGAGTTTATATGATTACATCTTCTTCTTATATTACTTCTTATTAAAATAATAAACTCATTAATATTAATTATGTTTTATTATCATCAAAACATCGACTGAAATCCTTTTAATTCGCCAAGTTCCACTAATAACTGATTAAAACATAACACCGAAACTTCTCTAGTTACAAACTGGGAGCAAATATATCAATACACACTAAGATTAACATATTTCCACAAATATAATTATTGGCATCACCCGTATCTATGGAAACCAATTCTAAGAAGAAAAACTCACTAATATATAGACCTATCAAAACTGAACGAAAAATAGTCTTCAAGAACTCACTAACATGATTCAACTATTCTGAAATTGGGTGAATGCGTCCTCAAAATGTCTATAAAACTTTAATTCAATCAGACCATATTTCACTACTCGTTTATGCACTTCACCAAAACTATTCTGATTTTCTTTTCTTTTCTCCTCAATTCCGAAACTTCTGTATTCGGTTTATTTTCCCCCCTCGACCCAAAATGTGGTTGCACATTTCCATCTTGAAAAATCAGCCCTGAACTTTTATTGAATATTTGAAATACCCTTTAATTAATATATTATTAAAGAAAAGATAAGAATTCAATTTATAATAATTATTATAGTAGACCAATAATAGTCAAGTTAGCCGAGAGAAGCTCACCCTGCGCTACTCACGAAACGTAAGCCTTCAAATTATTTCTGAAGTTTTGGGTAGCTGCCTCAAGCCTCACTCGAACAAGTAAAGTACAATACATGTGTAAAAAAAAAAACAACTTTTGGATTTCTCAAAAAGTTTGGCTAATATACTTTAAAGAGTTAACAATTTTGAAGCGGCTGGATTTTACAAATCTCATATAGAATCTCAAGTTAATTGCAAAAATAGTGTGTGGAGAAGAAAAGCAATTTCTGTAAACATCAACTCGATACATTAGAAGAGCAGATTATATCGTTTAATCAAACAGGATTTCTGGGGCCATAAGCCCCATAATAAGATAATCTATTCACTTTTCGATCTACCTTGTCATATAATTCTAATGGACTCTTAAGTGCTTAACTAGAAAACAATAAATTAGTTGTAGCTCCTTATATGCAATGCAAGCCTTATTGTTTCAATCAACAATGTTTAAATCTCTGCTTCCTTTTTCATCCTTCTAATGTATTCCATCGTTTTCTTTTCTTCATGTTCCCATGGTTTGAGGAGCATTTAATCAGCTCTCGCCACTTTTTCTGATGTGCTCATCGAGCCAAGAAATGATATCATTTAAAACTTGAGCTATCACTGCCTCTGGCTCACCCTCGAGTAGAGCATGATAAGAATCCTTATAAAGTTTAAATTTCTTGTCTGAACTGCTTGCTTTCTCATACAAAGCCTTGCTGACGGAAGGATCCGTTACAATATCAGCCTCTCCATGAAGAATCAAAAGCGGCAGAGAGATCTGCACACAAATTTGTGATAAGTAGCCATCAAGCCTCTTAACACAATATAATTCCTCAATCAACTGAAGCTTTTGTGTATGAATAAGCTACACAGATCTCTGATATGTTAGAAGATGACTATCCAATCGAATTTCAGATATTGTATCATGTTAATAAACTTGGAACAAGGAAATGCAATTGTTACATGAATCAGAAAACTATAGAATTATGCCTTTAATAAATAAATTATTACTGTACCGGCCAGAGTATGATGAAGTGCTTCTGAAATGTCAAAAGACAAGTCCTGTACCTAGTTAAACTAATATGGCTTCTTCAGCACAGTTAAGAATCTTTCTCTACTCTTTTTTCTTTTTTTTCTTTTCCTTAACGGTTTGGATTCAATGCTATTAGACATCTATGCCACAAGCCCGACTTCCAGCAGAACCTTCATCTATAACACTATAGGTTCCTCCAACAAATTCGATTATATGACTCGATTCTATCAAGATTATTGCAACTAAACCTATCAATATTCTAGCAACTTCCTTTTTTCACCCTTAACTGGGACCCATTTGGGCCAATTTTCTCAAGCCCCACCACTGAGATAACTGAGCCATTCCAAGGTTAAGCCTTGTTCTCTCAACTGGAAATCTGTTCAGGTATTTCCTGGCTTTTCCCGATCACAACCAATGGCAGATCACTAGAGAAAATAAAAAGAAGCTAAAAGGGAAACAACAAATCTGAATCGAAAGAGGACCAAATGGTCAGTATCCACAGCTATAACAAGACAAGAAAATAGCGCAGAAACTAGATTACTTCTTGCAATCGAGATTCTATCTCTTGTGTGACTTTGAGCATTTCTAGGGCGGTCTTCAACCGTGGTTTATCCTTGTAAGCAATAACATTATAAGCTACCTGCATTTTGGTAAGCAAAAGCCTCATGGAAAAGAGCAAAAATAAGGCCAACATAAAAGTTCGGAATTTGAAAGAAATGAAAAACAAAGTTGATGAATGAACAAAGCCAACATCTTTCATCTTAATTGTGGGGTCAGTCTGGCATCCAGAAAATTGTTCAAATTCAAGTCACAAACGTTGAAGCATAAAAAATGTCAGCAACAAAGTATTTGATACACCACAGCTTGTTTAAAATCTAATCTAAAAATACATGTTTGCTTAAGTGGGTTTTTATCCAGTACACATTTATGAAATGATTGGGATTTTGATCATACGCTAGATGATAGTGCTTGTTGACTAAATACAAGTGTTATAGAGAGGTAGCCAAAATCTCTTTAAGTAATACAACAATCAAACATATTATCTTCTCCATGATACATCTTCTCTTTGACAGAGCTCTATGTCGATTAGTAATCTGGCTGGGTTTAAAGCATCCAACATGTAAAATATCAACTAATACTGACAATGCAGAACATGCACAAAACATTGTTTAAATAGTAATTCAGTTATAAATAGACAAACCAATTCTCTATTCTTCACATCCCTAAATGCCGCCTCAGCCAAATCCTTCTGTGGGACCAACTTGTGCTTTGGAAGAAAATTAGCTATACCGATCAAGAATTGTTTCACAGCCCAGGGTGGAACCATGTCATCTGCAATCTATAAAATATGATTTTACTTGAAATTGAAAGAAGTTTTGATAGAAAGGAACGATGCAACAGCAAAAAGTCCAGAAACAAACTTTGCACATCGGTGCAACAAGAATTGCGCCATTCCATGCTTTTGGCTGCTTTAAGTGCACCTTCAAAGCTACAGCTCCACCCATTGACTCTCCAAACAGGAAGCTTGGAAGAGAACAAAACTCAGGGTTCCCTGTCATTCAAATGAAAGAGGAACTCATTATATAACTTTGCACCATATTCTTGGGATGATATTCAACCAAAACAAAAACAAGCATAGATAATCTATCACATTGGCTACACACAGATCTTCAAATTATGATCGAACCAAGGGGGTGTGCAGGATCACTTTCTCTTTTTGAGCACTTTCATCATCACGATGTTTTAGTGGGCTGAAACTTGTGAGTTCCCACTGCAGGAATCACAAGCTATTGCCTGTTCACATACTCTCATCAAAGACATCACATGAGTGGCTGCATCATAAAATGGTTGAGTCACCCAATCTAGTGCTATGTACATCATATTGATAACAAATACCTAGAAACTATTTAGTTGAGCCCAATACCAAGGGTTACTTCATCATCCCATTTCCTTACCATTCTTCAGATTATTTTATTTTCCAATTCATGGTCAGGAATGAAAGACAATGTATACGTGAAAACACACAAAAAGTCACTCTCAAGAACCTTCATGGCTTTTGCTGGAGGCCAGACCTGTTCTCAAGAAGTTGAACTTCACTTAGCACACCAGTAGTCAGTAGTCACACCACAATGCCTCTATGAAACTTCTTGTGGCACAAAACAAGTTAAATAAAACGTCGAATTTCATCCTGATGTTGGACTACCCCTTAAATATCATCATGCAATTGTACATCCCTGGAACCAACATTTCAAAATCTTATTCGTCGAGAGCGGGAGGTTAAATTTCATCCAATACACGTTTGAATGCAGACAGAAACAAGCTCAATCGTTGAATCAAAGTTATTAAACAGACTTAATCAGCCTCGATAGAAACATATAGGACAATGGGCAGTTTTTAAGATAAAAGACAACCAACCGAACCTTTGAATTTCGAGAACTGCTCGATAACATCATCAACAAGCTTTTCAAAACTGGGGATAAAGGAATGAAGACCTTCTGAAAGACCAAATCCTGGGTAGTCTATTGCAAAAACTCCATATCCCGATGTTGCCAACTTCCTTGCCACTCCTGCATATAATGGCCATAGGTAATTCTTCTTGGCATCATGATATAGAGCTACGTATTGAACACTACTTGATAATAGCCACATGCCTTCAAAGAAAAAAGTGCAAGTGTCTCCATAACCGTGACAAAAACACACCACGGCTTTTGGGGGAGCTAGCTCTGGAAGCCAACTTTTTGTGAAAATTTCCAATCCTCTAGAATTCACTTCATAAGACTGAAAGGCAAAAATGTCACATCATACTCTGTGTCTGAAAAGTAGACTGCTCAACTTTGCAAAGCTAAAAGTAAATATTGTCGATTAAACATCAAGTGCTAATACAATGAATAACACCGAATCCTTTTGTTCTATTCGAGCAAGTAGAATCAAACACACAAGCTCAAAGATGATGCAGCCACCACTTAAATTCATGAGAAGCCAAATCACACTGAAGTTCCATATCATCAGAGAACCAAAAAATAGATTAATCTAGAAATCTATAGAGGTAGAAGCATGCAATACTGCAAATGGCTATGTTTCATTGTAACAAATTGCGCACCCAGCAAAACGAAGAGTGATTCGTTTCCTCCTGAATACAATGCCCCCCTGTAAAGGAAGAGAGAGGGATAGGGAGAGAGAGAGAGAGGAAAGGCGGATCATTGGAAAATGCAAATTTTAGCAACTATCACACATCACAAGAGCCACAACGAATTAAACACCACCCAGACCCACAAGTCGAAGTTTTTACTACAATGGGTCCGGAATTCCTGCTCCTTGCCATTACAGCTACATCCACATGGACATGTACTATTCATTCTCTATTCCCAATAAAAGACTTAATAATCCTCATCCAGTAAACCACATGTTTTGGTCGTCAACCAAAAACACATTATCAGTACTAAGTTTAGTTAGGAGAGTCCATGTGAATTTAAAGTTGCAATAGATCTCTGGGGCCTGTCACTTCGTGCTCATTAATTCGCAACCGCCACCGACACCTACGCCCACTTAGTTGTTAAAACGAAGAACACAAAAGTCAAAGCTTTTACCTCCTTCATTTTCAGCCCTTCACATGGGGTCTGCAAAAATCACGAGATAGACGGACAACAGCCAAATTACAATCAGACATGCTTGATCTGACCTTTCATAATCAACCATAGCATTAAAATGAAAAACATAGACCTTAAAGAGGATATGATCAATCCCAAGTTGCACATCTTTAAAGGCATCCCGAGCGCGTCGTCTAGCAGAGACCCCATCCATGTTGGCATTGATTATCTTTCGCAACTCAAGGTCGATGCCCGCAAACTTTTCCTTGCTCGCCATTACGCTCTTTTCCCTCCTTTTCCTACTTTTTCCCTGCAACCAAACAACAGCTACCCAGCAGCAGCAGCCAAAAAATCCACGTAAAGAAAAAAATCAGTATTATAATAGTTAAGGAACTGCAAATGGCATGCTATTTTTCTTCCTTTTTTTTCCCAAAAAACTTGAAATAATGATATGTTAAACTAGGTAGAGAGAGATAGTAACTTTGACTGCGTAAGCAATGGCGGATAGAGCAGAATTTTCCGGTCATTTGTTATTTAAATAAAATAAAGTCTGACTTTGTAAATTATTTCTGGAGGTGGATCTGAGTTCTGTTGTTTCGGGTGTTTGCTTTTATTTAATTATAATTTGTTAATATCTTTGATTATTGTCATGTTTTATTTTGATTAGAATCGTCGAAAAGGGGCGGCGTTTGAACTTCCGTCACGCACCGCATCGGATTCTACACACTCACCGTTGGATTGAATTTGGACGTGTTCGATGAGGTTGTGGCTGCAAATTATTGACTCCTTTTTCGTTTTTGTTTTTAAGCAACAATAGTCATCACAAGATCTGATTTTACTTAGGATAAAAGCAAGAAGTCAGTATCACCTCAAACTATTGATGTGTATGAAAATATTATTCCTTACGTAACGTTTTTAAGATTTAAATGGAGGAAAGAGAGAGCGAGAGAAAGAATGGACTAGTATCCGACAATTCAA
>JANSVA010000002.1:18917208-18928848 GCA_025504915.1 Erythroxylum reticulatum | reverse complement strand
TCATTGACAGGCTCCCACCATTGTCGCTGTGCTATGCATGTGCATGATCAACGCTTTTACTGTCTCTCTCCCCACCTTCCACATGGAAAATAGTCACAATCCAATCCCCACCCCAACGCCTGTTTTATTGAAAAGTCAAAGTTGGCAACACTGTAATCGAACGGAATAAATAAATTATTAAAGAAAAAGGCATGAAGTTAGTAATAGTTGAGTGTGCGATACAGCTTGCTGTTCGACTAGGTTCCGTTCAGTTGGGTAAATCCAAATCATGCATTCATGCTTTGGTAGTGATTCGTCAAACCTCATTGTTCCTTTTTTCAGAAATAAAATAATGACATCATATTTAAGCGCGTAAACTACTTTATATAAGAAAATGGACTTTTGCCTTATTTATCAGAATATTACGGGGCAGATCACTGGCCGCAAATGACCAAGTATTTCTTATTCTTTACGAAAATTAAAACTCTAACCATACGACGTCGTTAAGTACGGTTATTACCAAGTCCACGCAACTCCAACTACTACCGCTTAGTCCTAATCCTATAAAAAACCGACATCACAAGCCCTATTTTCTTTTCTGTCTCTTGTCAAGCCCCATCGTTGCTAGCTGCACTTCTCTCAGGAGGTCTTCTTCTGGTACGACCCTCTCTCTCTCTCTCGCCTATTTTGTACTTTTATGTATATATATGTATGCTAATACAAGGATTCGTAGCTACGTGGAAGTTAGGGTATCGAATTAAAGCTATGTGCAATCAGATCTGTCCGTGCTAATCTATTCTCTACCATTTTAATATAGATCAGATCTAGTATGTTTCGGGTATCTCATGTGTTGGTTTTTTTCCTCACCCTTTTTTGGGGGTTTTGTTGCTGGTTTTGAATCGTCATCCACAGTTGCTGGTAATTGTTATACGCTGTTTTCTGGTTCGAGTTTGGTTGTCCCTAAAAGTAGAAATAAATTTATTCCTTTGTTTTTCGTCGAAGGAGTCTCCTGATTGGTAAGGATTTGCTTAGAAGTGGGTTTGCATATATAATTATTGGAAATTCTGGGTTTTTTTAACTTGTTGAAGGTTTGTGGTTCAGATCTGTTGTTGATTATGTCAATGATGTGACTCCTGTTGTTTCGTTGCTGATGTCATGAACATGGAATATAAGGATCATTTTAACTAATTGCTCACTTTTGGTATTTAGTTTTATGGTGGTATAAAAATACGGTGATTAACATTTTTTAGCCATTTTTTTGGATAGTTATGTTAGGATTTGCAATATCTTGTGGATGAATTACATGATATATACTTATGGCTATAATAACTTCAATATCGTGAAACCTTTGCATTTTTTCTCCTTATTTTTAATTTCTCTAATTATGGACAGGCGTTCTTCTGAAGAATTATTCCACAGGCTCAAAGATGAATCACTTCAATCTTCAGCAGAATGCCATTACCTCCTCTGAGGACGCAAGAGGCTTGGTCTCAATCACAGAACCAAAAGGTCTGGTGGTTTGCCCTAAACCTCTTCGAGTTGGAATCCCGGCCAACAATCCCATCAGGCCTTTAAGGTGGCCCATGAGGTATATATTTGGGTTGCTTTTGTAAATTTCAAAACTTTGAAGGGCTCTAATCTTAGTTTATTCGGATTAACAGTCATCAAGCTGAGATTTGTGATTCAAAAGCTGGGGCGGAGCTTCTGGATATTATCCTCATGAAGGTTAGGCTTCTTTCTTGGGCTCCACTCATTTCCATTTATGTGCAGTTTTGATTCTTTGTATACATCTCTGGACCCTTTAGTTTTTTTCCCCCCCTCCCAATTTGGTGCTTAGAATGATTCAAATGATGCCTGATTCACTTGTTACATCTTCATCTTTAACCAATTTTTCTCGGTAAAATTGTGTTGGTAACAATTTAGTTATATTCGTGATGGTTTCTGTGTCATTAAATTTTTATTTCCTGTTAGACTTGATCACTTATCAATTACCTCTTTCGTACTACAAGTATTGAGTTGGCATCTTCTGTTCTGCAGAACTGAGTTTGACTGTAAATTATTTTCTTTTAAGCAGGAGTGTCATGGGGCAGAGCACTCGACTCAGGTAGCCTCGTCACCACCATTTTTTTGTGGGTCTCCCCCAACAAGGGCTGCCAATCCACTAACTCGAGATGCCCAGTTTGGAGATGAAAAATTGACATCAATGTCCCCCTTTTTAATTCCATCCCCGTCTGGTTTATCGTCTCCATCTTCATCAGCACGCAAAGGAGGATGTACACGAATGAAGTTTGGCCTTAAACCAGCTGCAGTTAGAGTAGAAGGATTTGATTGCCTCAACAGGGATCGCCAAAGGTCCAGCATTCCTGCCATGGCATAGAACTCATTTGAAGCAAGTGTATATAGAGGGAACCTAATGCCAGCAAACTTAACTAGAGGAAAGGAATTTTGAATGTTTTTTGAGAGTAAGAGTTGCTATCTCTAATGTACATAAGTTATGTTTTTACTGGTGATCATGTCTATTGTCCTTGTAAGTAGTTTGATGGAAGGAGAGTACAAATCCTGTGTTCATAAGACGTCTGGATGTGTTTGAGAGCATAGCTCTTTTGTAATATAGGATAAGATGAGCTTAGTATTGGGAGGGTGCCTAGATTCCATTTGGTGATCACGACGAAATATTCTGTATAGAAACTTATTGGTGATTGAATTTTGATAATATACTCATCTAAATGTATTTCGCAGTCTCACAAGTATGTGCGGCTATTTTTATGTAATTTATGGAGTTTGAATGATCTTCAAGTAGTCGCTTGAACGAGTCGACGGTCTATTCTACCGATTCGTTTGGGGTTTGTTGGCACTAGAATTCAAGTTAGTCTCAAGTCTTGGCGCGTTTTGATCTAAAGCTAAAAACAAAAAAGAAAAGTTGAGAGGAGGAAGAGAGTTTGATGTCCTTGAATTGAATAGGATCTTCATGTGAAGTGGATGAGAACGGTGGGTCTTTGTTCTACCGTATGTCACTTGCGTCCTAAAACGTGTTTTTCTGTTCTTTTTGTCTTTTTCCAGCCTTTCCAGTTCAGCTCAGCTTTAGATAGCGGAGAGAACTGAAGGTTTCCACTCAAGCGTTTCAAATTGGGTTTGGTTTGCTCAGAATTACTCTCCTACGCCATATCAATAGAAAATAAATAGACAAATCAGTTCTTAACTGGTGTTTTAGTAGAAATCAAAATTCTATCATGAGTACTTTATTTTAATTGATTAAATCATATGAGTTATAGCAATTCTTTTTCTTTTCATAGCTTTCTTTATTGTGCATATTTCTTTTAAAGCAAATATTTAAATGCAATAAATTTGAGGTAAGATATAATGATTTAGTGTAAAGGAATTGATTTGAAAACGAATTCTTTTAATTTTACCAAGTGATTTAAAAGTACTAGGGCGAGAGCATCAGCCCAAAGTAACATTAGATCTTATTAATAACTCCAAAAATAAGGAATAAGATAATATTATACAAATGTAATGCATAATCATTCTTAGGAGTAAATTTAAAATTCTCTTAACTAATAGTTTAAGGATTAAAATATGCAAGTATTTAATTAAAAATTGAATATATGGGGAAAAAAAAAGCTTGATTGGACATATAACAAAATCACCAAAAAAATCCTAAAATTATAAGTATATTTCTACTTTTCTTTTTTAATCTTTATGTAGATAGTCATATATTTAATACGATATCTAGTGTCAATATTTTCTTCTTTAGATGTAAGGCTATGACTATGAATGTGATATAATATTTTTGTGAAGTTTTTGCTAGAAACTCACCTCCTTTTTTCTTTTTTTCTACTTGACTGGTCACAAGAAATGCAAAGAATGTAACCCAAATTTGTTGGAGATTTTTTTAACTAGCAAAAGGCCTATATTGAAGTGACTTTCAACTCTCTTAAACTAAAGTCGTCCCGTGCAAAAATGGACCATGGTTTAAACAAAAGTTTTTGGCAACATACAAACACATCCCTAAAACATGTAATTATACATTTTTATTATTATGTTGGAATGGATTGCATACCTTTAAGTCGAGAAACCAACTTGATTGGAAGGTCAACGGGATTCTCATATTAATGATCTTCTTGAAAATATAAATGAAAATATCCTCTTTTCCTTATTTTCCAGTTTCGTTGTTTGTCTTTATTTGGACAATAGTCAACTGTACACTTGCCTTTCCAGCGTAAAGTCGTGTCTATGTAACCAAACGTGACACAAATAGAACTTGGCTTGATATTTTTAGTATCACGTTCTCAAACTTCTCTTCGCAATATATCGCATCTCTTGGAGTTCGTTGAAAGTAATTAATTGGGATTGGACAAAATTTGGCATTTCTACCACAAAATCTAGGCCCTAAATCCTCCAACTTACACTTTCATTTTAGTTCAAGTCTATAGAAGGGTTGGGGTGGGGCCTATATATATATATATATATATATATATATAGCTTCTCTCTCCCTCCCCAGTCCCATCAAAAAGATCTTCTTGTGTTCCTACAAATGAAGAGAGCAAGAGTGAGTTCAGTTTATGAGGGCAGAAGAAGCAAGAGAAGCAGAGAAGAAGAGGACAGCCGATCAAGGTGGGCAAGAATGCATGCAAGAGCTAGAAGATGTCGCCGAAAACCAAATCTGGATGCACGCTCTTTTGTTATAGTTAAGAAGGCAATAATGAAAAGGTCAGCGTCGGTGGTCACTAGGAGTAATGCTACGGACAACAAGAACAACAAGGGATGTAAAGATAAGGGTAAGGACAAGGAAATTCACATAACAGAGCCGAAAACTACTGATCCTGATCAATCTGTCTCCCCCACTACTGATAGTGATGAATCTGTTTCGGACCCTTCAGGGAAAATTGACAATATGGTCACTTCACATGAAAACACTAAACCCGAGTCTGTTATAGATCTTGAAAATCAAACCCAGTCACTTTTCAAGTGTCAAACTGATGATGCAGAACTCGTTGGTCATCCTGCGCTAATGGCAAACTGGGAGGGAGAACCTGTGTGGTGGGAGGAGTGGCCATTGTCTTGGACATATGAGGAGGAATGGCTGTGGTCTCAGAGCCCTTACTGGGAAACTATGGATCATAGTTCTGAAAATGATAATGATGAGCCTTACTGGTGGGATGATATCTGGAATTTCAGAGGCAGCCATTAAACAAGCCTTAAGGGTGGGATGAAAGTGAAAAACTTCCATGTATAAATTCACCAAATTTTGATAGGTTTTATAAGAAGTGTGTTAATATATTATTTTCTCTGTCTCCCCCTTTTCCTTCGTCTTGTGCCGCACTCACTTATGCTTTAATTGAAACTAAATCCTCTAACATGGTAATATATTATTCAGGAGTAATTTGGACTGTTTGCTATCAATTTTTAGTGGTCACAGTAGAGCTTTAATTATTGTTTGACTTGATGTTTAAAATTTTTGAAAATTACTATTTTTTATTGATTAAAATATTTAATCACATTTTCAAAAAGACTTTAAAGCTTTTAATTTCTAGCTATTAGGAATCAAATAGGCGGGGTTTTGCACGATAATTGACAGTAAACTCAAGATTACATTATTTTTTAATTCTCAAAAACAAAGTATGCACATCTTTGTTGACAGGGGAACTTCTCCAATCTGAGCAAATTTTTATAATTTATGCTTTTACGAAATTCAAATGAGGTATTTAGCGTTTATATAGCAATATATTTTATTTTATTTATTTCAAATGAGATATTTAATAATAACCAAATAATATTAACAATTTATTTAATTATTTTAAAATCCATCCTTTTTAACACAATAGTTCAATACTATAATTCTCAAAATTAATAATTTGAAAGACCTATTTCCTATGGATCATACTATGTTAAATCTAAAAATACTTTTATAAGTTTCGTACCGAATAAACTTACTTTATAGCAAAAAGAGGGAAAAATAAAGCAATGTATAAAAGAGTATTATACTGATAATTAGAGTTAAAAGCTACTATAAACAATGATATTTTAGGGTAAAAAACTGAAGTGATATTTTTCTCTAATATAGAGGCAATTTATGTGGATACGATTACGCTTTTAGAGAGAATTCTATTCTAAGAAAAAAATATAGCATTCTCTTATAATTACTCAATCAATCCTTAATAAATATCTCCTATGTTTATTTACTCGACAATTCCTATAATTTCTGTTGTATACAACATCTAACGTCTACACTTCTCTTCAAGTTGGAGCGTAAATATTCAATATACCCAACTTGTCAATTACATTATGAAATGCCCTTTTTGAAGCTACTTTTGTAAGGACTTCAGTAAATTGATTTTCAAACTTAGCATGCAAAAATTGAATAATCTTCTAATCTAACTTTTTCCTAATGAAATGTCTGTCAACTTTAATATGTTTGGTACAATCATATTGTACAAGATTCTGATATGTTTGTTATAATCATATTGTACAAGATTCTGTGCAATCTCAATAGTAATCTTATTATCACAATAAAGATTTATAAGTTTTGTATGCTCAATCCTCAAATCTGATAGAACACGCTTAATCCATAATAATTCACATATTTCATGGGCTATACTTTGAAACTTAGCTTCTATAGTTGACCTTGCAATAACCTTTTGCTTCTTGCTTTTCCAAGTTACAAGATTTCCTTCCACAAAAGTAAAATAACTAGATGTATATTTTCTGATTGTTTAATCACCTACCCAATATGCATTTGTGTATCCTTCAGTGTTCGAAACATTATTCTTTGAGAAGAGCAAACCTTTTCATGGAGAGCCTTTCAAGTACCTCAACATTTGGTATACTACATTCATGTGTTCTTCGCTCAGTTGATGCATAAATTGACTAATAACACTTAATGCATACGCTATATGTAACTTAGTATGAGACAAATAAATTAACCTCTCAACTAATCGTTGACAACACCCTATATTTTCTAGAATTTGGTTCATGAAAATTCTAAGCTTATAATTCATTTCCGTAAGCCTTTTAACTGATTTGCAGGCAAGCATTCCAATTGTAGTCAAAAGGTCAAATACATATTTTCTTTGTGAAAGAGAAATTTCTTGAGCAAACCAAATATATGATATTGAAGAACTTATAGATTTTTGAAGTTATCAATCTTTGTAGGAGCAGATTCCAAATCTTCAAATTGAACTTCATCCTTTATTGGGAAATCATCCTTCTAAAAAATCATCTTGACATTCCCATACTTTTTTAGCTCCTCAAAATTATGTATGATTTTCTACACTCGGAATTTAAGTTATGTGGCTTATCTATGTGAAGGTCTATTCAACATAGTTTGATCAACTTCAACAAACAACAAAATTCTTTTATTGATTTAATCTTGGATGACATGCTTGAATCCTTGTTAGGTGGCTTTATGAATTGTGGTAGTTACAATAGTCCCCTTAAGGATACGGGCCTTATCACTTTGGGATTAAATGGGCTAAGTTCTTTTTACCTAACAACATATACATAAAAAAATCAAAATAAAAATAGGTAATTACATTATCTATAGAAAAAAATTTGATGACCATCACTTAATAATTTACGTATTTGATATTTGAATTATTGCATTCATAAAGATTTAACGAGTTAAAGTTTATTAGAATATATTAGTGCAATGTGGAAAGTAGATTAAACTAAATTTTAAATTTTATTTGTCTATTAGTTTTGAATAAAATAAATAAATAAATTCTAACCAAAGCATTCCTATAAACCGATGCAAAGTCTACAACAACAGTAACTCGGTAACAATGAAGTCTGGGGGGATATTTCCAAAAACTGTAGCATCTATTATGTTATAAGTTCTGCAAACTTGACCATTACACAAGATTTTCTTAATATATCCACCGACAATTCTAGTCTAAATCTTTATCTTTGAGTTTGAAACTATATTATAATATTTAAAAGGCGTCTATATAGTAAGAGCTTAAAAAAAATTCAAATGCTATTACTAGTTTATTAATTCTGCCATATTGTATTTAAGTAAAGATTTTTAACGAATTAGGGGGAATTGGAATTCTTCACTTAGAATAGTAAAGAGTATAAGTTTTTTTAATCAAATTCTTAGAGATACCAACTCTAATTAGTAGGCTGTTAAATACGAGGTTCTTCAAATATTTGAAGACCTTAATATTTATGAATTTAAAGAAGTCTCTCATTTTTTTAATTAAAATAGCAAATTTGAAGAATTTTCTAAATTAAGAGTTTGAAATAACCAAAATCCAAATTTTAAAAAGAATGTTATAAATAGTAAAATGGTTTCTTAGTCTTACTAGATGCATTTTAAACTTTATTAGATGTAATTTAACTAAATATTGTATTATTCACGAATTTATATTTTCTATTTCTTTTTTCCTATGAAAAAAAAGCAAAATTGATGCCGTCATTACACACTGCTCGATGGATTGTACACTCGCGTCTTCTAGTACACCGTCGTACCTTCAGTTCTCGTGATATTTTAGTATCTTATCTCGTGAAGTTCGTTTGAGGTAATTAATTTGGAACCAACAATTTTGACGTTTCTGACAGAAAATCCAGAGCACTAGCAGTGCAGACTGAAACGCACGGTTCTCTTGATTTTGGAATTTCAATTTACGGAAAGTTTGATTTTACTTTTCTTTTTTTTTTTGTCATTTTTAGTTTTTACTGTAAAAAACGTTACTTTTTTTTAATAGATTTGGAGTATGATTTGGAGAAATCTTAGATCAAATATAGTACTTACCAATTACTCAAGAGATTGAAAGAAAATGTGATTGTTGCCTTCTATTATTTAAGAATAAAACCAAATTTCTATTTATTATAAATCAATATTTATTATAAAGCTTATTGATTGACTCAAGTTCTATTTAACCTAAATATATTTTATCTTAAATTAATTAATTTTGTTTAACCAAATTTGTATGATTTTGATGCGTGACATATAATTATATAAATTTAGTTATGGCTAGGCTGGGAATAATATATAAGATATATTTTGGCAAGAGTTATCTTATAATGGACTAAGGAATCAAGTGATATATAATTAATAAAGTTGTTGTCTACCTAATTTAAGTTTAGTTAATTTATTAAGTGACTCAAGATCAATTAATTTAAATTTGAGCCTAGTGAGCGAGAGATTAAAGTAATTTTTAGAGTAATTTTTAAAATAGTAGTGAGGGCTTTTTTTCAAATAAAATGGTAAGATTAAGCAAATATATAATTAAACTTCTAATCTTATTTGGTGGTCACAATATATAACCAATTACTTGCTTTTCTTACATTTATATTTTGTTTTTAGTAGAATTTAACTTATTTAGTATAATTGATATTAAATCAATGAACTAAATTTCTTAGACATAGGTTAAGTTTGAGAAGAGTTCTCAAAGTTAGATAGAAAAGTTTTATGTCCATTATACAATTTTGTTATTAATCCTTATTGAGGGTTTGATTATGAAGTTTTAAAGATATGTTAATATTATATTGATGATAAGATGTAATGACAATTTGAGTTGATATATATCTTACAAACTTCAATGATAAGATGTATGTTTCCTAATAGATGACTAAAGGAAAGTTGGTACCTGTCAATAATAGTTATCGAGAGTCGAAAGGAGAAAGGAGTGCTCCTTGGCATCACCAATTAATAAAAAAAGGCATTTTCATTAAATTTAGAAAAATATTTTTATCTATTAATTAATAAATGAGTTTTTATGATGTTTTAGAAAATATTTTAATCTATTAAACAACTATTTTCTAAGTAATTGAGAAATTAATCTCTAAAATAATATAATGAACTTTCTTAATTAAATTTAAAATACTTTATTAAAATTTGAAAGTTGTCTTCTTTAACATTACAAAATATTTTTCTAATTAAGGAAAATGTTATTTGTAATTAGATTAAGAATACATTTTTAACTAGATTGGAATGTGTTACTTATAAAATTTTGAAAAATAAAAATTTCTAAATTATAATAAATAAGGAGAATATTTATTAAAAAAATTTCAATTAAAATTCATTAAAAAATAATATAATTCGAAGTAGTTTTCAATTAAAATTTTAAAATAAAATAAAATTTTAAAATAAAATAAAATTTCTATTTGGAATAAGAATCTAATTTAGAAATCAATGTGTTTAATCTAAATTAATTATCTAGAGATTTGAAAATATTATTTTAAACTATGGAGATTATATATATGATTATAATCAAATAATATTTTATTCTTACAATTTGATTACATTAGCATGAGGAGTTGCATGTTTTAAATGTATATCATTTTACATGTAAAATGTGTTTCATGAGACGATAAAAAGATCAAATCCCTTATTATAATATTAAGTATACATTAAGAATATGATAATTGCCTTCTATTATTTAAGAATAAAATTGGTTCTATTTATTGTAAGGCTTGTTGAGCAAAGTTAAGCCTGTTTAATGCAAATATATTTAATCTTAAATTAATGAGTCTTACGTAACCAAATTTGTATATTTGAATGAACAAACTCATGATAATATGAATTTAGAGGAAGGGTAAAGAATAATATATAGTATATATTTTGGCTTAAGTGTTCTCTTCTAACGGGTCTAGGATTCATATAAATGTGATTAATAATGTTATTATCTACCCAATTTAAGTTTAGTTAATTTGTTGAGCAAACTTAAGATCAACTAAATTTAAATGCGATCCTAACCCACTAGAGATATTAGAGCTATCTACAAATAATAGTGAGGGCTATTTTATTAGATTTATTAATAACTTGATTTGATATAGTCATATGAATTAAATGAAATATTGATTAAAATTTTTTAAATGATCAAAATTTGAAATCTAAGTAGAAATTAAGCATTGAGAATGCTAAAGCTCTTCGATGAGATGGATGTGATGAGATATCAAATTTTTCAATTACTTATAAGGAATGAGAATCTCTAGTAAACACCTTTATAAATAAATTTCATAATGTTATAGATTTATGAAAGGAGAAAATTGCAATATGAGAAATTGTATAGTGTAATATTTATTTTTTTATAGCTAAGTTTAGTACAACTTATTTTAAAAAATTCTAATTAAAATAATTAACAAAATTTCATATCAGATATGAGTTGGTAAGAATTGGAAAGAGTTATAGTTAATGATTTTGGGATATGATGCTTGGTTAAAGCATACACTATCCAATAAGCTTAGAATTAAAGCGAATAATAAAAGGTTGTGAGGCATCTAAAAGGTTAGTATAATCTTATAGACCCTATTGAATAAAGTGTTTATTTCAATGTATATTGATATGAGAGTGGTTCTCAACATATATAGTGGCAGTAAGATGAAATTTAAAAGGTTTAAATAATATGAAAATACACCCATTTGGATCTTGATAAATTTGATTTATAAAACATTGAAAGATTCATTTTCATGATGAATTCAAAGAGTTTGTTTTAGAGATGATTGTGAATTTAATATTTTTATCATAAGTTTAGTGGGAGTTTGATTGCACTCTTCAGTGGGAGTATGTAACATCTCATCACCGATGGGGAGGATAGAATAGTAATTTGAGGGGCTAATGAGCGTTAGAAATTGCCTTTATATGCTCACGCATAATCTAGCATCCGCATACTTATGAATAGTGAATTTTGCACATGAAAAATGATTGTACATGCATTC
>JANSVA010000002.1:18876756-18897928 GCA_025504915.1 Erythroxylum reticulatum | reverse complement strand
TTGGTGAAGAATCAAGGTAAGATCAATTTGAATCGTTTACATTTTTGGAAGAATTTTAGATCATGGAGTTTAGAAAATGTATGGGTTTAGGTATTCTAAAACCAATTTAGTGATTGTGCTTTGAGAGATTTTCAATTAAAAACCCTATTGAGTGGGAATTTTGTTATTGTAGAAGGGAATCAAAAAAGGCAAGAGGAGTAAGAGGGAAGGTATCTTTGGGCAAGTTTATAAGCAAAGAAATCAAGTTGGGTACATGTTTATAATAGAGGAAATAAGCCACTAATATTTTCTTTGAATTAAAGAAGTTTAATGCTTTCAGTTGTATCATAAATGTGCATTTATTGCTCTTCAAATGTTTTGAGAAAGTGTTATATGTTTGGTATATGAATTGTGTGATTTATTTATGAAATGAAAAATGGAAATGATTTTGAAAGGATATTAAGTTTATGAAATCAAGTTTTGAAAATATGTCATTTTGGGCAACAAGTTTACAAGTCATGAATTATATGTTATATGGGTTTATGGTAGTCCCTTAAGTTAAGTCAAGTGCACTTTGAAAAAAGGCTTCGCCTATCTGACCGCTAATGGCATAGAGCTCCTTCATGGACTCCTATAAGTTCATGGCTATGCAAAACCATCATATGAGATTGCATTAGTACATTTTGTTCACGGCTACATAGGACCCTTATGAGAAATGTGTAGTATGTTCTGCTTTGGATCCACCCTAACCATTCTGATGTGCTTATGTGCTTAACATATTTGAACAAGTTTGATGCATTCATGTTTTGTAGTTTGAGAATTTGACTACATGATGAGAATTTGAGAAACATGTGTTTTATGAACTCAATGATAATTTTCTATGACAAGTGAATGTTTTCAAAGGTTTTGCTTATTTTTCGTTATAAACTGTTACCCATGAGCTTTGAAGCTCACCCCCTTTTTGTCCCATCTTCAGGTGAAGAAAATGAGATCAAGTAACCAAGAGATGAGGCATCATACTACTTTTACAATGTTTTGTAAATTAAGTTAGATTTTGTAAAAGCAAGACTCTAGACATAATTCTGATGATGTAAAGTGGCTTGGAATGCGATTAAACCTTTGTCAATTCTTATTTTGTTGTTAATGAAATATGAATTGTGTATGGATGATGTGAATTAAAATTAGATATACGTGAAGAAGTTATCAACTTGAGTTGATGATTTGGTACATGTATATATATATATATATAAGTGAGATGTTATGAAAAAGAAAGATAGGAATTATGAATGATGAGAAGTAGCAGAATGGGTATGCTCAAGACATTCCAAGTTTGTACAGTGCAAATTTCAAGTTTTCCATAGGGTTAAAATTCGTGTTCTAACTTTAGGAGAAAAATTGTATTGATCTAGGTTAAATTAGACAAAGTTGTCTTCTAGAAAGTTGTAGCTTATCTTTCTAGCTTTCCAACGATATATAGTATGAAATTTTTGGACATTGGAGTCGAAAGTTATGATATTTATAAATGGAGATGCTCTGGAGAGTTTAGTTTGTGATTCAAAACTTTTGGTGATGTGAGGAAGACCCTATAGAAATCCTATCATCTGGTGCCTATTGTCTGGTGTCTTTGGTCTGATGCACTGTAGACTGAATCGTCTAGCTTTTCGTCTAGTCCAATTTTAGACCTCTAGATGACAAAATCCTTCTTCAAGTCTTTATGAAAGTTGTAGATCTTGAAGTCCTGTTTGAAACCATCTAAGAATGACCATGATCTGATATCTCTAGAGAAAGTTATGCCAATTGTCCCAAATCATCTGACCCTTCATCTGGTTTCGTCTAGTTTTGTCTGACCCTATCATTTGGTCCAATTTTGGCCATCTAGGTGATAGAATTCATCTTTAAGGTCTTCATAAAAGTTGCAGATTATGAAATACTCTTTGAAACCGTCTAAGAATAACCATGATCTGATATTTCTAGAGAAAGTTATGTCAATTGTCCCAAATCGTCTGACCCTTCATCCAGTTTCGTCTGACCCTTCGTTTGGTTTCATTTGGCCCTATCGTCTAGTCCAATTTTTGCCCTATATATGATAGTATTCATCTATAAGGTCTTTATAAAAGTTGTATATCTTGAAGTCTTCTTTCAAACCATCTAAGAATGACACTGATCTAATATTTCTAGAGAAAGTTATACTAATTGTCCCAAATCGTCTGACCCTTTGTCTAGTTTCATCTGACCCTATTGTTTGATCCAATTTTGACCCTATATATGACATAATATATCTTTAAGGTCTTCATAAAAGTTGTAGATATTAAATTCCTCTTTCAAATCGTCTAGTAATTACCTTGATCTAATATCTCTAGTGAAAGTTATTCCAATCATCCCAAAATAGGTTCAATATGATTGAAGATAAAACCATGTTTGATTCTTTTGGCGATAACTGCATCATCCGACCCCCAAATGAGATGATTCTTATTTCTTAATAGACTACAGACATAGAGTTACCAATGATCTTAAGGAATCAAATTTTAATTTAGTCTTTAAGACTTTCAAGTTCTCGATGGAAGTTAGGTATAATGTACTGTCCTAGTTTAATAACAGTCTGAAAAGGTTTGGGCCCTGACTTTTATATTTCTAAACCAAATTGAATGATTTTGGTGTCATTAGAAACTTAAGACAATGGGAAAAAATGTTCTGAAGAAGTCAAATTATAATTCCATATTGAGGTTTCACAAAATCTGTTCTGAAATAAGAGAAATGAGTTTGTTCGGATGTTTGACCGGGGTGGGCGCCACCCATATGGGATGATGACTAATGAGGGTTCCTTGAAATAACCCTATAGGATAATATGCTCACGCATTATGACTCCAAATGTTGGGCTCCGGAATCACAGTCTAACAATTTATGTTATCAGAGTAAGAAGATGATTCGATGATGATCTCAAGTCTTATGATATTCTGCAAGAATTGGGTTTCGGATTCGGTACTCAACAGTTGTGGTATCAGAGTCCAAAATCATCATCCGACCCTCAAATGAGATGATTCTTATTTCTTAATAGACTATTGGCATACAGCTACCAATGATCTTAACGAATCAAATTTTAATTCAGTCCTTAAGACTTTCAAGTTCACGATGGAAGTTGGGTATAGTGTACTGTCCTAGTTTAATAACAGTCTGAAAAGGTTTGGGCCCTAACTCTTATATTTCTAAACCAAATTGAATGATTTTTGTGTCATTAGAAACTTAAGACAATGGGGAACAAATGTTCAGAAGAATTCAAATTGTAATTCCAGTTTGAGGTTTCCTAAAATTTGTTCTAAAATAAGAGAAATGAGTTTGTTCAGTTGTTTGACCGGTATGGGCACCACCCATGTGGGATGATGACTAATGAGGATTTTTTGAAATAACCCTATAGGATAATATGCTCATGCATTATGAATCTGAATGTTGGGCTCCGGAATTGCGGTCCAACAATTTATGGTATCAGAGTAAGAAGATGATTCAATGATGATCTCAAGTCTTATGATATTCTGCAAGAGTTGGGTTCCGGATTTGGTGCTCAACAGTTATGATATCAGAGTCCAGAATTGAGATCTTACATGGGCGTTTTGAAATACATGTCAAGTTATATGCATTTTAGTCATGTCATAGCAGGCAGTAGTGACCGATCCCTAGTCTGAGTTCCATGTGTATGAGTCACACGCAAGAGCGATTGTTAAGAGTTCGAGTTGATAGAATTAGTGAGAAAAAATTGATGATACTCTTTCATGATATGAGGAAATGAAAGTTTGTAGATGTTTAAAAATAAGGAATATTACGTAGTCCGATATGTTAGACATAGATTCAGTATTTGTGATTATATCAGTGAATATGGTAAAAAAAATTATTGTGAATATGTACTTGAGTTGATATGGATGTGAAAATATTTTCATGAATTAATTGAGAAGAAATAGAGACATAATTGGAAATGACAAGATTTAAGGTGTACAAGCAAAGTGAAATTGAAAGGCTGAACTTGAAAGTTAGAATGATTGTTTAATTACTATGATAAGAGTTATGATCTGGTATAAGAGGATATTAGTGGAATTGAGATCATAATTTCATAATGATTATGCATCAATAATTCCGAATTGATTAAGGATATACATATGGAAGATTCATGAGATGAATGATATATAGAGTAAGGAGAAAGTTAGAAATGCATATAAGATAGGAATTTATGTATAAATGAGATTAAAGAAAAGATGAAGAATTGAATAAGAAGAGTTAATGCACTCAGTATAGTAGTTGAACCATTAAGATATTAGAACAGGTAAATCCTAGAAAATTGGAGTATAATTGATGTTAAACTGGGATGACTTTGATGATACACATCTAAGCATATGCAACAGTAATTATGTTTATTACTTCATTGAGTTTTTGTAATTAGAATATTATGACCTTGTAAGAATGATAGAAATTGTTCTTTTTGAGGTATTAAGAATGACTGATAATGCAATGATGATAACAGCTGATTGATAAAGATTGTATGAACAATATAGATGATAATAGCAAGAAATCTTCTTTCGAAGAAGAATTTCACTGAATTAGGTTAAGCAAATTAAATAATTTGTATTAAGAATGACTAATGAAAGAACAAATTAGAAATGATATGTAATGATTCAAAAGTGAGTATTAGAGTCCTATTCTTGTAGAGACATAAGAATAAAATGTAGAATATACTATTGAAAGTATGTGTTTGGTGTAAAGTATCCAACTATGTGATTGGATTCTTAAAATTGAGGTGGCATCATTGCTAATATGAGAAGTATATAGATCCATGTTATATTCTGTGAAAAAAGGTTCGGGAGATACAATTTTGACCTAATGAATGTATTATAAAAATTAGAAGTTAAGATTAAAAATAAATTGAAATGTGTGGAGAAATTAGTATGAATGAGCAGACAGTAGAATAAGTCCATATGAAATAAGAGGAAATCAAGTGAATTGAGAAAATAATTCAAGAAAGGAAGTCAATTGAGAAACTAAGAATAACAAGAGATAATATTTCCTCATTAAGGAATCAGTTACTTAAGGAATTAAGAGAACTAATCAGGGGGCACATGGAGTTTGATAATAATTGTTTGAGTTAACAAATAACCCGACAGTATTAGGGTATTAAAGATTAAAGCGATCCAAGAAAAAATTTGATGATGCATTAAAGGAATTCGAAAAGTTGAGAAGAATAGTTTAGATACTTGAAGGAAAATGTATTAAAGGAATTCGAAAAGTTGAGAAGAATAGTTTAAATACTTGAAGGAAAACATGTAAATCGTATCAGTAATAAAAGTAAAGAGAATTTTAGAGGAATTGTAAAACTGGTATTTATTATATCATCTAGATTTGGAGATTTTATAGTATACAATGATGTTGTATAAGAGATTTGGGTAAAATCCAATGCAGCATAATAAAGTGATTTTATATGCATGGAGACAATTGAAACCTTAAGGGTTGATTAGTTGATATATAAATTGAAACTTGCTGCAAAAGTGATTGCTTTGAAAGTTTGGAGATAGTATATGTATAGGAACATCTTACGCATATATATACATATACAGATCATTAAAGTTTGAGGTAATTATTGAGTTGAGAGAATTGAATATAAGATTGAGACAAGTGATGTAAGTACTGAAAGACTATGATTGTACAAATGAGTATTTCCCAGTAAAGTTAGTGTTGTATCTAATACAGTCAGCAAAAATCCCAATAGTAGTGAAGCATAAATTTAGATATTGAGGTTATCAGATCCAGTGTAAAAAAGAGCATATAATGTGGAGATAAATTTTGGGCAAATCAAAGCACTATTTTCTATGGAATTGAAGATCAGTTTCACATGAAAGGATTAACCAAGCCCAAATTGAGGATTCAGCAATTGTGAATCTTATTGAGAGATTGAAAACAGATCTGAATTTTTGGTTCGAATAGGAAAAATGATACTTTGTGATTGAAAGAAGAAGTATGTGTAATTGATAAAGGTGATAGAGCAAAGAGATTGTTAGCAAGGTACAAATGGTAACATAAGTTATACATCCAAGTAGGAATACGCCGAAACGTCATTTAGCGGCTAAGAATATGGAATCAAGTGACTGAATGTTTGAATTGCCGATGGTCTTAACTATCAGAGATATGCTTAAGGCTTATAGCTTGGAGTTCATAAGAACATGAGATTAATGTATAGTTCTATTTGACTTTAAGCATCACAATCATTATCATAGTGATTTTGTTAGAATACTGTATGAGGAGTTAGATGACAAAAAGAGTCGTTCGCTCTTGCATTGTGATGACTAAGGCCTAAAATATAGTTGAAGGCCAGAATTGATTAGAGAGATTATTGATAAGTGAAATCGATTAGTATTAGAAATTTAGTGATTAAAGAAAGATAAATGAGTTAATTGGATCAACACCAAGGGTATGGAATATAGAGAGATAGACATAAGAGTTAAGTATATTAACACTACACTGATGTTAATTATTAAGTGAAAGATAAATTATCTCTGAGAGTATCACCATGCCAAGGTATGCTCAGGTTAGGAAAAAGGATTAGCTAAGCCCAACATGAATTGGTCTGTATGAAATAATTATGAGAAGTGTTACTGATGAAAGATGTCTTAGATTTGTAATGTGATATATGTGAGTACGTTAAGAAATATTCATACGATATGATATTGGTGTTATCGACACAGAAAGTGAAAATTTGTGAGTAATATGAAATATAGTAAGGGAATAGTTAAGATAGTGTGATATATGAATAAGTCACTAAAGGATTGATCGAATCCGTTAACTAGGGTGATTTGAAAGAAATTATTTGAGTGATGAAGTAAACGAAAAATAGAGGAGCATAAGAGAAAGAGACACACCCCTGCCCCTAGATCAGTCAGGTAAGAATTTCGAGAATGAAATTCTTTTAAAATGAGGAGAAATGTTGGCTCCTAAATTCTTTTTGATGAATAAGAAATGATTTAAATAATTTTGAGGTTTTGATAGATTAATTATTTTGTAATTATTTAATTATGTCAAAGTTAGTAGGATTTATTGAATGGGTAAGTGGAATTAAAGTGTTAAAGTTAAAAAAATGTTCAAGGGTATTTTTGGTAAGACATTTTAGCATAAAAGACATAAGGCTTATAGGGAAGGGCAAAATGGGCTTTGCACACTCATTAAGGGCAGAAATGAAAGAAAAAAATGTAGTCTTGCTTTTTAAGAAGAGGAAAAACGTGAATTGAGAGAGAAAAACAAAAATAGAAGAGAGAAAGAAGAGGTTTCAGTAGAGAGGAGAGAAAAGAAGGAAAGATAGTTAGGGTTTCATCATTTCTTAGTTTTAAGAGAGATTTTGAGGTTGTTCAAAAAGGGAAAAAGGTAGAGGAAGAGAAGAGCTTCCATTTGAGCCAAAGATCTCTTCATTTGGTGAAGAATCAAGGTAAAAATCATTTTGAATCATTTGAATTTTTGGAAGGATTTTAGTTTATGGAGTTTAGAAAATGTATGGGTTTAGGTATTCTAAAATCAATTTTAGTGATTGCGCTTTAAGGGATTTTCAATTGAAAACCTTATTGAGTGGGATTTTTGTTATTGTAGAAGAGAATCAAGAAAGGCAAGAGCAGTAAGAGTGGAGGTATCTTTGGGCAATTTTATAAGCAAGGAAATCAAGGTGCGTACATGTTTATAATAGAGGAAATAAGCCACTAATGTTTTCTTTGAATCAAAGAAGTTTAATGCTTTCAATTGTATCATAAATGTAAATTTATTGCTCTTTAAATCTTTTGAGAAAGTGCTATATGTTTAGTATATGAATTGTGTGATTTATTTATGAAATGAAAAATAGAAATGATTTATATCAAGTTAATGAAATCAAGTTTCGAAAATGTGCCATTTTGGGCAACAAGTTTACAAGTCATAAATTACATGTTATGTGGGTTTGTGGTAGTCCCCTAAGTTAAGTCAAGTGCACTTTGACAAAGGCTTCTTCTACCTGCCTGCTAGTGGCATGGAGTTCCTTCATGGACTCCCATAAGTTCACAGTTACGCAAAACCATCATATGGGATTGTGTTAGTACGTTCTGTTCACAACTACACAGGACCCTTATGGGAAATGTGTACTATGTTCTATTTTGGATCCACCCAAACCATTCTGATGTGCTTTTGTGCTTATCATATGTGACAAGTTTGATGCATTCATGTTTTGTAGTTTGAGAATTTGACTACATTATGAGAATTTGAGAAACATTTGTTTTATGAACTCAATGAGATTTTTCTATGAGAAGTGAATGTTTTCAAAGGTTTTGCTTACTTTCCATTATAAACTATTACCCACGAGCTTTTAAGCTTACCCCTTTTTGGTCCCATCTTTAGGTGAAGAAAATGAGATCAAGTAACCAAGAGTCGAGGCATCATACTACTTTTGCAATATTTTGTAAATTAAGTTAGATTTTATAAAAGCAAGACTCTAGATGCAATTCGAGAATTATTGGGGTTTTGTATCTTTTGTATTTTGGAATTTGATACCGATGATGTAAAGTGGCTTGGAATGCGATTAAAGCTTTGCCAATTCTTATTTTGTTTTTAATGAAATATGAATTGTGTATGGATGATGTGAATTGAAATAAGATATACGTAAAGAAGTTATCAACTTGAGTTGATGATTTTCAACATGAATTGTTGATATATATATATATATATACACACACACACACATAAGGGAGATGTTATGGAAAAGAAAGATAAGAATTATAAACGATGAGAAGTAGTTGAATGGGTATGCTCAGGACATTCCAAGTTTGTACTGCGCAAATTTCAAGTTTTCCATAGGGGTAAAACTCGTGTTTTGACTTTAGGAGAAAAACTGTATTTATATAGGCTAAATTAGATAAAGTTGTCTTCTAGAAAGTTGTAGCTTATCTTTCTAGCTTTCTAATGTTATATAGTATGAAAATTTTGGACATCGAAGTCGAAAGTTGTGATATTTATAAATGGAGATGCTCTAGAGAGTGTAGTTAGTGATTCAAAACGTTTGGTGATGTGAGGAAGACCCTATAGAAACCCTATCATCTGGTGCCTTTCGTTTGATGCACTGTAGATTGAATCGTTTAGCCTTTGATTTTGTCCAATTTTGGCCCTCTAGATGATAGAATCCATCTTTAAGGTCTTCATGAAACTTGTAGATCTTGAAATTCTCTTTCAAAAAATCTAAGAATGACCCTGATCCAATATTTTTAGAGAAAGTTATGTTAATTGCCCTAAATTGTTTGACCTTTCATCTGGTTTCGTCTGACCCTTCGTCCTGTTTCATCTGACCCTATTTTCTGGTCCAATTCTGGCCCTATATATGGTAGAATCCATCTTCAAGGTCTTCATAAAAGTTGTAGATCTTTAAGTACTATTTCAAACCTTCTTAGAATGACTCTGATACGATATATCTAGAGAAATTTATGCTAATTGTCCCAAATCATCTGACCCTTTGTCTGGTTTCGTCTGACCCTTCATCTGGTTTTGTTTGACCCTATTGTCTGGTCCAATTTTGGCCCTCTATATGATAGAATTCATCTTCAAGATCTTCATGAAAGTTGTATATCTTGAATTCCTCTTTCAAACTATCTAATAATGACCCTAATCTAATATCTCTAGACAATGTTATACTAATTTTCCTAAATCGTCTGACCCTTCAATTGGTTCCGTCTGACCCTTCATCTGGTTTCGTCTAAACCTATCGTCTGGTCCATTTTCTACTCCTAGATGATAGAATCCATCTTCAAGGTCTTCATAAAAGTTGTATATCTTGAAGTCCTCTTTCAAATAATCTAATAATGATCCTGATCCAATATTTCTGGAGAAAGTTATGCCAATTGTCCCAAATCATCTGGCCCTTCATCTGACCCTATCGTCTGGTCCAATTTTAGCCCTCTAGATGATAGAATCTATCTTGAAGGTCTTCATCAAAGTTATAGATCTTGAAGTACTTTTTGATGCTGTCTAATAACAACCTTGATCTGATAACTCTAGTGAAAGTTATGCAAATCATTCCAAAATAGGTTCAATATGATTGAAGATAAAACCATGTTTGATTCTTTTAGCCATAACTACATCATCCGACCCCCAAATGGGATGATTCTTATTTATAAATAGATTAGAGGCATAGAGATACCAATGATCTTAAGTAATCAAATTTTAATTTAGTCCTTAAGACTTTCAAGTTCTGTATGGTAGTTGGGTATAGTGTACTGTCCCAGTTTAATATCAGTCTGAAAAGGTTTGGGCCCTAACTCCTAGATTTGTAAACCAAATTAAATGATTTTGATGTCATTAGAAACTTAAGACAATGGGAAACAAATATTCTTAAGAATTCAAATTGTAATTCCAGTTTGAGGTTTCCCAAAATCTATTTTGAAATAAGAGAAATGAGTTTGTTCGGATATTTGACCAGTGTAGGCGCCACCCATGTGGGATGATGACTAATGAGGGTTCCTTGAAATAACCCTATAGGATAATATGCTCACACATTATGACTCCGAATGTTGGGCTCTAGAATCAAGGTCCAACAATTTATGTTATCAGAGCAAGAAGATGATTCAATGATGATTAAGGAGATTATATGGAAATAACCTTACAAGGGACATACACTCAAGTCTTATGATATTCTGCAAGAGTTGGGTTCTAGATTTGGTGCTTAACATTCACACTATACACGTCTTGCTACAAAAAAAAAACATAATCACTTAGTTCTACTAAATTTAGCAATAAGGTTATATCATGATTTACATAATTAAGATAGAAGAGATACACACTATATTGCTTCCATAGATATAACAAGTAAAATAATTGGGTTTTACATTGTAAGATGACGAAATATGTTGTATGGAAATATTAATTAGAAACCTTTTTTTAGTAAATAGTATCATTGGCTTATGAAATTATTTTGTTTTACCCACTTTTACCACCTGATAATCACTAAAATATGGGTATGCATAAAATTTGAAAATTATGTAATTGTACAAAAAATAAGAAAAATTATGAGATAGTATATTCCACATCCCTTTGATAACACATAAAATTTTTTAAAAAAATTGATGACTAATTTAAAATGTCTTATCAACCATTCATTGTCAACACGGTTAAATGGGGAATTATTGTTTTGACAATGCCTCAAAACTAGATATTGAACAGATAGAAATTAATGATGATTTGGGCTAATTAGAAAAACAAGATGGCACGTAAAAGAAAAGGTGAGACAAGATTAATTATGCCTATGTAGATATTGATTGAAATAATTCAATACAAAGGCTCATATTGAAATATGGGAAAGATACAACCAAAATTTTAAAAAATTAAAGGAGACGAAGGAATAATAGTGACTCTAATTTGTAATAGTTATAAAATCTTACAAAGAAGAAGAAGAGAATAACAAATGGTGTAGATTATTACTTGGGATAGTCACAAACAACACTAAAGAGGATGAGGTGAATGAAAGTATTAAGTAATTTTGCTATTAGACATTCTGAAATAATAAAGAAGAAGAGGAAATTTAGAGTATAAATTAGGATCCATGTTGTGCAAAAGATGTTCCAATGAACTTATCACTATAAAAGAAGTTTTTGACATTTGACATCAATAGATCTTTCATTGATATCATACCTTATCATCCTAGTAGTAAGCTTGACATAATTGTTTATAAATATTCAAGTGAGCCATATATGGTTCCAAGATGATTTGCAAATTTTGTAATCCTAAACTAATTATTTTATTTCCTTATTTACTTTGTTCTTTAGTTTTTAAGAGGCTCACTGTGATGAATTCCTCAATTTTTATTTCGAGTGATATAATGTTGGTATCCAGTCATCAAAAACAAAGTCCATTTCTAATGATAATGTAAATAAAGAAAATTATATATATATATATAAGGAAGAATTCTAAGAGCTATAGTGTGATCTACACATATAATGGATAGTGTGAGAAACTCTTATCTTTTATGATGATAGCTTCTCCTACATATAAATTCATGCTTTCTTCTTCCTACTTCTACCCTTCCTTTCCATTTATTCTCATCTTCTTTTGGAGTTAGCTCCTCTTCATCATTTTCCTCTGATCGTTTCTTCTACTTTGTACCTACTTGTTTCTATACGTTCAGTTCTTCTTTAATTTCTATTTTTAAGTCCTTAAGTTCTCCATTTCCTCTTTATTCTCCATTTTATGTTCCATCTTTTAGTTCTTTGGCTTACTCTCGATTCCATCCTAGTTCTCAAGTGCTTCCTCATATTAAAAGGGCATCTAGGCATTTTCCTCTTCTTTTATTCCCTCCTCTTTCTTTTTACCATTTTTAGAACGATAATTTAAATTATCTTCTACTTAGTGTTAGAGGTCTTTCCTTTTCCTACTAAATGGACTTAAACATTATTGATTCTAGATAGAGCCCTTCCTTCATCTCTTCTCATCCCTCCTACCCTACTATCTCCATCCTCCCCTCTTCCTCTATATCTAAAAAAACTTAGTTTTCATCTTTAAGGATTCTTCTCATGTCCTTCTCTTCCATTTCCAAGTTCTCTATCTCTTACCTCCCTAAGGAAAAATGGCCTCCTAGCTTTCAAGTCAAATAGGCTCCATCTTTTCTTACCCCTTTAGGCCTTGATGTAACACTTAATTAGAAAAAGGTCCTATTTCATTTATGCCATCTAGTTGAGAAAGATTCCTTAACTATTATCTCTCCTTCTTTAAATACTCGTTTTCTTTAGGAAGCAACTTATCTTTCCATTCATTAAACCATAGGCCCTTAAGCACTAGAAAATTAAAGGATTGGAGGAAGTTCCACTTAATGAAGATAATCTTTTCCTCTTTAGGTTCTCAATAACTTATGGAGCTCAAGATTTCTTATAGGCAAACCATTATCATTTTAATAGCCTACCCTTTTCTTTCAACTGTGGACGCTAGGCTCCAACCTCGAGTAGGTTATGCAGAAAAGAGTTTTAATTTTGATCAATTTTCAGAAAATATCCTTTAAATATTAGTCCACAAAAGGCTTAAGTCTCTTAGTTAGGAAAATTAGGAGCTTTCTTAATAAAATACTTCTTCCTGGCCAGATGTGCCAATCCTATTAAGGATTCTACTTTAATATATCTTCACTTGATGGAATCAAATACAAAAAAGAAAGTATCATAGATCAAATTCTCCAATAACCATCAAATAATGCTAGTTCCATTCTTATTAATAAAGAGCAGGAGAAGGATGCTATCAATGGTCTGATGTTAACCCACTTATTGATGAACAATGCATCAGTTGAAGCAAGTACAAATGCTATTCAACCTGGTACATTTAGTAATGCAATTAAGGGATTCATTCTAGATGAAAGAAGATGATTTGGTTATAAGGACAAGGTAAGAACATTTGTTTCTTTCTTCGAATGCCTTATATCAATCATCTCCTTGAACACTTAAGGCCTTAATAGCCCAAAAAAACAACAAATAGATTTTTGGTTATATCAATTCAGTAAAGCTTATAATATATTGCCTTTTAGAGTTTGAATTTAAAAAAGAAAAGTGTAAAAAATCTAGCTCTTCAAAAAGAACTAGAGGATTATAACAAATCATTAGGCATACCATTATATAAGAATAATGTTTGCTTTTAATCTAAGTAAGATTAATATTCTCAATACCTTAATGATATGTCAATGTATCCATCTTCATTCTAAGATGTAAGGAGTTGGTAAACTATGGATTTCATTCAACTTTGTATTTCAAGGACCCACATTATGGAATGATCTTAAGACATCCTACAATTCAATTAGGGACCTCTGGATAATTTTGGGTGACTTTAATAGTATCATCCTTACCTTAGAAGTTGAAGCAGCTAGATGTATTAATAATCCTTGAAATTATCTCAGTTCTTGTCTTTCCCGAATCAAAATCACTAATCTCAAATACGGGAGATATTTTTATGCATTAAACAATAAGTAGGAGGGGCCTTTTTTTATGAGGAAAAAGCTAGATAGGGTTATGATGAATAGTGATTAACTTTTTAACTTCCAACTATGAGGGCAATATACAAAACTTATTTATATTTAGTACATTCCCCCACTGAAATTTATAACTTAACTTTGAATCTAAAGAGATTTTCCCCATTCAAATTCTTTAATTACTTATACAATGTTAAAGGATTCTAGGATCTAATAAAGAGGGACATGAATTAAGATGTAAAAGGGTTTGAATCTTACAAAGTTTGTAGGAAGCTTATAGGAATTAAAGAGGAACTAAAAATACTTAGGTCAAGGCTTTACACTAATATATTTTTGAAAATAAGAAAGGCTAAAAAGGTGCTAGTTTAAAAGAAAATTGATCTCTACAACTAACTAATGGATGTTTAGTGTTTAATTGACAAGAAAATTTCCTTGAAGTATTATTTAAAAGTCCTAGAAAACCAATGTTCATTCTTAAAATAGAAATAAAAAATTTTATGAATCAAGGAGGGGGATTGCAACACTAAATTCTTCTACAGTTCCCTCGTATTTAGAAGAAACTCTAATAAAATCTCGTCCTTATCAAGTGAAGATAAAAGGAGGCCTACAAATCAAGATGACTCATTAACTCACGGTTTGGAATAAGTTTAAAATATATTAGGATCCCCAGCCTAAAGCCACTCTTCAATTTCATGAATTGAGTTCATTCATACCAAAACTTATTATTAGCCAACAATGTGAGTTGCTCACTAGGGATTTCACTATGAGGAACATTAAGAGGGCAATTTTATTCTAAATGCTTTTAAGGCTCTTGGATCATATGGATTTAATACTTGTTTCTATCAAAAAGCATGATGCACATTAAAACCTTAAGCTTGCAAGATAGTTATGGAATTATTATATAATGCAAAAATGATGAAAGTTTAGATCAACTCATATTTGATTAGTACCTAAGATTAACCACCTTGCTTTACTAAGAGATTTCAGGCTTATTGCTTAATATAACACCTTCTATAAGATCATTTCCAAGTTGTTGGCTTAAAAAACATTGAAACTACCATACTTTATCAATCCCTTGCAAGATGGTTTCATTAAAGGAAGAAACATTGGTGATAACATCCTTTTTAATGATAATTTTTCAAAATTGTAATCTGAAGAGGTCAAGAAAGAAATGTACAATAAAGATAGATCTGCAAAAGGCATTTAATTGTGTGGACTGATGCTTTGTTGTAAACTCACTTAAGGCTTTTGGTTTCTCATATGCTTTCAATATATGGATTAGTCAATGCATTCCCACTTAATCTCATAGCATCCTTGTAAATGGTGAGCCTACAAAGGTAATTAAAGAGATAAAGGAATTAGATAAGGAGATCCTCTTACAAACTATTTGTTTACCATTTACATTGAGGTGCTTTTTAGACTCTCACATTATTATATAAGATTAGAGAAAAACTTTAGGTATCACAAAGTGTGTGAGAAACAACAAATCATCAAGTTATCTTTTATGGATGATCTTCTTTTGTTTTATGATGCTAACTTTAATTTAATAAGTTTCCCTATCAATATTATGGATTCATTCAACAATCTTTCTGGTTTGATCATGAATTGGGAGAAGTGTTACATATCTAATGTCAAATTTTGTTCTAAAAAACTAGCTAAAATTATAGGTTGTAAATGTTAAACCTCCTCCATTTATATATATTAAAATTCTAATAATTTTTAAAAGAATCACTTACATGGAATACTGGACGCTCTTTGATATGTTAAGAAGAAGATTCACCATTAGAGCAACAAATGCCTTATATTTGCTAAAAGATTATAATTAATAATTTTAGTGCTTAGAAATATGTATGTTTACTAGTACCATCTACTATTTCACCCTAATAAGTTACATAGGGACATAGAGAAGCTTGCTTCTTCGGAACTTCCTATAGATAGGGCATGGCCATAAGAAACAAACCTTCTTCGGAATTTCCTATAGATAAGGCATGGCCTTAAGAAACCTCATATTAAGGTTAGTTGGAAGAGAATTTGTTTGCCTAAAGAAGAGGGGCTCTAGGAATCTAATCAATACTGGTGGTTACTAAGATTTTATTAGTGAAAAGGGTATAGAGAATACTCACTTACAAAGAGTCATTGTGGGTAAAATGTCTCTATAGGAACTACTTAGAAGAAAGGAACTTTTGGATCCTTAAATCTAAAAAGGATTCATCATGATGCATATTGCAAATATTGAAGTTAAGGGACAACTTACAATCTTTAATCTAAATAAAGATAGGTAATGGTGAGGGTATTTGGCTTTGGTTTGATAATTAGAATGAACTAGGCCCTTTATAACTTCTCTCTAATTTCCAAAACTTAAGAATGATGCATCAAGAGAATTCCAACCTTAAAATATAAGTGAATGATAGCAGCTGAGGATGTGGTAATAGAATCAATAATATATTCCTTAGAAGCTTCCATCTTTATAAACCCAATCAAGTTATAGTTGATAGGGATTATTGGTTGAAACATCCCTCTGGTAACTAAGAAATCTTATAGATATATAGCTAAAATTTATGCTATAAGAACTTACTAGTTTAAGTTATTCTTTGAATAAAAGTTGAGAAAAAAATAAGCACAATAGAAGGGTAAAATGATCCCTAATACCTATTCCAAATCCTACATGCAAATTAATATTGGTTGCCCTAGAAACTTTTAATCACCTTTTCTTTGACTTTTTATTCCAATGGATTGTGGAAGCATGTGTAGCTCATGTGTAATTACTTTTTCCAAGGAAATGAATGGGATAGGATAATTCATTGGGCTACCTATTCCCAATAGTTTAGTAAAGGTAATTATGACTTATTCAAAATAACTTTTGGATGCACTATTTATACCATATGGTGGGTGAGTAATTCTAAAAATTTTCAGGCATCAACACCAAGATATTTTAGCACCTTGGAAGAGTAACCTCAGTATGATTAGAGAGTTAACAATGGTAAGAGGTAAAAATTTTTGAAACTAAACTATAACATGGTAGCAAGATGGTATCTTTAAGATAAATGGAGATGCTTTGCACTTTCAATCGCAATTAGCACAGTTTCAGCTTAAAAGCTGGTTGTATTTTATTATATTGACTTAACAAATAATGACCTTTTAATCTAGTATTTAGTAGTTAATTATTATGGCTAATTCAATTTAACTCTCACTTATACTTATGATTCTTACCTGGCCTAACAAAATTCTTTAATTTTAAAAAGGAATTATAATAGTTATATAGTACCATTAACATCCAATATCCATTAACCTTAACTTTGGTGGAGAATTTGTTCTAAAACTGATTGATTTCCTCTTTGGGAGCCTAAAAGAAAAATTACTATTTTATTGGGCAATTTTAATCAGATTTTGAAGAACTAGCATCCCTTTCCATCCATCTATAATGAATATAAAATGTGAACATTTGTTCAATCGATGAGTTATCATATGCTAGTAGGGATTTATGAATTATTTTTTCATTGTAAGATCAATCTCACTGCACTGATACAAGTCACACCATAATTGAAAATAGAAGAAATCCTACATTTTTTAAGGAACTAAAAAATTTATGAATAAACTATGATCCTTGCTTTCGTAGAATCATAAAGATTACAAAAAGTCAAATACATCATTTTTGGATTATATATGGTATAAAGCTTTACAAAATCCAATACACTTACTTTACCATATGTTTGGTATCTTAATTTAAGGATTAAAATTGATTTCCTAGTACCAATCTTCTCAATCCTGAATATGTTTATGTTTACCTTTCTGTTTAGCCATATATTATAATATTTCCACACTCATACTAATACCATAAAATGAGTGAATGTAACTTAGGTCAAATATGTTGTATCATATTTGATAAATTTATCTTTATCTTAATTTTCTATAATCTTATACTTAGAGTTCTTGAAATGTTTGATTTGTGAGATTTTTATGTATTTAGATCTTTTAGTTAAGGATTACAATGTCACTGAATTTGTTTCTTTGAATCCTTATGGTCAATTGCCAATAACATAAATAGATCCTCGATGAAGTTTTCATCATAAGATTTATAAATGATTAGGTTTGTCATTCTTTGGTGTCATTTTATTACCAATTCAAATGATTAAATGGTTGTCTAATTAACCTAGATAATGTTTCATTCTAGTAATACAAATGAAAATATTGCATTGTTTTTCCTAATTGAAATCCATAACACAGACTGTATGAACTCAAATGCGTAAAATAACATACATTATAATTTATTGATGTTTATATTTGTAATAATAGTATATAATATTGCATGATAGAGGAGAACATAAAGCATAACATTATTGAACATATGTCAAAGTAGACCTATCATTTCTAAATTGGATGTTGTGTTAAAAAAAATTAGAGAAAGAACAAGTTTTGTTGAATTAATTATCTCATAAACTTAAGCTCTCTAGATAAAACTAGTGAAAAGTAACTCAAAAGAAAAACTAATTCTACAGCTCAACCTCAGCAACTAATAGAAATAACTGAGTCATCTAATGATAAATTATAGACTATAACAAATTTGTGACTAAAATAACTAAATGTTAACAAATAGAGATAAAAAATTTGTAAAATTATCATTTTCAATGCTTATGCTTATCAGGATAATTTCCTTCTTCATCATGGTGCTATTCATATCGAGATAAGAAAGGCATCGATGGTGGCTCATATCCAATGTGGGAGCAAACACCTCTTATAGTTTGTTTCATTCACTCTAATTGGATATCTTGATCTTCTTAAAGTTCTTGCATCTCTTTAAAATCCTAGAGGATCCTCCTATGTTCCCTTTAAATTTCCACTAAAAGTGATTGGATAGGTGGCTGACAAACTTGATGGTGTAACACTAGTTGAAAAATGATCCTATCAACATCATCTTCCACCCTTTGGTCATTAATGCCAACCTCAACATCGTTGATGACATATTCTCCCCTTATCACCTTAACAATCCTAATGTAACAAATAGCTTTGATGTCAATATTTGGCATTATACAAGTAACATTAAACTAAGGAAGCGTCTAAAAAACCCTTAAATTAGTTGCTAAATGCAGTGTATACATACCTTCATATATTGTAACTTTTTTCTCAATACCGTTATCTTTAAGTAGCTTGAAAAATAGAAAGTCAAATTGCAGTAGTGACCTTTGTTAAAACACCATAGATAGAACAAATCCTACAGACCACCCCCTACTCTTTCTCCTTCTAGAAATGGTGTAGGTAATTATGAAATGCAAAAAAACTTTAAAATCCAAAACTCCACATCCATATATAATTCCTCAGGGAAGTCAAATTTTGAACTTAGATATCCAAATGTTTACACGTAATCAAGAAAATAAAACCTACACTTCACTATAATTCAAAGGTTTAAATTACAAAATCCTTACCACCCATCCAAACATAATATCAATGGGCTTTTCTAACCCTTACATCTTAATTGAAATTAGAAGTTATCAAAATTTTGAGTGTTGATTCAATGTAGGTATCTTCACAATTTTTAAAATATAATTTATTAATTGATAATTAGTGATTTAGCCATTTTTAGTGCAATTTGCTTGTTTATTTGAAATTTTTACAATTTTGGTACTTAATTCATTCCTAATGTGTTTTAAGGTTATAGTTCACTTATTTAAAGGAAAAGGATTGAACTGGGACAAGTTTGGAAGAAGTGGAGCTATTTTGACCAAGTTATGAAGTAGTTGAAAATTTGCAGGATCACTGAACAAGCTTATATTGATGGCTACACAAGTTCATAGAGTTACACGGTCACCAGACATGCCCATTTTATATGGACTTGCTTGTGTGCACATTTTTAGCCCATATTCACTTTGAATTTGAGAGGATTGTGATTTTTAATCAACACGACCACCACACATACTTGTGTTGGTGACTATTTACTACCCAAAATCCTAACTTTCAAACTATAAAGGGAAAAATTAAGAGGAAAAGTAGGAGAGGTTCAAGAAAGACAAATTGGTGGCATAGGAAGAGAAAGAGGAGAGAGGCTTAGGAAAAATGTACGAAGACAAAGAGAATGAATAATAAGCAAGGAAACAATTTGGAGTAGAATTTCAACAATCTAAAGTGGATTTATAAAGATAAAAAAGGATTTCATCATGTTTCTTTTGATTTCCTAACTTTCCTTCGGTTTTTATATTATTTCTTCTATAATTAGGATATATACCTTTGGTGGCGCTTAGATTAGATAAACCTTGGTATAGACCTTTTAGTGATTGTATTTCAATTTAAAGTTTCATCGAGATTTAACTACGTGTTCTTAAATATTTTTGAATTAATATTACTAGCATGTTAATTCATGTGTGATATTTTGAAATTGGAATTGAAAAATCCAATCCATGAATAGATCTAGCATAATTGAAAGGAGTTACATGTAAACTTAGAGATAGGTAGATATAAATCTTTAGGATTAGGGTCCAAACCTAATAGCTAAATTAATAAATGAATTAATACAATTCTAGGGGCTTTAATTAGAAAGAAATTTCAATTAATCAACGTAGGATTAGATGTTGATATTCTTGAGAAAGATATTAGCATAATTGAGGAATTTCCACAGTCTAATGAACTATAGATTAAATTGAATAGTGACTTTATATTTTCACGAGAAGTTCTAAGAGGGCTTTTCATGAGAAATTCTAAGAGGGATTTAAATTCTAAGTACCACTATCTTATTTGATTGTTACCACTATCTTATTTGATTGTTTCTTTTCTTAATCTTTGTTCTAGTAAGTCAATTGTGTCGATTTATTTTAGTTTATTATTTCAATTTTAAATTTGATTAATTGAGCACCAAAATTTGTTGGACTAGATGATATAAAGATAGTAAGTACAAGTAATTCTAGTCTTCATGGGGTCGACTTATACTCATCAGTTCTAGTTACAGCTATACTGAATGCTTGCAATTGAAACTAAAGTGCATCATCAAGATTTTGGCATTGTTTTTGGAGATTATAATCTTGAAAAGACCTTTTTCATTAATCTAGTCGAATTTTCTTTCAGGTAGTTTTTTATTTTTATATTTATTTTTTTATCCTTATAACTCTCTTTCTTGATCTTATGTTTATGGCTTACTTTTCAAGACCTAGGTCATTTATTAGTAGTGTGCCCTAGGCCAATGGATATTTGTGATTCATGTATTAACATTATGACTTATTAATAATATATTATGAG
>JANSVA010000002.1:18860537-18876656 GCA_025504915.1 Erythroxylum reticulatum | reverse complement strand
TAAGATGATGGACACCATTGTGATACAAAAACCCTAGCCACCATCCGAGAGACTGCGTGCGGCATTCGAAAAGAGTTTCAGAACGTGCTAGCACACGATATCCGTAGCCCAAATCGTGCATACTCATGTGGATACCAATAGAGGACATTCGCGTGTAGCAGTGTCTACGAATCCGAAAAAGCAACCACCAATCCGTGTCAAAAAAAGGTATTTTTATGTATCCTATATGTTTTTGGTTATACATCGTGTTGTGTTATGGTCTTTTCCGCAGCGTATTGTAAATATTCGGGCCATACACGATCCAACATCATTGTCATAGCCATCAAACACACTAAAAGAATGGGGAGGACAATGTTCTCAATGGAATTATAGTATGCTATCACTTATCACAACTTTGGAAGTTTGGAATGAGAGGCACGATGACATGTATTGAGAAGCTCAATCAATATCAATGATTTATTATGACATTTATGGGTTTGATTACCCTAACCATGAATACTATGCCCTAAAATAAATATGGGGGCATCCAATTTAGAGAGTTGGCCTTAAAATACCCCTTACAAAAATACTTATAATCCAAAGTGGAGTAGTTATTATGACTTTGCATGGTTCGATCACTCTTAATTTGAATTTCTACAATAACAACAATAAGAGGAGTATTAATATCTTAAGGATGCCTAATTGAATTTTTCTTACGCTTATAAGAATTTATCAATTTTAAACTGTAAGAGCATCGTGTAGCTGTAGTTAACATATATAAGTATGGATCAATCTGGTAAGGATTGTAAGTACTAGTATTAACCCTTTTTTATTATTTAACTATCAAATCAGTTTGTTGGTATAATTAAAATTAAATAAACTAAGATTTAAACAATAATGAAATCAAACATAGGAAAATAATTGGAAAATTCGATATCAAATAAATAATACCTAAGTGATGAACCCCTCTAAGAATTCTTAAATATTATCCCTTTATCATGCAATTAAATTATTAATTGTTGGATCATGAAAATTCCTATCTTATGTTAATATGTTCTCAAGACTATTAACAACTAATCCCTAAGTTGATTAACCAGAATTTATTTCTAGTTAAAACCCTAGGATTGCATTGTTGATTCGTGAATTTTACTATCAAGTTTAACCCTAATCTAAAGGATTTATGTTGATCTATTTCTAGGTTTGCATGCAACTACTTCCAATTATGGTAGATCTGTTCACACAAAAGAATTTCTCAATCTCAATCATATGAAATCAAATCATGAACTAATATTCTGGATAGATAGAGCAAGAATAAAACGCATAGTTTAATCTTAATAACCAATCAATAAAATTGCATTAAAATAAAAGATCAAACTATATTGTTATCACAAATCAGGATTCATTAAACCGAGACACTAAACAAATTAGTTCCTAACCATATAAAACAAAACCAAAGATAAATATGTAGAAGAACAACTAGAAAACAAAGAAATCATATTGTAATATCCCTTTTTCTTATAATAATTCTTCATATATTCTTCATGTTTTCCTCATCCTCTGATCAAAATTGTCGCTTTTTTATATTTTTTATGACTCAAAACTATCTAAAACTCTCTTATGTTATTTTGACTCCATTGTTGTCCTTTTATAGTAAAAACTAGGGTTTTTAGGATATAAATAGTCGTGTAAGTGATCGTGTATCTCTAAAAATACCTGAATTCGCAATTTCACGTGGGCACAAAGACTTACATGGAAATATACACGGTTGTGTATATCAACGTACATGAGCATCTAACTTCATAGTAAAGAAATAATTTTCTTCAAAACTCCACACGTTTACAGATACTTATACAATCATTACACACGATCATGTAAATCCTCACTTTAAATATTCATTCTATGCCATGATTTTATCCAAAATTTTCTACTTTTGGTATTATCATCTAAGAAAATTAAGTACCAAATATACTATAAACTTTAAATAACAAGCAAAACAAATTAAATATGGGTATATAAATAAGTCAAATAATCATTTATCAAACATCCCCATACTTTAAGCTTTTGCTATCCTCAGATAAGTCATAATCTAAATCGTTAATTTTACAAACATCCATCCTTTATTAAACTTAACATGTCCATCCATACTCTAAATCATCATAACATATTGATCAAATTAATATACAAGTAGATTTAGGTTATCCTATAACTAACCTTTATAAGTCAATACCAATAATAATCACATCAATAATCCTTTTGAAATCAAAGGCACAAATCTTTACATCCTCACCAAGGTCTCACTCAATGCCCTTAAGTGTTTAGAGTAAAAAGTATAAGAACTCTCTACTCAATGTATAGAAGGATTCCTAACCATAAGCTTTTAATGTTATCATATCTCCACTGCTTATAAGTAAACTATAAACAAAAATTAAAATGTCTTATTATAAGATTTTAATGGGGTTTAGGTGATAGTGAAAAGGATGATAAAATTGAAGAAAAATTACAAAAAAATAACGTTACAAGAAACTTATTTCTTCACACTATAGGTCCCTCACATTTTAAGTCCCTTGGTAACACAACTTTAACACTTTTTTTTTGTGCATTCATCATGTACAAAAAATTAAAGAAATATTAAGCCTGTCAAAATTTCAAGGTTCTAGTATACAAGTAATTGTAAATAACCTTCATTGTTCAAAATAATAAAAAGGCTTCAAGAAAGATAAGGTAAAGGCTAATAATGTGGTTATAATCAATGAAAAAAGCTATGTTTCAATATTGGTTACTCCTAAGGGATAAAATATGATAGGATAATGCAAGAAATAGGCTAACCAAATGTTGAATCTAAATGCATTTATCATTTCAATGCTTCTAATTTAACAAATGTGGTCTTAATATGTATAATAAAAGCAAGTTTTAGAATTATTCAACTATGCATGATCACATAAAACAATAAAAGAGCTTAAATAATGATGTATTTGCTCTTTAGCACAAAAGCTCACAAAATGGATCTTATGTGTGTAAATAGTATGCAATTTTTATTAAAAGTAACTACCTTAATGATTTATGAAAATATGACTTATAAAAACTAGTTTATTCTAATTTTCATCCTTTTGCATACTAATTCGATTTAATAGTCAATAATGATTTCAATTATTTTGGACAAATTTTAATTAATTCGAGATATTATTTAATAAAATGTAATAACAAAGATTATAATAAGCTTAAGAAATTCGTTCCTCATACTTAAAGTTTTACATTGTCAATGTACACAATATAAGCACAAATAGATAAAAAGTAAAAAGGGTTAGAATTTAGTACTTCCCTTAGTAAAAGAATTTCAGAGCTCTAATTTTGATAAAAGCTCCACCTTATATAAGCTATAATAATCCTTGAAAAATATAAATAAAAGGGATAAATAAATGAAAATAAATAAATAAAAATAACAAAATAACTAAGAGACCTAGAAATAAAAATGAAAAAATGGAAATAACATTGCATTAACAATTAGATAAGATAAAATAAAATAAGAAAAATAAATAAATAATGAGAAAAGGAAAGAGAAACCAAAATTAAGCATCTCAATCCTAGCATGTTTGTCAATAGAGGTTCCTCGAGTTGTACAGCCTCAAAATGGGGAGGAGTTGAAGATGACGTACTCGCTCCAAATAGTGGAGGTTGGAAAGTCATCCCCTAATGGCTCGTCATCTACTTTAAAAGGTATCCCATCCATCTAGTATAGTCCTTGAGCTATCCTATCTGTTCCACAATCTTTGATTGCTATCCTTGGATAATCCATTGAGTACCTATAAGCTACCTCATGTGTCCCTTCAGTTGAGCTATCTTTAGCTGATTCTGATGTGGTGTCTGCACCTTGGGTCCTCCCACATAAGTCTCTTCCTATGGGACCCCTCCTATTGAGATGGAAGTGAATGTGGCTACAGTGACTACTCAACTATATGTGGCTCCTCCCTAGCTCCTCCCGATGCAGCCAGCTTGTCGGGAACTCCAATCAGGTAGAACATGTCTATAGGTAAAACACGTCCAGATTCTCGACAACTCCCTAATTATCACCCTAACCGCTCAGTGTAGAATACCATGTGTATATATGAGTGTGAGATGTTGTACTATGGATGCCTTGGATTTAGTAGGCTCATAATCTTCCTCTATGCTAATCATACACCAGTAGTCTTAAAGAGATAATCCATACAAAAAGTCTATCCGTAGTGCGAAGTATTTCGATGTCCCACGAACTTTTAGTCATAAAGACCCATTATAATGTATAATTATGAATAGCTTATCTGGAAAATCTCCCTCATAATTCAAAATTGGATCATGTTTGGTTAACCTCTATTGTAGCCACCTCTCTCCACGAAGAATGTAAAGAGTACCACAAGCATCAGCTCCTAATATGAAGGCTCCACGATCTCGAAGAATCGGGACTATGCTCTAACATTAACAAGGTATTTAACTCACTAGGCTAAGCCATCAACGCCTCCTAGGCAATGCATTTGCTTTATCCTTAAGTCGTGGTATTGTCTCTCTTCAGCACCAGCATTAAATAAAAACATGTGTGTTTGCTCTATGGGTTGGACTATGTTTGTAGGCTTATGTTTTGTGCAAGCTCTAGTTGGATCTTTAAAGGATCCTTTTCCTCATTGTCACTTCCTTGGGATCTCCTTTTCTCATCGCAATCTTATCATTGCGCCTGAAACTTTATACCAATGTAAGAAAATAACAACCAAAGTGCAAAAAATAAAATTTTCTCCATACTTATTTCTTATGTTCACTAAATTGTTAAATGTGAAAACAAACTAGAAAAAGCAAAATTTTTAAAAAAGCAAAATCACTTGCAAATAATATAACAAAAATAAATAAATAAATATAATTAAATAATTGGAAAATAACTAATAATCTAATTGATCACAAATTTGAAATAAAAATATAGTAACAAACAAATAAAACTAATCTAATTATTTAATTATGAAATTAACCCTAAAATTGAAATTTAAACGTCTAATATAACAATTATGCAAAATTAGTGAAATTAAACATTGAATTCATCTAAAAAGATCAAAATTCAAATGAAATGAAATAATAAAATAACTTTAATTAACTATTAAAACAACTGATTAATCCTAAGTTCACACCAAAACATCACGATTTAACAATTAGTGAGCAAAATCATATAAATTCATAATTCCAAGTGAAATTTCATCCAATTCGTATGCAATTTAGCAAATCGAATCAGTAAATCATATGAGTAAGGATAAAATTCAACTATTAAACCACAATTGACCATAAAATCAAGCAAATTTATACAAAAGCATAAGACCCTAACCCTACCATTTTTAGGAGTGAAAATCCCTAAAAGTTGCAAAAATACCTAATTATTGATTCATAAACAAGTGAAATTGGTAAGACAATTTACTTGGGTGTCACAAATATGCAAGAAAAATGTTGAAAATGGGTTAGAGAGGGAGAGTGGTGACGGTAAAAGAGTAGGGAAAGTAGAGAAAATGAGAAAAATGAAAGAGGTATGGCAACTTTAAAATTGTCGCAAACTTACATGGTGTACTACATAGTTGTGTAGCTAACCATGTAAGTTACAAATTTATAACTTATTGCAGACTTACACGATATGTTACATGGGTGTGTAACTAATTGTGTAAGTCTAAACGAGTGTGTCTAAAGAGCATGTAGCGCTTTATAAATGTATGAAACATGAAAAATAGTTCGACAAATTTAAAAATTTTGCACTCAAAGTTATGAAACTTTAACACATATACCCCAACATGATAAATATTCGCAATCTCTTAAGGATGCTTCATTTCCTAGCCTAAAACATATCAAAACTAAAATAAATCCTATGCTAAAATAAAAATAAAAACAAAAAGAGATAAAATTTAAAAGTAAAACCTATACTAATTCTTAGGTTGCCTCTAAAGTAGCATTTGGTTAACACCATAAGCTCGATGTACCTTTCATGCTCAAGTTGGCTTATAAAAATTAGGTTGTAGGCTAAAAAATTAGCTTAACCTCTAAGTAAGCTACATGTAAAATTATATGTATAAAGTTTTGGTATAATTTGTATTGAGTCATGATATTCTTAATACTCAGTGATGATATTCTCATATTTAATTGAAAGAGTGACTTATATATTATGAGTGATGGTATCTTTCGTATATAGGTTTCCATATTGGATATATGGAATTTTGATATAGTTTGAATTGAGGTATTCTATTCTTGATACTAATACATGAATTCCCATATTAAAGTGAAAGTGTTACTTATCTATAATGACTCCTGGTATTTTTTATACATAAGAGGTATTGAATGTATACAAGTTATATATGGTATCCTTCATGTTGAGTAATTGTATTCTCATATTAAGGCAAAGGTGTGATTTATTTTGTAATATCCTAGTTCGATTATTGTACTGTGTACTGTGTTGCACATGCATTTTATAAAGTATGCTCTATTTATGGTATACTAGAGTAATTTAAATGTTTAAATGTATTATTGAGATTATAAAAGAGATCACAGATAGACCAGAGACGGTTTTAGACTCGACCAAAAATTTTCAAAAAATCTGAAAAGTTACGGAATGAATCCGAATGAGTTTTAAAAAGTCCTAAAATGTGCTTTGGAGATTTGGGTAATACTTTTGAATGAAATCCGAACGATTTTGGTGTCATTTAGTTATTTCCAGATTCAATCCAAAAATTCTTCCAGGCAATCGAAAAGTTATTGAATAATTTCAAAACACGATGAAAAGCTCCAAATTTAGGATTGGAGTCCATAGGAACTGAAATGGGTAAAAACAGAAATTGTTTGAATAGAATTCGGGTAATCCAAAATTACGGGACTAAAATGCCCTTTTTGAAAAATAATGAGTATTGATGATTTTAAATCCATTCAAAATTTTTAAAAGCATTCAATCAACAAGTATTGACCTTAATTAGAGTATTTCATGGTCAATTTGAAAATAAGACAATTGTGGAATGTTTTGGGGATTTAATTCGGTTAGTTGATCAACTAAACACATTAAAGGGTAATTTCATCTTTTATACTAATTAAGGGCAATTTGTTCTTTTTACATGATATTAGTGGATTGATGAGTCATTAGAGATGACCAATGAGATGATGAGCTATCTTTGATGAGTCATTAGTGATGACAAATAAGAAGGTGACATGTGTAATCCATTAAATGAGTATAAAAGCAAAATTTGCTTCATTCTTTAAACATAACCGTGAGAGTGAATGGAGAGTGCACGTGAGAGTTGAAAAAAGGGAAGAAAAATAAGAGAAGAAAGAGTGAAGTTTCTTCCATGGAGAGAAGGAGGAGAATGTAGCTTATTTTTTATGGGAGTATGATTTAAAAAGAGCTTGATCAAGACTAAATATTCTTCAACTGTCCAAAAGATTGAAAGAAAGTGGTAAGCTTTCCTAACCTAAAATTCTAATTTTTATGGTTTTGTTTTGAGTGAGAAATATGTTTTTAAGATCAGTGGTTTCTTAGTGTTACTTTGGTGTTTCTTTACATAGAATTGATTGAATATGACAAGAGAGGAAAGTGCAGTAGAATTCTGACTTAGGTTAGTCTAAACCAATACAAATGTTTTAGCCTTAACTAGACCTACATACCTCAAAATTGAGTTGTTCTAATTGGATCCTAAACCTAAGACATATTACTAAAAATCTCTAGAAGAGAACTAAACCTAATTTGGGATGAATGACATTGAAATTTGAGATCGAAAGTGGTAACTTGATACTTCCCCTGTGTTGAAATACTTTGTGATACTTAGTACATTTTCATGATTTAGAAGTTGAAATGGCATGATTTTTTATGATATCAAAACTAGAGACATAGGGGAACAAATGTATAGAATTCCTCAAAACCTAATTTGAACGTTTACTATGTGAAAATTAAGGAAGAAGTGGAGGTATGGATTATAGACATAGGTCATAACCTTGACTCATCATGCATGATTGTGCTATGGTGAATTAAAATGGGTGAGATTGTGTTTTGAAGGAATTGATAAGTTAGAGTGGGGAAAAATAATATTTAAGTGACTTTTGAAATTAGATTTGGAAACGATGACCAATAGGTTAGCTTACAAAAGTAAGCAGAAATATGATTAGCATACGTGTTACACAATTAGATACAAATCTAGAATTCGGTTAAACTAAATATATAGTTTTAATGCCTTATTTCCTAATTTAGAAATAAGTGCCGAAATGCATTTTGTGTAGGCAAAGGAGAGTTAACGAACTCGTGAGTGTGCTTAGTGATTACTGTGAAAAATTATGAGTGTATTTTAACTGTTTTGTATGACTTAATTCTTTGTAAAAGAATTGATGATATATGAATGTATTTTAATTGTTTTATATGACTAACTTCTTTGCAAAATAATTAATGACATGTGAGTGTTCTTTAAATTGAATTTATGCAAATGGCTTTCATTTGATCATGAAATGAATATTTATGATGAATTTTACGCAAATGATATTTTACAAGTGAATATTGCTAGCATAAGAGTATGCTTTCGCAATATATGAGTTTTAATTTGAAAGTTAAATTGTATATGATTGGGAGTTATATTGAAATAATTCACTTATGAATCCTCCCATATTTGATTTAGAAAATAAGATGAGTCATAAATGCAAGAGTTGCTTTTGCCTATGGTACACCAGTAGGCTTTATATATGCCATTATATCAGTATATTTATAGTGGTTAACCTATTACGGTAAGCGATGTAAAACCAGCTTTATAACTAGTGGTTAAATGGTTACAAGTAAGCGATGTAGAACTAGCTCTGTGACTTTATGCCTAGTGTATCGTATGGTAAAGAAACTAGTGGTGAGTGAGTTATGTTAAGTAAGAAAATTTCATGACAGTAATAATGTTGCCACCACTATTTATTTTAAAAGTGATTTGAGAGGTACCATATAGTACCAATTCTAGTGGTTGACTTATTTTCAATATAAAAGTTTTCAGTATAAAAAATTATGATAACTACGTTTTCATTGTTATTTGGGAATGCATTTGTCACAACTTTTAAGAACATAAAATTTGTGTTTTTTAAAACTATTGCAGTTTTTAATTATTGGAGATGAGAAACACTAAAGATGTAAAAACAAAAAACATTATAAAATATTTTATTTTTGAAAATCACAATAAAAAGCATGAAAGAACAAGACAATCAAATATTCTCTTCATTCTCTTTTACAATTGATAATTTTCAAGAAAAATATGCAACACGATGAGCAAGAAGAAGAAGAGAAATTTTAAAAAGATAATATTATGATATTACTATTTTATCATTTTAAAAATAAATTACTCATTTACCCTTTGCAATATACTTCAATTTAAATTTCTTAATGTTAAGTTGGTGGCCATATCCTTTCCCAAGTAACTAAAATAAGGTTTAAAGAGTAACCACTCGATTCCTAGAGTTTAGAGGATAAAATTTAATTTTTGTAGAATGAGGTTAGCTTTTATGAAACATTAGCCTTATTGTCTTACGGGTAAATCAAAAGATTGACTTAATTAATTTCTCTTTAAAATAAACAATAGCAATAATAGTATAGTAATAATTAAAAATAATTATAAAATAAAGGTTGAGTAATAATGGAAAATAAGTTTTTTAAGATCCAAGTATGCATACAATTTAGTGAACAACTAAATTAGCAAAAAGAAATAATGGATATCATGTTTATATTAAAAATGGAACTTTCTTATTGCTTTTTTTTTACATTCATCCTAATTTTTATGATTGACTTATGGATATAATATAGATTGAACTTAATATAGGTTTGTGAAAAATAAAGGGTGCTAAGTATGTTATCTAATTTAGCTTAATAATGATGATCATGATAATTTGCCTTAGGTGTCTCTCTTTCATAGCAATATTTTAAAATTTATAGTTAGATTTTAACTACCACAGTAGAATTTAGTTCTAACTTTTACTAAAAAGATTAGTTAACCTTTAATTAATATTCTAACTCCTTATATAGATGAAATTTATTTTTATTGAATTTAATAATTTCAAATAATTAAGCCTCTCACATGTGGCTTTAGCACAGAAGACTAAAAATGAATATTAACTCGTGTTAAATAAATCAAGCTCACTTCGTACACTAATTAAGGGTGTATCATTTGTCCACAATTTGTTCTTCACACTGGATCAAAAATGAAACTTTTAGTACTCAGGTTCACTAAGTTTTTCTTTATAAGTTAGGAAGCTAAAGAAACTTCTTATATATATAAGCATGTATGTTTTTATTTGAGACAGGGTGATGAAGAGACTTCTCCTGGATTTGATGCCGAAGGTTTATGCATTTTTTATAGAGTAAGTGAGTTAAAAAGACTTCCTCTAGACCTGAGTGATATGTGTTATTACTGATACATTTAATCCATGACACTTAGTGATTAATGCTTCAAAATGTTTAAGACATTTTGTTTAGTTCATATTTAGTTTTAGGTACAATTAGGAAGCATAATAGCTAAAGTAAGTTGAAAGCACACTCTTTGAGCTGTCTTCTTGAGATTCACACTCAATTGTCTTCATAGAATAAGAAGGAGAAGGATTAGAGTGAAGAGGATACAAGAAAATGAAAAAACATAAAGTGTATATGGTACAATGCATTACTCACGGCCATAAGTATTGCAAGTCACGACCATGAATTAAGTTGTCATAGTCGTGAGTCATCTTTCACGCCTATGACACAAGATGTCATAGGTGAGAAGGGATGTTCACGATTGTGAGCCTTAACTAGGCCATTGACGTAATGCATCATAACACTTCTCAAAATAACTAAACCTACAACTATAGAAACGGTGAGTCTAGGTCAATCCCACAGAGAGTGTGTGTAAAGCTTTTGAAAAGAAATCAATCGATATTTAGGCTATAGGATTTTGGTTTTGTTTTCAAATAAGAAAATAAAATGAAACTAAACTAATAAAAACAAAGTAAAGAAAATAATGAAAAGTGATGAATTTAATAAGGACCCTATCATCGGTTCACTCGGCCTACATACAGTTAAACATATTTCGTTAAATTGTTGTTCTTATACCTCTCCTAGTAACTATTGATCATAGGTTAACAACAAGCTCTGTTAACCCTAATTTTCCCTTAATTCATGTTTAATTAAGAAGAGTTTGTTAATCAAACCTAGCTACTAGACAACCCAAAATAAGCTCTCTAGATTTAATTCGAATACCACATTACAAATTAGGAAAACAAATTAATCAAAGTAACAACTACACAAGCTCAGGTCATTTAACCTAAGTTATGTCATCCCTAATGAATTAAAACCATTAGTTTCCATAAACAAATCTCAACATAACAATTACGGATTATATTGAAATTATAGTAATGATTTTGTACATAAAAATAATCAAATAGAGCATTCAATCATTCTCACACAACACCCAAAAATTAAACATAGGATAAAAAAACCAATCTCTAAGAGAAAGAATAATAAATAATGAGAGAAATGCTTAACCAGGTTCTTCTGTGTTGATATCACCTTTGAGCTGATGTCAAGAAGCTAACCCTCCATGGGTCTGCAAAGGAATGAAGCTTTGCCCCTTCTCTTCTTCAAAACTGAGAGCTTACACTCTTAAAACCAAAACCCTAAAAGAAATATGCCTTCTGTCATCACATTATGTCTATCTATATTAAAAAGTAAGGTTTCGGGTGGACTAATGGCATTGTCATGGGTGTGAGAGCACTCTCACGCCTATGACTTATTTATCATGGCCGTGATATGTTTCTCATGCCATGACTTATGCTATTCTTCATTCCTTTTGGCACTTTCTTGTCTCCTTTTCCTATAATCCTTCTTCTTCTTGCTCCATGAAGACAAGTGAGTGTGAATCTTAAAAAGACAACTCAAATATTGTTTTTTCGACTCACTTTAGGTCTTTTGCTTCCAAATTATACCTAAAATCATATATGAACTAAATTGAGTGTCTTAAGCATTTTTAAAACATTAATCACTAAATGTCATAGATTAAATTTATCAACAATTAAGTACATATCAATTTACCCCACACTTAGATTTTGCATGTCTTTGGGCAAAACATCTAAATTAAAGTTACAGACCTAAAACATTTACTCATTTTCCATATGTTCCCATAATTGATAGTCATAAGCAAAGGTGAATAAGTTTCAAAAACTATAGAAAGAATTCAACATTCAACACTTCTACTCATGATCAATCAACATTCATCACCTTTAGAAACTAAGCAATCTAGAGATAGACTTGGAAAATATATTTAAACAAGGTTAGTTTATGGGTACACTAAAATTCCATTCATGATTAAGACATTCCACAACTTTACATATCATTTTATTTCTCCACCACTAAGAGTCACATGCATAATCATGAATGAAAGGATTTCTCTAAGGTTGTAATATAGGTAAGGGTAAGGTGAGATGTATTTGGATAATGTAGTATAAAAGCCATGGAGCTAGTGAAATAAAAGTAACACTCAATGCAACATCAAGCGTAAAAATTAACATTCATTCAAAACTAGGTACCTCAAGCTATGATGAATGCAAAAATCTTGTTTCACTTCTCAAATTCAAGCTTTCACACCTCAAACCATATAAAGCATAACCAATTAGAAGGGATCACTCATAAAAATCGATGATAACAATACATTTAAACTATAAAGAGTGATCCTTCCAAAACAATATCTACCTCATATGCAACATACTCAGATCACCCATTCAATACAACTTTAGGAGGAGAAACCAATAATTAACAACTTTTCAAAACAAATGTATTTCCTCCTTGACACTTTTATTCAAACATTTTTTATTTTTCTCTTTTCTTTTCCTTTTCTTTCTTCTCTTCTTTTCTTTCTTCTCTTTTTTTAGTAAAAAAATGAAAAAAGCTACATTAACATGGGAATTTCATTGATATGACATAAAATAACATCCCAATAATTATAATCTTCCCATACATATGAACACCCCCATACTTATACTCTTGTACATACATAATCATTAACAATCAACAAATTCTCCATTAATTTTAAGGCTTGAGTTTCTTCAGGATAGGGCCTAAGTTGATCGTCCACCTCTAGCATATTCCTTATCTTCAAAATCTCAATCTTTACTAAGCCAATGCACTTTAGAAAGATCTCGAATATCCCTTCACCTTTTTCTTCTTCCTTCAATTTCTCTAACCTATTAGGTAAAGGTAAAGAGTCAGTCTTAATATCAAGTAGAAACTCAATATTTACCTTCAAGCTAAAAGATGTATCCCTTTCTGCTTTGAGCTCTTTCTCCATTTCTTCCACATAAGCAATTCCTCAAATAGTATCCTCAAGATTCTCAAGCTTCTCTTCCCTCTGTAAGGCCTTCATACTAATGTCCCTTGGGTTCACCTCAGGTTGAGATAATTGTGCCTCTTCACTTTGTGATGCTAGGCAGTTGATAGCTTCTGGCAGTTAACCCACTGGCTTGCCAAGTTCTGGAGTTTAGACATTGTATCTTGATGGAATTATATCATATCCTCCTATTGCTACTATAATTGTAAAGTATTAGCAGTAACAAAATTAACTGATTTTTCTAGAAATGTACCTGAGTTTTACTGCCACTCCAAATCATGAAAGCTAGACCAAAATTATCTTTCCTCCTGCTAAAATTATAAAGTGTTAGAAACAATAGCATTAACTACTTCTTCTAAAGATGGACCTGAGTCATAGTAAGAAGCTTATGGTCTATATGGGAATTATTGTACATAGTTATAGGATTGAAAATATGAGTTATATAAAAATTACTTATGTCCATGTAATTTTAAAATTTTTAACACATAAATACTAAACAAAAAGTGAAAAGATCAAGAAACAAATGTAAGAACTAATTATGAACAAATATATACAAAACATTAATTAAAATCAAAAACAAAACTAAAGACCTACACTCCTCAACAACGACACCAAAATTTGCGTAATGCGTCTTAACACTACTCAAAATAAATAGACCTACAACCATAGCAGTGGTTAGTCTAGGTCAATCCCATAAAGATTGTGTGTACAGATTTTGAAATGAAATCAATTGGTGTTTAGGTTAGGGGGTCTAGTTTGGTTTTCAAATAAGAAAATAAAATGAAACTAAACAAATGAAAACAAATTAAAGAAAACAATGAAAAGTGACGAAAGTGATAAGTTCATTAGGGATCGATCATCTGTTCAATCTCGATCGACACACAGTTAAACATATTTCTTCGAATTGTTGTTCTTATACCTCTCCTAGAAACTATTAATCGTAAGTTAACAATAAGTTCTCTTAAATCTGGTTTTCCTTTAGGTCATGTCTAATTAAGAATAACTCGTTGATTAAACCTAACTATTAAATAACCTAGAACAAGCTCTCTATATTTAATTGGACAGTGGCATTACGATTTAGGAAAACAGATTAATCAAAGTAACAATCACACAAGTTTGAGTCATTTAATCTAGGTTATGTTATCGCTAATGATTCAAAACCATTACTTGCCACAAACGAATCTCAGCAGAACAATTACAGATTATATTGAAATTCTAGCAATGGGATTCTTACATAAAAATAATTAAATAAGAGCATTCAATCATTCTCATAAAACACTCAAACATTAAACATAGGATAAAATAATCAATCCCTAAGAGAAAGAACAACAAACAATAAGAGAAATTCTTAATCAGGTTTTTCGATGTCAATATCACTGCTGAACTAGCATCGAGAAGCTAGCCCTCTATGGGTCTCCAAATGAATGGAGCTTTGCCCATTCTCCTCTTCAAAACTAAGAGCTCACACCTTTAAAACCAAAAACTTAAATGAAACATGCCTTCTATCATTACATCATGTCTATTTATATTAAAAAGTAGGGTTTTGTGTGGACAGGTGGCAAAGTTATGGGCATAATTTGGTGTGTCACCCCCATAACACAATTGTTATGGGTGTGATAACACTCTCAAGCCTATGAAAATTTTTTTGTAGGCTTGAGATGCTTCTCATGCCATGAATTATGCTATTTTTCATTCCTTTTGGCAGTTTCTTATCTCCTTTTGCTTTAATTCTTCTTCTTCTTGCTCCATGAAGACAAATGAGTGTGAATATTAAAAAGATGGCTCAAATATTGTGCTTTCGACTCACTTTAGCTCTTTTTCTTCTGAATTATACCTAAAATTAAATATGAACTAAAGTGAGTGTCTTAATCATTTTTAAACCATTAATCACTAATTGTCATGGATTAAATGTTTCAACAATTAAGCACATATCGACTATTCACGGTCGTGAGTCATCAAGTCATACCCGTGACTTTTGCCACCTGTGCCTGAACCTACTCTTTAGTATAAATAGAGTGTTTTGATGGTAGAATCGCTATGAGTCATCTTGAGGAGTGAAGTCTCAGTTTTGGAAGAGAAGAAGGGGCAAAATTTTCATACTTTGGAGACCATGGAGGCTGGGCTTCCTTGATCTGATTCAGAGGTGATATCGACACCAAATAACACGATTAAGCATTCTCTCTATGTATGTTGTGTTCTTTCTCTCTCAGCAATTGATTATGTTATCTTATATTTATTATTTGGGTATTATGTAAAAATGATCTTAATGTGTTCATTGGATTGTTTTATTACAAACCCCATTGTTAGAATCTACATTATATTCTGTAATTGTTATGTTGAGATTCGTTTGTAGCCACTAATGATATAGAATCATTAGAGATACAATCCATAATTGTTGTGCTTTTGACTGATTTCGAATCATTAAGGATAACATAACCTAGATTAAATAACCCGAGCTTATGTGGTTGTTACCTTGATTAATATATTTTCCTAACTTAGAATGCGACTATCCAATTAAATCTAAAGAGCTTAGCCTAGGTTGCTCGATAGTTAGGTATGGTTAAAGAGCTTGTTTTAATTGAGCACGACCTAAAGGAAAGCAGGCGTTAACAGATCTTGTTGTTAACCTATGATTAATAGCTACTAGGAGAGGTTGAGAATAACAATTCAATGAAGTATGTTTAATTGGTGTAGAGTGAGATTGTGTTAGTAGTGTGCCTTAGGCCAATAGACATATGTGACTTTTGTACTAACATTATGACTTATTAATAAGATATTATGAGGTATTCTTTTATAT
>JANSVA010000002.1:18845569-18860437 GCA_025504915.1 Erythroxylum reticulatum | reverse complement strand
TTTCATACATGCTATAGTTTTCGGTTATACTTATTGTTGTTTTATGGTCTTTTCTGCTGCGTATTGAGAATACTCGGCCCATATGTGATCCAACAAATTGAACCAATGATCGGGTCCCTAACGTATTGATCACTTTTCATCATTTTTTAATGTTCTCTTTAATTTGTCTCATTATTTAGTTTCATTTTATTTTCTTATTTGAAACCAATCCAAACCCCCTTCCCTAAACACCAATTCTTTTCATTTCAAAAAGTTTACACACATTCTTTGTGGAATTAACCTAGACTTATCACTAGCTATAGTTTTAGGTATAGTTATTTTATGTAGTGTTACGACACACTACGAATTTGGTTTTTAGGTTATGAGGGTTTGGTTTGTTTTCAAATAAGAAAATAAAACAAAATTACCTAATGAAAACAAATTAAAGAAAATATTCAAAAATGATGAAGAGTGATGAATACGTTAAGGAATCGGTCATCGATTCAATCTCAACCTACACATAATTAATCATACTTCATTGAATTATTATTCCCATACCTCTCCTAGCAATAATTAATCGTAGGTTAGCAATAAGCTTTGTCAACCCCAGTTTTCTCTTAGGTCGTGTTTAATTAAAGTAAGCTATTTAATTGAACCTAGCTATCAAACAACCTAGGATAAACTCTCTAGATTTAATTGGATAGTCATATTATGAGTTAGGAAAATAGATTAATGAAGGTAACAACCACGTAAGCTTGGGTTATTTAACCTATGTTACATTATCCCTAATAATTCGAAATCAATTGGAAACACAATAATTACAGATTGTATCCCTAATGATTTGATATCATTATTAGCTACAAATAAATCTCAACATAACAATTATGGATTATATTGAAGATTCTAGTCATGGCTTTATAATAAAACAATCCAATGAATACAATAAGATCAAGTTTACACAATACCCAAATAATAAACATAGAATAATGTAATCAATTCCTAAGAGAGAAAGAACACAATACATATGGAGAGAATGCTTAACAGTGTTCTTCGGCGTTGATATCAACTCCGAAATAGGTCAGGAAAGCCTGGCCCTCCATGGGTCTCTAAAGAATGAGAGGCTTTCCCCTTCTTCTCTTCTAAAACCTAAAGTTCACTCCTCAAAATTGTTCATAGCGATTATGTTGTCAAAACACTCTATTTATACTGAAAACTAGGGTTTGGCACAAGTGGCAAAAGTCAAGGCATGACTAGATGACTCACGTCCGTGAATGGCCTAGTTAAGGCTCACAGTTGTGAGCCTCCTTTGCATGTGTCGTGCATGCGTAAATTATGAGTCACAACCATGACTTGCCATACTCATGGCCGTAAGTATTACTCTACACCATATACACTTCATGTTTTTGCATTTCCTTGTCTCCTCCTCACTCTGATCCTTCTGCTTCTTGCTTTATAAAGACAATTGAGCATAAATCTCAAGAAGACGACTCAAGGAGTGTACTTTCAACTCACTTTAGCTATTATGCTTCTGAATTGTACATAAAACCAAATATGCACTAAAGTGAATGTCTTAAGCATTTTGAAGCATTAATCATTAAGTTTCATGCATTGAATGTATCATTAATTAAGCACATATAAAGTTCCCCCACACTTAGCTTTTGACTGTCCTCAGGAAAAACATCAAAATCAAAGTCATAAACTAAAACATTTACTCATTTTTATATTTTTCAAGAATAGATAATCATAAGAAAAGAGGGATAATTTTTAAAAACAATAGTAAGAACTCAAAATTTAATGCTTCTACTTATGTTCAATCAACAAACATCACCTTTAGAAAGTGAGCAATCTAGAGGTAGACTTAGATAAAATGTGTTTAATAAGATATATCCATAGATACACTCAAAAAACCATTCATGATCAAATCATTCCATAATTTTGCATATCATTTCATTTCTCCACCACTAAGATTTAGATGCATAATCATGAGTCAAAGGACTTCTCAAGGTTGTAACGTGGGAAAGGTTAAGGTGAGATGTATTTGGATAGTGTAGTGTAAAATCCATCAAAGCTAGTAAAACACAAGTAACACTCAATGCAACATCAAATGCAAAAAAAAACAACATTCACTCAAAGTTGGATACCATCAGTTATGATGAATGAAAAAACTATGTTTTATAGCTCAAATTTAAGCTCTCACACCATAAACCACATAAAGCATAAGGAATTAGAAGGAATTACTTATAAAAATTATTGATAACAATACCTTGAAACTATAAGGAGTAATCCTTCAAAGCAACATCTTCCTCATATACATTATACTCAATTCAACCATTCCATACAATTTTATGAGGAGAAACTAATCATGAATAACTTTTCAAAACAATTGCTTTTGCTCCTTGACAATTTTATTTAAACTTTTTTCTTTCTTTTCTTTTGCTTTTCTCTTTTTCTTTTCTTTTTTGGATAAAAATTGAAATACTCTACATCAATATGGGAATTTCATTGATATAACATAAAATAGCATCCTAAAAATCATAATCAACCCACACATATTCACACAATTATCAACAATCAACAAATGCTCCATTAGCTTTAAGGCTTGGGTACAATATTTGGTTAGGTTTAAAGCATGTAATGTGGTTAGCGCAAAAAGAAAGGCTAATAAAGCTCTAGGAGGCTTAACAAAAGGAAATTTCATATTAAAAGGTAGGTTATTTGGCTAACGTAGCTTATGAAAATAAGGAATATCTATATCATTTCTGTGTTCACGTATATGACGGAAATGCGGTCTTGAATAGAAAATTAAAGCAAAGTCAGGATATACATATCATGAAGGTTACACATAAACAAAAGACAATGAGACTGATATAGATGTGTTAGTTTATAAAGCCTTAAAATCTCACTAGCTTGTGTTTACCAATAGTCACTACTCTTTTAAAGATAATGCATATTGACCAATCAAAAGTGTAAAAGTACATGCTCAAGTTGCCATGGATTCTTCTAGTTAATTCACTTTTTAATTATGATTATATAGTCCTAGAAGCAATAGAAAAATAGAAAATGTTTGTTTGTTTGTTTAATTCTCTCTCTATTTGTTTTAATACTTAAAAACATATAAGAAACAAACTTAAAAACACATATGCATATAAGAAACAAATATGAAAATGTAAAGGAAAAGAAATGAATTTCCTTTGGGTTGCCTCCTAATAAACGCCTTTGTTTATTGTCACCGGCTCAACTACTTGCTTTCCTCATCACGTAACAAAATTATGATCTTCAGGTGTTACATGCACTTCCTCCACTTGAGGTTCTTCTGGATAGGGCCTCATTTGATGATCATTCACATACATTGGCTTCCCTATCTTCAAATTCTTAATCTCTACTAAGTCCATACACTGTTGGAATATCTCTTCACCCTTCTCCTCCTTGTCCAATTTCTCTAACTTGCTAGGTGAAGGTGAACAATAATTATGAACATAGTACTCACCTTCGAGATAAATGATGTATCCTTATCTCCTTCGAGCTCCTTTGCCACTTCTTCTTCATAAGCAAATCCTTCAGTAGTTCTTTCAAGATTCTCAAGCTCCTTTCCACTCAATAAGGTCTTTGCAGTAACATACTTTGGGTACTTCTCAAGTTGAGATGGCTGCTTCTCTTCGCTTTGTGGATCCAGGTGGTTAATAGCTCCCACTGTTTGATCCATCAGACTTACAAAGGTTAAGAATCAAAACATTATATCTTACTAGAACCATTTGAAATCTTGCTAAAATTGTTGTACACCTTGTTGAATTTGCAAAGTATTAGCAGTTATAACATTAACTAATTCTTCTAGAGATGTACCTAAGTTTTACTGCCTTTCCAAATTTTGGATGCTAGGCCTTGTATCTTACGAACATTGCCTTACATCCAATTGAAATTGTAAAGTATTAGTGGTAAAAATATTAACTAATTCTTCTAGAGATAGGCCTGAGTCGTAATAAGAAACTTCTAGTCTATAGAGGAATTGTTATGTGTCCTCCAATCTATCAAGGAAATAATTTTACTGGTTATCTCATTCATAACTAAATTTTGTATGATCACTCCAAACTTGGTTATAAGATTGAGAATATAAGTTAGGAGAAAAACTACTTCCTTCCATATGTTTTTTTGCATACAAACACTAAACAAAAAGTGAAAAGATCAAGAAATAACTGAAAAGAAACTAATTATAAACAAATATGTACAAAAAACCAATTGAAATCAAAAAAAAATCAACACACTCCCTAGTAATCGCGCTAAAATTGGCAACACATTGTATCACTACGCAAAATAACTAGACTTAAAACTATAAGTCTAGGTCGATCTTACAGAGAGTGTGTGTAGAGCTTTTGAAATAAAAAGAATTGGTTTGTCGATTATCGGGAGAGGGGTTTGGTTTGGTTTGGTTTCAAATAAGAAAATAAAATGAAACTAACTAATGAAAAAATAAAGAAAACATTCAAAAATGATAAAAAGTGATGAATACGTTAGGGACCCGGTAATCGGTTCAATCTCTGCCTATATACAATTAAACATACATCATTGAATTGTTTTTTCATATCTCTCCTAGTAATTGTTAATCGTAAGTTAAGCAATTATTAATCGTAGGTTAACAACAACGCCTGTTAACCCCTGTTTTCCCTTAAGTTATCTTCAATTAAAACAATCTCTTTAAACGAACCTAGCTATCGAAAGACCTAGGATAAGCTCTTTAGATTTAATTGGAAAGCTGCATTACGAGTTAGGAAAGCAAATTAATCAAGGTAACAACCACAAAAGCTTAGGTTATTTTAACAACCACAAAAGCTTAGGTTATTTAACCTAGATTACATTATCCCTAATGATTTGAAATCAATCGAAAACACAACAATTACATATTGCATACTTAATGATTCTATATTATTGGTAGCTATAAACGAATCTCAGCATAACAATTACAAATTATATTAAAGATTATAGCAATTGTAATAAAACAATCCATTGAATGCATTAAGATCATCTTCACACAATATATAAACAATAAACAGAGGATAATATAATCAATTCCTAAGAGAGAAAGAACACAATATACATGGAGAGAATGTTTAACCATGTTCTTCAGTGTCGATATCATCTCTGAACCTAATCAAGGAAGCCTAGCCCTCCATGGGTCGCCAAAGAATGAGAAGTTTGCCCCTTCTTCTCGTTTAAAACCGAAACTTCACTCCTCAAAACGATTCATAGTGACTTTGCCATCAAAAAAATTTTAGTATAACAGATGGAAAAAGTCAAAAGCATGATTTGATGACTCATGGCCATGAATGGCCTAGTTGAGGCTCACAGTCATAAGCCTCCCTTGCATGTGTCATGGTCGTGCATAGTTAAGTCACGTCCATGACAACTTGTGTCATGGGTGTGAATGATCAATCACAGCTATGACACTTAAGTTATGGTCGTGACTTGCAATATTCACGTTCATTAGTATTGCACTGCACCATATACACTTCATGCTTTTACATTTTCTTGTCTCCTCTTCACTTTAATCCTTCTCCTTCTTGCTCCATGAAGACAATTGAGTGTGAATCTCAAGATGATTACTCAATAAGTGTGCTTTCAACTCACTTTGGCTATTATACTTTAGAATTGTACCTAAAACCAAATATGAACTAAAGTGAATGTTTTAAGAATTTTGAAGCATTAATCACTAAATGTCATCGATTAAGTGTATCAATAATTAAGCACATATCACTGAGACCTGTAGACATGTTTTTTTCTTCATGGAACTGAAAAGATTTTCTTAGTCCTAAGACATATAAGCTTGTAATTTTTTTTTCTTTAAAGAGACCTCTCCTAAACATGAGATATGCCGGCTTACAAGTAATATTTAAAGGGATGAACCACAGGACATGACTAGTAACTAATCATCAAAATGAAAAAATAAATGATATTCAATTACTAAAAAAATAAATTCCTAGTCAAGATATGGATATACATTTGACTATAAAAGATAATTAAATAAGATTTTTAAGGAGACTTGTTAAAATTTTATGGTACTGTTTATCTTCCGCACACCTAATTGGCTGCCCATGTAAAATAATTACCAGTAAAGCTCAATTCCCTACATACACTACAAGTTGAGAATTGGGTGAATTTATCTACCACTTCCGTGATATTTATTAGAGTTAAATGTAAACAAATAAAACTTTATTCAATTTTGCGATACTAGTCTGAACTTTAAAAAGTGGTGCTAAACTACTCCAACTTTCAATTTTTAGCAAAAATAGCTCAACATTAAGTTCGTGGTTAATATGGATGACGTGGCAAGCCACATCTGATCAATATTTTTGTCACATGGCTACCATATATGATTTTTTTATATCAATTTAAACCATCAAAACCATAAATTAATGGGTTAATTACAAAAAATCTCAAACTTTACCCAATTTTGTAATTATAGTCCGAACTTCAAAAAATAGCAATTAAATACTCAAACTTCTAATTTTTTAATTATATCCCTATTTTAGTATCTTTGTTAACATTGCTGATGTGGCTTGAGATATAAGACATAAATCTTAAAAACGTTTACACATTAACTTAATTAAACTACCTAACTAAGTTTCATTAAGTTGTTTAGCTAAACTACGTTGTTTTGGAATTGATAACTCTAAATTAAACTCCATCTTTTTTATTTGCTCTCCATCTCTTTGAGTCATACTTAGTACAAATCATGTCATGACCATCATCACCGTCAATGATGTCCTTAAAGTTTCTTCTTTATGCACAAAAGACACCAAACTTTAGATCAATAAGCATAACAAAGTTACAATCCCAAGATCAAATCCTAAAATAGATTCAATTTATTCACAAAAAGAAGAAATAGGAACTCAAATTCTCTTCTAGAAAAATGTCATAACGACCTAGATTGATCATACAAATAGTTGGAACAAAATATCAAAAACATACATTACAAGGTTTCCAACAAATTAGGAATTGCAGGAATACTCAAATGAAGTCCCAATATGAACACAAACTTCCTTATAGAGACAAACATAAGGTGAATCACAACAGAGGTTTTTATCTCTACCAAGGAACTCAAAGTCGATCTTATCCTGGAATTTGTCTCCTTCAAGAGATGAGAGATAGATGTTGAAGTTAAGGCCATTGGTGTTTCCCTTTAAGCATTGAATCAGAGCGTTGATGGTGTCGTAAAGGAAGTAACTTGTGTTGCGTCAATATGCGCTCCTGCAATGGTCGTAAGTGAGCTTGATGGAATTAGTCTCCGACCAATGCTCACATGCTTCGAGTTTATAGTCAATGGCTAATTGTTTGAATAGTCAATGGCTAATTGTTTGATTAGTCAGGTCTCGTGGTGGAGCAATGGATTTTCCATTCATGACTTAAAGGGATGTAGAGCAAATCAAAGTCTTACATAAGTCAACGCATTACGTTGGACGGGATCGAAGAGCAACGAGCTTAATTTAGGGTTTTTTATTCCACAATGACATAGTTTAGTTAAACAATTTAATAAAACTTAATTAGTTAGTTTAATTAATTATGACGTGTATAAGTGTTTAGGGTTTAGGATTTCTGTCTTGTGTGGCTAGCCACATTAGCAATGTTATTAACGTCGGGCTAAAATTGAAAATTTTTGAAAGTCTAAGTATTTAATTATCACTATTTTAAGTCTGGACTATAATTACAACATTGAGTAAAGTTTTAGATTTTTTTGTAATTAAACCTAAAATAATTAAATAATCTTTCATATGTTTTACTTGATAATTATTTGAGCGTGTTTCATATTTTTTATTTATTAAATAGTAAAAATTATATGTAAAATAAATACAATATATGATAGTCACATAGTAAAAATACTAATCTAACGTGGCTCGTTACATCATTTACATTAACGAAAAATTTATATTGGGATATTTTTGCTAAATATTAAAAGTTGGATCACTTTATTGGTACCTTTTCAAGTTCGAGTTAGTATTGAAAAATTAAGTAAAGTTTGGAGCTTTATTATTATTATTATTATTATAGAAAAATTATTATTTTCTACCGTCAAGTTCCTTCTAAATTATATTTAATTTGAATAATTTGATACATGAAATATAATATTATTAGTAGATAATTAGTTATTTAAAATCATAAAGTTGTACTTTTAAAAAAATTGTTAGTGTCATTTTGCTTGACACATGAAGTACTATGCTTTTGTCAATTATGATTTTAGGGATTAAATTTTGTAATATTTAACAGATGATGTTAGGATAAGTAATTATGGACATTTTAAATGAAATTTGGTGGCACGTTATCTTCATAAATCAAGATTATAGTTTTATTTATTCAAAAATGAAGTACACGTGAAATTTTATGTGAAGTGTTCTTTAATATAATTCAACCTTATTATTGGTACTGTTTTTCCAAATGACATGATAGATAGATTATTGATATGATCCTGATTATATCACCTGCCATGTCAAAGTTTGATATCCACCAACTTGTATATTAATTCGTTTCCTATGGTCAAAAAAATGATGGTGAGCTTGTAATGTTTCTCTATTTATATTCTAATTAAGAAAGAACGAAAGAAAAAGAACATAAATGTTTTTTTTATATATAATTAACTTCATCACTTGTCAGCTCTCAAGAGACAAACACTATATAAGAAATGAGATGTTCATTTATATAAATCAATCAAATAATAGAAACATATGTCAAGGTTAAAAATCATCCGACACGTAGAACTATGAAAGTTTATTTTTTGACAAAAATTAATGTTAATTCTATAGTAAATTTTTATTTGTTAGTTGATTTTCTCACAAAATTAAATTTTCAGTTTATCTTCCTGATAATTTCATAAATTTTGATCATATTTTCCTATAAACTTATAGGAGTATTGGATTATAATCCTTGCAACTCAAATTTTACTCAATTATTATGCATTTTTACGAGGATAAAGTAGAATTAGAATTGTGATTCAACTGGCATTAGAATAGAAATTTGCAATTCTATATTTCTTTCAATTCTATGATCCTAATTTCAAAGTAGTCCTGTTTTCGGGTATATTATTACGCATCCTGATGTGCTATTTCTTAAACTCACGAGTCCAAATTGATCATTAATTATGAAGAACAAGGAGGCGTCCCATCTATCATGACAGTAGATTTGTGGCCTGCAACAGTGGAAAATGAGGATGTTGAAGATTCTGAACTTCATAATATGATTCTAGAAAGAAGAGTAAGTTTCAAAGATAAGGAAGAGGTCACATCTTGTTTCTAGCGTGTCCAACCACAATTGTTGGTGACACAGGAAATAAGAACAATAAATTAGTAAAATCTACTTGACTTTTCAATGCTACTTGTGCATCCATTATTCTAGTGTTCCACTGGCTAATGATGGACAATAAAGGATTAGTTTATAGGGAAAGCATCTTCTCATTAGATGGTGGCTGAGAATCCAAGTCTTTTCCTGGATAGTCAAGCGTTTATACATATTAGATCATATGCAGCCTTGCAGCCCACAGGTTTTGGGAGGCAGTATTGGCCGTTCCCTAAAAACCTGGAGCTGATGACAAGGATGGCTTCACATTCTATGCGACTTTTGGACTAAGTCTTGCGTGGAAATTTCATTTATCTTCTAAATTAATGGATCCCTTCCTTCTCATCTCTTGCTTTAAGTGAACAAAACAGCACAAATACAAATACAGAGTCAAATGAGAAAAAAGATACAAAAAGAAATCTATCAGAAATGACATCGATAGGGAAGATACAAAATCTTAATATTATTAGATTTCTAATGAATTTCGTGAGAACATATTGAAAGAGAAAACAATGAAAGAACTGAGGAAAAGGTTATATATTGGTTTTATGTTTTGCAACTTGAATAAAAGTATGAACGTTTCAATTTTTAATATTTGTCAAGAATTCTTTTAACGTAGGCATTAAATTCACATCTTAAGCAATTTTATTAATTTGGTAAGTTTTCAGATTATTTCATTTGACTTTGATATTAATTTGAACCAAGTTAAATTGCATGATATTAGGTTTAATCGAACATAACGAAGAAAGCCAATTAAACTAAATTGTGCCTTTCCAGAAGGACTAGCGGTCTACCATCTCATTAAGGACAAATGAAAAATAATTGCATGGATTTATTTACCCATAATAAGTCCTGACAATATGGAGCAGTTCAACGACAAAAATAACGACGTCGATGTTTCTCTGACATTTTACCCGTTACAAAACCTGAAAAGTAATGCGAAAAAATAGAGGTTGCCACGCGCTGCTTTCACACTTTGCATGCAATTTGGAGGGTATTGCACGAAGCTTCGTCACCTTTCATCCCTAACGCAAGCCAACCTGGTTGTTTACTTTAACGAATTTTAGAATAAGAAGACGACTTTTTATGCCACTTTTGTTTCTTTCCGACTGTTCGAAACGCACGACTGCAATGATTCCCAACATTTCCCCACAATGGAAGGAGGAAACATAAAATTGAATTAATGGCTCAAGTCATTTGATAGACGACTATACATGTTTCTCAGAACAGATTCAGAATAATAATAGGAAAAAAAAATAGTAGGAGTTCATTTGAATCAGATTAGTAAATTAGTTAATTTTATTGCTCTCCGCAAATTTTAAGGAGAAGAAGACTGGAGTAAAGAACCGATGTTTGGGGACGTGCAATGTAATGTAATATAATAGAATCTAAAATATAGTGAAACAGAGTATATAAGGTGTTATGTAAATGTTTTTAAATTATCTCAATATTCGGAAAAGTAGAAGCTAGACAGGACTGGAACGACACTGAAGTTGACACTGTTAGTACTCCAGTTGATCACGTTTGACAGGGACATGAGACAATGGATTCGACCGTGCATACTCCAAGTGAAGAAAAGGATATGGCAACAAGGAAGATTGCAAACTATGGTACAAGGTCTTCTTCGGCAGATGTAAAATTGTGAGGTCTGTCTACCAACTTCAGAAGATTCATCCAGGATATTAGAGGAACTGGAAATCGTTTGGAGGAACTTAGCGTTAAGCAGAAGATGATGACCTCACACATCGAGCAGGGTGTTGGCTAAGAGTAGAGCCAGACATTCAGTTTATTAGAGGTAATGTGAAAAGTTTACGATATTTAAAAAAAAAGTAAATTTAAATAAGAGTGAAATATGATCGAGTTGTAAAATATGAATAAAGAATTGAAGAATTAAAAGGAGTAATCTCGGTAATTGAATTAAAATAAGTAGGAGTTGAAGATATGATTCGCTACTGTTTATTCAGTTGACGTCACATATTCCTGTTTGGCTCTATGTAGGAAATATGATCCTCCTTTCAATTTTTTAACGACCAAAATTCATATTTAATAGTATCCACGATTCCCTTGTCAGAAATCTTTAACGTCAAAAATTATAAATTATAATGACAATTAGGTATAAGAATGATTCTGTCATCACTTTACTTTAACAACAAATTATAATTTTTGGAGATAAGATTTTCAACTAATTCATCAAGGAAAAGTGAAAGAAAGATATTATTTATACGCAGTTGGCCCATTCAATTTCAATAAAGGTTTAGGTGTAATCAGGAAAAAAATGAAAACAACATTGTGGGACTATCATGTGGGGTTCTGAAACGACGAACGATGGCAACAAGCCAACCAACTTTTGTCAAGCTTCGAAAGATACATTAGCAATACTAATTTCTGGGGCTGAAAATCATGGCAATTTGCGTTTAAAGAATTGTTACTGAGTTATGCATTGTAATCTCTTTTATAGATTGGATCATGCGAAATCTTTATCAAACTGAGAACTTTCTCATTTTCAGAACCAAGGTTTTTATTAACCGAGACATTTGTATAATAGATATTGATACTATCAATGATTAAAAAGTAAATCAAAAAAAAAATAATGACCAATTTTTCAGTATAATTTTTAATTTTTTTATTTAATTTATCTAATAATTCTTATTATTAAAAATCGATTGTTTTATTTAACAATTTCTTTCTTTAATTGAAATTGAAATTAAACTTCAATTTCTTTTGTGAATAAAAAAAACTCTCTCTTTAATTCTATTGTAAGATTCTTCAATTTTGTTTATGATAGCTTAATATTAATTGAATTTTTAGACCTTGACATCTTATCTTAGTTGTAAAGACCACAAAAAGACCAAAAAGAGCTCAACCTTGACAAACAAACCCAACCAATACAACAAATTAATAGAGGTGTATATATAAGAAGATAGTAGATGGGCAACTAAACACTCAACGAAAAAGATGTCTTCTTCTTACTCTCTATTTGTTTTCTAGCTAGTACGTGTTTAAATACATCATCCTTCTCTTGCATGTGAAGTTTTTTTAATGTATTCTCTCATTTTGTTTGTTTTATGGTACGTTGTAATTAAATTGTGGAAGTTAACATCTCAAAAATCCCTTAGAAAGGCTTAGAACTTCACATAGGTAAATTTTTTTAAGCAACAATTCTACGCCTTTTATTTGTAAGCTTTGCTCATCCTACACTATTTTATAGTTGGACAAAATATTGATATTGTTTGGGCAAATAATTTGAAGTCATGAAAAAAAAAATGAAAAAAAGATGGCTGACAATGAGGAAAAGAGAAGGTATGAGAAGAGGAGAGGGAAAAGAAGATAATTTAGGAAATTTTAAATTGTATTAAGGGACAAAATAGGATATGTAAAATTTAAGGGTAAAATTGAAATTTAATTCCTATAAAGGTATTTTGTTATAATAAAAATAAATGAGGGTAAAATAGGACTTTTAATAGTTTAAGTTATTTTAGTAGTTATGGTGATTAGGTTAAGTAAGGATATTTTAAATAATTAAGAATAAAGTGAAAAATAGAATAATTTTGGATTATTAAGTGTAATTAAGTTGAAATTTTTTCTTAAATAAGTTTAATAAAATTTTGTAATGTCTTGGTCTAAAGGGTGGATTAAAAAGTATATTGGACTTATCAATTAGTTAAGTTTGAAAATCAGGTTGTACTCTTATAGTAATATTTTGCTATTAATAAATTATTTTATAGTGAATCATATTTTAAATTAGTCATTAATTAAATAGAGACTGATTTAAAATAAGTTGTGAATAAATTGCGTAAATTATGAATATGTGGCTTATCTAAGATAGGCTACATTTGATAATCTTAGATTGATAAGTTATTTAAATATGAGCGAGTGATGGCTAGATACTTATCTATGGAGCAGGTATTTGGGTATCCTAAGTCTCGGAGATTTCTTGTGTCGATGACTAGGTTCTACAATGGTAGCGAGATATCCTAAGTCTTGGAAATATCCTATGTCGATGGCTGGGCACTGAAGTGGTACAGAGATACTAAATTAGATTGAGAAATTGAGGTACCTAGTGCCGATATTTATATTTCTAATTATGTTTCCACTTAGTAAGTGATTATGATGAGTAAAGATGAGCTGACAGATCATTTTATGTAAGCCTATTATGATAAGCAGGGCCTAAACAATTCAATTAATAATGAGATAAAATATAAATGGCATTAATAAAATAATTTTAGTATTAACCATTACTTATGATAAAATTTTGGATGGTTGCTGAGAGCTCAGATAGGCTGAGTCTTGTTGTATATTTTAATATTATATTTATAAATCACTTGAATAATTTCTATGTATATTGAATTATTTGATTTTAAGGGTACGCAATTAGTTACCTTATTGAGTAAGCAGCTTACCCCTTATTGCTATTTTTTTAGGAGATGGAAAGATTATTGATAACCCCAATATACATGATTGACAAAGTGAAGTTTAGGTGAAGCTAGCAGATTAAACTGAGTAAAATTGTTTTATTTTATATATTTTTAAATGTAAAAGATTGGAAAATTGTGCTTGTATAGATAAATTTTTATGACTAACAAACATTATTTTTAAAACTAATGAGAATTTTGGTAATTAATGATATAATTAGGGAACAAATTAGATAACTTGGGTATAAGAGTTATTGGAGCGTAACATTATCAGTATAATAATATTATATCACACACATTCTATTAAGTTTAGGGTTTTAAATCAATCTTAGTTGGAGCAGTAATTAATGAAAACAATCGTAATGTAAGGATATTTTTGTTTTTCCTTATGTTTCATTTTGAATTTACAATTCTATAAATCTATCGAGTGAATCATTAAATATAATTTATTACATAATTCAATTGAATCAAGTGACTGCCAAATAATAATGCAGAAAAGTATGTCTTCCATGGATAAAAAATATGTTATCTACAAAATGCCCTAATGAACTCGATCAAACATCACCAGTTACCTTGTAAAAATAAGTAAACATCAAACACTCGAGGGTTTAAGTTAACTTGTAGGTCTAAAACTTTTTTTTTTAAAAATCAATATGACTAAATGTTAGTATTGAATTCTTAGCTTATTTAATCTTATAATAGAAAAGCCTTATATTCATATTTTAAATCAGCTATTAAACAGAATATAGGCATTTAAGATCTAATTAAGTACTCAAGAGGATCGATGTCGAGCTAAATATGGGTCGGCTAGGCCTGACCCTTGACTCGACTGTAACTTTAAAAATAATGTCATTTTTTACTTTTTTAAAAATATAGAAGGTGATTCGAGTTGGGGTAGGGTTGCCCAGTTGCATAAAAAAATACTTTGATATTGTCAATTTTAAAGATCTTATACTACAGTTGTATGAACATTTGTGAGCATTCTCACAAATTCAACTAATATCTCAAAATAAACTATTATCGTGGATCAATTTATTGAATTTAATTTATTTTATTTTTAAAAAATTACATATTTATCAAAAAAATTATACACTTTAATATATGTATATATATATATATATATATATACTTTTAGTTTCAGTTTTGCTTATATGTAATCTCT
>JANSVA010000002.1:18831569-18845469 GCA_025504915.1 Erythroxylum reticulatum | reverse complement strand
AGAATAACCTATAGATTATATTTTGATGTAAAGGTAATGAATTTCATAATCATAATTTTATTGCAATTTTGTTCCTAAAACACATTTACTCTAAGAAGATTGTCTTTAGAGTTATCAAGTTTAAAAAAAAAAACATAACTTAACATGAGAGAAAGTCTCCTACTTCTTACTACATGTATAAGCCATGATTCTTATTCTCCCTTCCTTTGAACATCCTTACCCGAAAACTACTTCATTAAACCACTACACCATTGCTATCATAGCCTTTAGCTTTGCATTCTTGGCACCGTTGATAGTTTTGACACATTCTCTACCTATGTTTCCTCCTGCTAGAACTCTTCATCGAAAAATAACCAACAACTGATACCTGAGGACATAGCTGACTTTCCATAAAAAATTCCCTGTCCCACCCTACAAACATTCCCTGTTGAGCTCTTCTTGGTTATGCCAACCCATAACCAAAACTTGAACCTTTCCTAACAGATTATCTAACTTTCACAATGACCAATACATCAGTCCCTTCCCTACCTAAATTTCCAGCTCTCAAACCTTCTTGCTCAAACCCAAAAATTCCTTCTCCCTTTGATGCTCCTCCCAAATTTTGAAAGCAAGTAGTAGGTGAAGAAACTTCATTGACCTTGTCTTACTCACCACCAAAGGACATGGATGGTAGACTGGTTATTTTCCTTAACCTTGAAGTCTTTAAGGAGGGAGCTCGAGCTCAGGAATCAACCTTGGTTGGTTTTTCTTTGGCAAGAGACCACCTTTTCCTTTAATCTCTCAATGGGCCAGCAAGTTGTGAAAAACCAGACGCTTGAAAGATATTCTTCTCTTTGAAGAGAACTTGATTATGTTCAAATTTACTTCCACTTCAGAAATCCAAAAGATTATGGAGGAAGGTCCGTGGCATTTTGGCAGTCATCCTATCTTCCTACAAACTTGGCAACCACACTTGAACCTTGAAAACCTTAAAATCCAAAGCATTCGACTTTGGATTAACTTCCACAACATCCCACTTTAGCATTGGATAATGCAAGGGCTTGGAGCACTAGCTAGCTACATCGAAAAATCGTTGTGCATAGATGAACATACAACAAATTACGAAGAAACGTGTTGGATATACCTGAATTTATATAAGTGTGGACACTTCTAAAGAACTCCCTGAAGAAATTCCAATGATGAGGTTTACCAGTGTGGACACTTCCAAAGAACTCCTTAAAGAAATTCCAATGATGAGGTTAGGAGAGGAAGGTAAACTATAGGAGAAACAATTACAATTTCTTACCATTGGAAACCACCTTCCGTGAATCCAACCAAAATCTACAAGGCTACGGGCAAGATCTTCAAAACAGGGAGCTACCAAGAGCTTATGGATTCAACCAAAGCAATTACACATCTGGAATCCTTCGAAAATCCCCTTCCCTTGACATCCAATGATGTTGTGATGCCAATAATTGGTAACTCTATACCACTTGATGATATGGAGAGACAAAATAATGAGTTAGTGCAAAATAGTCAAACAACACACATGCATACATCGAAAGAACACAATATAGCATGCACTATAGAGCGGGAAAATCACAAACACCAAATACAATATCTCAAATAGACAATAATGGTGACCATGTCACCTTAACCACCTCTTCAAAAGACATGCACAAGGTTAAAGGAGACTCAATGGTGAGTCATACTAATCCTCTCTAATTAGATACGATTGTTATTCCTAAAATTTATATTGCACATAAAGAATCTATAAGAAATATTGAATTCCACACAGTGGAGAGAAGGAGATCTAAGAGGGGAAAAGGGAAAGGCTCCACAAGCCAAACCTTTTAACCATGTCCATTATTTCATAGAATGTACGTGGAATATATTGTCCCATTAAACTGTCAACTTTAAAAGACTTTGTATTGAAAGAGACCTCTCATCATTGGATTACTATAAATAAAAGTTAAACTAGAAAACCTTGCCAAATTGGATAGTTTTTATTCCCACTGGAACATGATTACTAACCACAAACATTATGAATTCGGAAGAATAAATATTTGCTATAAAAAGGATGAACTCAAATTGGATCTGCTAGAGTCAAATGAATAGGCTACACATCTGAATTTATCTTTCATAAAGGAGCACATTCACTTTAATGTTTCATTCATCTATGCATGTAACTTTCGGTTTTAGAGGATAGATTTATGGAATAACCTTAAATCATCCAGTAACGTCTTATCCACTCGTTGGCTCATATATGGAAACTTTAACTCTATATTATACCCCTCAAAGGAGCAAGGACACTGCAGCCTAAAGAATTATATGGCTGATCTAAAAGATATGGTGGAAGATCTAGGGGTGACAGATCTTAAGTATGTGGGGCATACTTACACCTGGTCCAACAAACAATAATCAGCTTGGCACATCAGGAAAAAATTAGATCGAGCCTAGTAAATGACATGTAGCTTAAGACCTTTCCCGACAGCCTTACTACCTTTAAAGAACCTCTATTCTTAGATCATTCTCCACTTGTAATGGTTATCTTAATCCAAAAAGCTATCAAGCACTATCCTTTCCAATTTAATAATTTTCTGGTGAATGTCCTAGGGTTCTATAAGGAATGTATTAAAGGAGCATAATATAATAGCCATGGGAGCAAGCAATTCTGTCATGTTCAAAAATTGAAAGTCATTAAACAGGAACTGAAGATTATAAATTTTATGCAAAGGCCTACAATTGCCACCTTAAACTCCTACAGACTTGAGCTTTAAGTTGTTCAAGCTAGCCTTGTTGCTCACCTTACAAATCCAATGCTACTTGAAAAAGAAAAATTAATGCTATCACACTTCTTAAAGGCTACACACAACTATAGCTCTCTTTTATAACAAAGAGATAGAGAACAATGGCTAAAGGAAGGGGATAACTGTACTAGTTTCTTTTTCAACTCCATTCTTGCAAGGAAAAATTGCAACAAAATGCACTTTATAACTTCCAACAATAGTGTAGTACTTCAAACACAACAGAAAATCCAAGAGGAGGCAGTAAGTTATTTTAAAGACCTTCTAAGTACTGCAAAAAGTGCAAATGTTACTGTTAAAGATCTCATAACCCTATACCCCAAACAAATCACACCAACTGATTCGGATCTTCTTATAAAGATTGTAGAAAACAAAGAAATAGAAGCTGTAATTTTTGGCATCGATAGAACCAAAGCTCCCAGAACTGATGGCCTTAATAGGTATTTCTTCTAGAACTCTTAGAGAGAGACAAAACCTTTATAATGCAAGCAGTCAAGGAATTCTTCTCTAACAAGATCCTTCTCAAAGAGATCAACAGAACCTTTGTCTATTTGATTCCTAAATGCTCCAATCCCACACATTTCGGGGACTTCAAACCTATTGCTTGCACTAACTTCCTCTATATGGTCATTTCCAAAATACTTGCTACAAGACTAAAGAAAACCCCAAACCCAACTGATTAGTGATAACTAAGGCACCCTCATGCAAGGTAGACATATAGGAAACAACATTCTTATTATCCAAGAACTCTTAAAAGGCTACTCTAAGGCAAATTACTCTCTAAACTACACAATCAAAGTTGATTTTCAAAAAGCTTATGACAATGTGAGCTTTGATTTCCTATGGACATCAATGATGGCTCACGGATTTCCAGCTATATTTATAAAGTGGATCAAAGAGTGCATTTCATCCTCTTCCTTGGCTATTTGATCAATGGCACCCTTACCACACCCTTCAAGGCAGCAAGAGGTCTTAGGAAAGGGGAACCCTTGTCCCTCTACCTTTTCATTCTTAATATAAAGACTCTCAATTCTCTTATCAAGCATGAAGTTATATGGTAGCTCTTATAAAATATAAAAATTTCTCAAGACTACATTTCAACCCAACAAAGAGCCATTTCCTCCTATCCAAGAAAGTCATTGCCTTAGGACCTCTTATCTCTTAATTAACAGGAATGCAATTTAAACATGCTCCTCTGTTGTATCGTGGACTACTAGTCTCTACTAAAAGACTTACTTATGTGGAATGCATTCCACTTTTAAAGAAAATATAGAGAAGGGTCAGTTTATAGGTTAACAAGTCTCTGTCCTATGCAAAAAAAGGTGCAACTCATGAAATCAATGTTAAACTCTCTCTGTAATATCCCGTTCCCATATTAAGGGTTAGAACCCAGATTTCAATAATGGAGAAAATAGCGATGTGAGAGTTAGAAAATTTTGCATTTCATGCTCAGCCAAATGTCAGCATACATACATGTCGATTTGAAATTTTGCACACATGAAAATAATTGTACATGCACTGATTAACATTCTAGGTATAATTGAATTGTCATGGGATTAGTTGAAAATTTGTGGATTCGATGTTAAATAATTTTAGATGGTAGATTGAGAATTGTTATTATAGTGAATGAGTTGAATGAAATGGAGTAGAAAGACTAAAAATAAAAATTTAAGTGTTGGATTTAGTGAAGGAAAATATGTTGGAGAAGTTTACTAAGAGTGAATAATTAAGAGTTGAATCTTCGATCTGAACTTCCATGAATTTAATGTATTGTTTTAGGCAGATTTTGACAAAGTTGTCTTTTAGAAAGTGTAGTTTAGCTTTCTAGCTTTCCAATGGTATATAGTATGGAATTTTTGGGATATCGGAGTCAAAAGTTATGATCCTTATAGGTGGAGATGCTCAGGTGAGGACGTATCATCTGGTGAGGATGCTTCGTCTAGTGAGGACGTATTGTCTGGTGAGGACGCTTCTTCTGGTGAGGACGTGTTGTCCGATGAAGACGCTTCATTTGGTGATGACATCATATCGTCTGGTGATGATGTCATATCGTTTAGTGCACTGTTCATTTTGTATCGTGTGGTCTAAATTTGACCCTCTAGATGATAGAATTTGTCTTCAATGTCTCATTAAAGTTATATACCTATAAGTCCTCTTTCAAACCATCTAAGAATGACCTTGATCTGATACCTATAGCGAAAGTTATGTTAGTTGCCCTAAAAAGAAAAAGGTTCAATATGATTGAGGACAGAACCTTGTTTAATTCTTTCAACCGTGACCTTGTCATTCGACCTCCAATTGGAGTGATTCTTAGACAAATAGATTTCTAACACATTTTTCTCTCTCTCCACAAAAATTTGTAGCATTTTGAATCAAATTGGAAAAGGTTGATCAAATGAAAGCATGGAATTTGTTGGAACAGTGAAATAGGATTATCTTACTGAACACACTTCAGTACTTTGATTATATTTGGATCTATAGGATTCCAAATGAGATTATTTTTTTCATTTGGAGTACATTAGAGACATAGGACTACAAATCATATGAATAAGTCAAATTGTGATTCAGTTTCTAAGATGTTCAATTTCTAGATGAAGTTGTGCATAGTATACCATTTTGGATAAAAGCAGTCTGAAAATGTTTGAAGTATACGTTTCAAATAAATTAATCAAATTGAATGATTTTGGTGTCTATGGAGACATAAGACATAAGGGAAAATTTATTTGTTATTGCTTTCTTCTACCCCAAGGAAAACTGAACCTCCTGTCAACTTTCAAGTTGATTTATGTGGTTGCATGAGGGATTAGGGTTACGTGATTGTTGCAAATGTTGGAGCTTCAAATAAGTAAGCTTGTTATGATTATGTATTTTTGCATGAACTGAAGTATGCATCGTAAGCTCACTATAAAATGGTTAGGAAACAGTGATATTCATATTTGCTGGAAAGTGAGTGAGAAAATTGGAGTATGTCGTATTTGTTGATTTTCTATGGATTTGATGACCTAAATGTTATGAGATAGTGTTAAACTAGTTTTGGAGTTGAAAGATCAACAAAAATGTGTAAGTGATGAGAACAGAAAAATTTAGAGAAATGATTATGTGAATGCTTTGTCATGTTGATGATTTCACTATGTGTGTGTGTGTGTGTATGTGTGTGTGTGTGTGTGTGTGTGTGTGTGTGTGTAAGTTTTGGAGTGTTTTTAGACTTAAGAGATAGGTGTATGGTGATGGCCGTAGATGATAAAGAGTGATTAAAATGATAGTTAGAGGAAGAAAATAAAGTGAATATAAAAATATGAAAATGCAAAAAGATGAAAGTGAAGATGTGCAGAAAACATGAGAGTGATTTTCTGTTTTTGATGATTATAGAAAATGATAGATTTTGATTTGTATTGTAATATGTTGAGCTGAAATGAAATAGGAATGAAGAGGAAATATTAAGTTTAAGCAAAAAGTTGATAGTGTTATATACGCATATATAAATACTCTGTTTTTCTTCCTTACTAGTCATATACAGGTTTATATTGGAAAGATTTAGGGATGAGTTACTGATATCAAAGTACCAAAGGATCAAGGTAGTGATTCAAAGAATTGATGAGCAATTAAGTTATGAAATGAAAATGAGCTTAAGATATGAAATTGGTAAAGTATCCGAGATTGTCATTGAGCATGCATTGTACATAGCCCATATACACAGTTGTGCATGAATAAACGCTTAAAATTGTGCCATTATTAATGAGTGTGCAATGTGTCTCTTGTATAAATGACCTGTGCAAGTTAAGTGTTTGCATTCAGGCGTTTCCAGAATTTGGAAGCAAATGCTAATCTAGAGCGTTCTGTGAGTAGACCTAAATGGTTTGATTTTATTGTTTGTTTTTCTTGGATTTTGGTATTGATTGACTACTGAATGTCTATATGAATGTGATTGATTGTGTTGGTTTCTAGACAGGAGGCCCAATGATTGTGATGCTTGGTTGAAATATTGAAGTGTTGCTTGGATGTGAATGAGATGAATTAAGTGTACATAATTTGATGATAAATGTGTTTTGAATGAGCATTTGTATGTAAGTGAAATTGTGATTCTCAACTTCAATGTTGAATGTCAGACTAAGGTCCGATGATATAGGAACATGCAAATGTGATTGATGCATTTCATTTCATGAATGCATGAAACATAATGGCAGTTGTGACATGAGTAGCCAACGATCAGTGCTTAAAGCTCAACAAGTGAAAATGAGTCTCGAGCTCAAAAGTGATTCAAAGCCTCAGGCTCAATGTTTAGTGAGCCCTGTATCCCCCAAGAGGATATGAGACAGTTATTAATGAGCCCGGTATCCAATGGATACGGGACAGTTTAAGTGCTCAGTCACAACAAAGTAACAACTAGATAGTGGGTCTCATGTGCACTGCATATGCATAATATAAGTGATTAAATTGTATTGAATGTGAAATGTGAAATGTGAAATGATGTGAATTATGTGTTATGTGATTGGGTGAGCCATCGATGATGGTCACTCATTGAGTTCGCAAAACTTACCTAAAATTTACAAATATTTTTCAGGACTCAGAAGAATACCCCGTTAGGCAATGAAAGTATACCTACTACGTACGAGTGAAAGATAAAGGTCGAGATCAACTTGCATCTGCATTGTATTTCTTTATTTTTGTACTGAATTGTATATTCCACAACTTTTGTATCGAATAATGTATTCCGAAAAGTTTTGCACAATGTATATTTGAATTATGTTGTAATGGAAAGACATTATGTCTAAAGTGTTTTGTATTTGTGAAAGGGCCCTAATGGCTATTGAAATTCTATTGATTGTATTGTGATGATTGAAAATGTTTATGAATGAAAGTGGGCTCGAATTGGTTATTATTTCCGTATATTATGTTTATGGTTTCAAAAAAATTATACCAATTTTTGAATGATTGAGTGCTCTAGCATACCACCATCATGGGGTACGGACTCGGATATCACCCAAGATGTTGGGCACATGTCCTGCGGGAATGGGGTGTTACATATGTGGTATCAAAGCCCAGAACTACTATCTTATATGGGCATTTTCTGAAATATGTGTCAAGTTATATGCATTTTGTCATGTCATAGTAAGTAGTAGCAACTGATCCCTAGCCTAAGTTGCATTCATATGAGTCACATTTATATGAGTCACATGCATGAGCATTCCTTAAGAATTTGAGCTATTAGAAGCATTGGGAAGAATGATGATCTATCAGAATGTGAGCCAATGAAGGTTTATGGGTAGTTAGAAATGAGAAATAGTATCTGGTTTTGTATGATAGATAAAGGTGCACTATATTTGTATATGTGGTTGTATCATTAAACATGATATCCATATTGTACTGTGGTAATATATCCTCGAATGTGATATAAATGTGAATACATTGTCATGGTCTGATTAAGGAAAGAAGTGATATCAATATGAATGATGAGACCTAAAGTGTATAAGCTAAGTTGAAAGAAAACGAAATTTTCGATGGCTTGGAGAGGTCAAACTTGAACCTGGAATGAATGTCGGTTAAAAATGATAAGAGTTATGATTTGGCATAAGAATATGTCTGTGAAATCGAGATTAGAATTTTAGGATGACTACATATCTATGATTCTGAATTGATTGTGAACACATGTATGTATGATGATAGATGGTAATTGGAAGGGAGATGATGATATCGATATATGAAAAAGTGGTTAAGGTTAAGCTGATTTGCCATTGTGAGTGTACATATGATAATAGGATCACCATGACAAGTGAGAATATTGAGCATATATATATTATATGTGTGGAGGAAATATAAGAAGCAATCTATGACTATTTGAATATTGATCGGTCATAATTCCTATAGTTCAAAGTCTAAGATGAGTTAGAGTAAGATGTGAAAATGCTTATAGTGATCACTTGGGAATGAATTGAGATTGTTAATGATGTTATTATATATATATGATGAATTCGAGGGAAAAAAAAGGACACAATCATGGCATAATCCCCACAATCGAGGACTAGCATAAAAGGAGAACAATTATATAGAATTAAATGGGATTAAAGTATCCTTAGCATAAGTTACTAATTGGTGAATTTTCGTAAATACATCTCTAGATATGATGTAATGATTTTGGTGATATATGCCGAGGTATTAGAGTAAATGAAATTGTTTAGTGCCTCACTGAGCCTTATTACAAGGGATGTTCCAATTATGTAAGTTAAGGCATAAATTGATCTTATTGAGATATTATTAATCGTTGAAATTGATCTTCTTAAGGTATTAGGAATGACTGATAAGTAATCATGGAAAATAGTTGATTGATAAGGATTTCATGAATAGTATCAAAGATTATAGCAAGAAATCTTCTTTCAAAGAAGAAATTTCCCTGAATTAGGTTGGTTGATCAGGTGATTCAAATTAAGAATGATCAATGAAGGAATAAATCAGAGTAGAATATTCTACTGAGAGTGTATGCATTTTGTTTGATGTGAAGTATCTAACTATGTGAGTGGGTTTTAATTTCGAGGTGACACTATTGCTAATGTGAGGAGAATATAGGTCCACATTATATTCTGTGTAAATATGTTCGGGAGATACAAATTGAATCTGAGGAATGTGTTACCAACACACAATGTGAAGTATTCAAATAAACTGAAATGTGTGGAGGAACTAGTACGAATGAATAGGCATTTGAATAAGTCGATGTAAAATAAGAGGAAATTGAATGAATGGAGAAAATTATTTGAGAAAAGAAGTCAATTGAGAAACTGAAAATGACATGAGATAATATTACCTTAATTGAGGAATTAGTCACTTAAGGAATTACAAGAATTAATTATGGACACAAAGAAAATTTTTAGTGACATCTGTTGGAGTTAATAATACCCCAATAGCATTATGATATTAAAGATTAAAATGATCCAAGCAAAATTGTATCAATTAGTGACTATGATGATAGATGGTATTTTGAGCGTGTTTGAAATGTAAAGAGAACATTTTGAATAGTTGAGGAATATAACACCAATGATAATAATATCATTTGAAATTGAAGATTGTGGAGTGCATAAAGAGGTTTCACATCAGAGATTAGGATGAAATCCAATGCAGCATAGTAAAGTAATTTCATATGTATAGATATAGTTAAAATTTCATAGATTGAATTATTCAGGGTATGATTTAGAACTTGCTATAATTATAATTGCTTTGAAAACTTGGAGACATTATATGTACAGAAACATTTTGGATATATATGAATATACAGATCAATAAAGATTGAGGTAATTATTAAGTTTGAAAGGGATTGTGCAAATGAATATTTTTCGGTAAAGCTAGTGTTGTAAATTGATGCATTGAATAGAAAATTAAATAATGGTGTACACAAATTCATATATTGAGGTTATCAAATCTAGTGCGATAAAAAGTGTAGAATTTCGAGCTAAAAAGGGGGAAAATGGAAGTATTATTAGCTATTGAAATTTAAAATCAGTTTTGCATAAAAGGATTGGCAAAGCCTAGATTGAGGATTTAGAAATTGTGAATCTTATCGAGGAATTGAAAATGAATATAAATTTTGAGTCTGAGTAGGAAAATTGTTACCTTATGATTGAAATGAAAAGGGATGTGTATCCAATAAAGATGATTGAGCAAAGAGATTGTTATAGAAGCATAAATAACAACCTATGATATACATCCTTAGGAATAAACCAAAATATCTTTTGACGGCTAAGAATGTAGAACTAAGTGATTACATGTTTGAGTTACCAATAGTCTTGACTATTGGAGACATGCTTAAAGTTTATATTTCTGAAGCTCATAAGAATATGAAATTAATGTATAGATCAAATTAACTGAAGGCATAACAATCGTTATATTGGTGATACTATTAGAATATTGTATGAGGTGTCATATGACAAAATAGTTGTTCGCCCATACATAAAATTGAAGAGGGCTAAAAAAATGGTTAAAGGCCATAATAAATATGAGGTACTGTTAGAGAATGGAATGAATCTATAATAAGAATAAAGTGGCTTATAAAAGACAAATGAAATTTTAGTGGATCACCTCGAAGTTATGGAATATAGTGAGACAAACTTAAGAGTTAAGTGTGCTAGCAATAAAGAGATGAAATATTAATATGATCAGAAGTGAAAATTTTGAGCAACCTGAATTATATTGAGGAAGCTGCTAAGATAATGCGATACTTAAAGAAGTGATTAGGGGAAGGATTAATTACATTGATCATGGTCAAATTGAAGACATTATTCAAGTGATAAAGTTATGTGGGAAATAGAGAAGCATATGAGAAAATAATACCCCTACCTTATTGGTCAATCAGATGATAATTTTGGGGACGAAATTTATTAAGGGGGGAGAAATGTAATGTCCCGTCCCTATATTGAGGGTTAGAACCCATATTTCAATAATAGAGAAAAAAACAATGTGAGAGTTAGAAAAATTTTCATTTCATGCTCAACCAAATATCAACATACATACATGAGGATTTGAAATTTTGCACACATGAAAATAATTGTGCATGCACTCATTGACATTCTGGGTATAATTGAATTGTCATGGGATTAGTTGAAAATTTGTGGATTCGATGTTAAATAATTTCAGATGGTAGATTGAGAATTGTGGTTATAGTAAATGAGTTGAATGAAATGGAGTAGAAAGACTAGAAATAAAAATTTAAGGGTTAGATTTAGTGAAGGAAAATACATTGGAGAAGTTTACTGAGAATGAATAGTTGAGAGTTGAATCTTTGATCTAAACTTCCATGAATTTAATGTATTGGTTTAGGAAGATTTTGACAAAGTTGTCTTTTAGAAAGTGTAGTTTAGCTTTCTAGCTTTCCAACGGTACATAGTATGGAATTTTTGAGATATCGGAGTCAAAAGTTATGATCCTTATAGGTAGAGATGTTCAGGTGATGACGTATCATCTGGTGAGGACCTTTATCTGGTGAGCATATATCATCTGGTGAGGAAGCTTTGACTAGTGAGGACATGTTGTCTGGTGAAGATGCTTCATCTGGTGAGGACGCTTCGTCTAGTAATGACGCCATATCGTCTGGTGATGAAGTCATATCAGCTGGTGCACTGTTCATTTTGTATTGTCTAGTCCAAATTTGACTTTCTAGACGATAGAATTTGTCTTCAAGGTCTTTATGAAAGTTATATACTTATAAGTCCTCTTTCGAACCATCTAAGAATGACCTCGATCCGATACTTATAGCGAAAATTATGCTAGTTGCCCAAAAAAAATTTCAATATGATTAAGGACAGAACCTTGTTTAATTCTTTCAGCCATGGCCTTGTCCTCCGACCTCCAATTGGAGTGATTCTTATACCAGTAGATTTCTAATACATTTTTCTTTCTCTCCAAAAAAATTGGTAGCATTCTGAATCGAATTGAAAAGGCTTGATCAAATCAAAGTGTGGAATCTGTTGGAACAGTGAAATAGGATTATCTTACTAAACATACTTCAGTACTTTGATTATATTTGGATCTGTAGAATTTTAAATGAGATGATTTTTTATTTTGAGTAAACTAGAGACATAGTACTACAAATCATATGAATAATTCAAATTATGATTCAGTTTCTAAGATGTTCAATTTTTGGATGGAAATTGTGCATAGTATACTATTTTGGACAAAAGTAGTCTGAAAATGTTTGACTTATATCTTTCAAATCACTGAATCAAATTGACTGATTTGGATGTCTATGGAGACATAAGACATAGGGGAATATGTTTATATAAGAAAGTGTTACAAAATGACTTTAGTATCGGGATCAAAAGAACATGCAAAGTTGACCTAAAATGATGTTTTTATAGGAAAAATCTGAAAGTGAGTAAGGGTTATGACTTGTGATTTTAGTGGTTTTATTAGGTCATAAACTTAATTATAAATCATACTAAAGTGAGTTTTAATAAAGGGAAGTGGATAAGTGGTTAAGAAATGGACAGGTTTCCAAGCTTTAAAGTTAAGCTTTAATAACCTTGAAAGACAAGTTGCTGTCCTTGTTTTTATCCTTCGTGAATCTTCTTTCCCTAGTTTTTCTTAAATGCAGAGTTTCTCATCAAATCTACACCATAATAAAATCTTGGTTTTTCCTTTTCACTACCACTTCCACTTTATTATTGATTTGTTCTACCTCAAGGAAAACTGAACCCCCTGTCAACTTTCAAGTTGATGTACATGATTGCATGAGGGATTAGGGTTACGTGATTGTTGCAAATCTTGGAGCTTCAAGCAAGTAAGCTTGTTACGATTATGTACTTTTGTATAAACTGAAGCATGCATCGTAAGTTCACTGTAAAAGGTTAGGAAACAGTGATATTCATATTTGCTAGAAAGCAAGTGAGAAAATTGGGGTATGCCGTATTTGTTGATTTTCTATAGATTTGATGACCAAAATGTTATGAGATAGTGTTAAACTAGTTTTGAAGTTAAAAGATCAACAAAAATGTGTATGTGATGAGAACAGAAAAATTTGGAGAAATGATTATGTGAGTGCTTTGTCATGTTGATGGTTTCACTATATATATATATATGCCTCAATTCTACATCAATTTCATGTCCAGAACAATTCAAAAATAATTCATTAGGTAACTTACAAATCAATAACTTCCACACAACAAATCCAAACTAGAAATTTTCATACAAGGATCATTTTTCCAACACATATCATCACCAATATCTCATGCATTTCATTCCAATTCAAGCATCATTCCCATACCATTTAACAGGACATAAAACTTAGATTGTTACTTACCTATTAGGTTTCTAATTCAACAAAAATAAGAAAAAGCTCCAAATACTTCCCTACCTTACTTCTTACGCCTGAAGGTAAGAAACGAAATCAGGCTGTGCTAGGTATTACTGAAGGATCTACAGGAGAGTTACCTATAGCAATATAGGTTGGGGCTGAAACGCCCGGTAAAAGCTCTGTGGTGCGACCCGGTAATATTCTGGTCAAAACGAAGCCAGGTATGGAAGCGTGTTGGACCTCTTTTTCCTATGTTATTTTGTTGTGATATAGGAATGGTATAAGAACATTACTAGTCATGAATCCCGAAGCTTATGGAGAACAATTAGTTCTTTTAGAT
>JANSVA010000002.1:18786201-18810482 GCA_025504915.1 Erythroxylum reticulatum | reverse complement strand
TATAGAAATTAATTTAGCAAACTAACATGTTTTGAGCGGTTATAACTTAGAAGATTGTAATCGCTTTGTTTGGTTTTAGAGATGTTATACAAGGAGGCTCATTAGAAGCATAACACAAAGTAATACATCTTCTGCTACAATAGAAAGCTAAGTAGCCAATTACAGCCAGATAATTTATTGATTCAATGTCGGCTATGAATATATACATAATTAAGACGACCAAAGTTAATGAAGAAACCATATACTAGTAAAACAATAATAAAATAGTACATGCGATAAGTATGGAAGATGGTGAGATTCCTCGTAGCTAGACTTACAAATTCCACGCAGCCGCCTAACTTTCCTAAATTTTCAAGAATTGGTTGGTTGAGGACAGGAATCAATAAAAGTGCCTCTTATGTTTTATACATGTGGTTCATCTTTACATGTTACATGAACCATACGCCAATCCCTTCGTATTCAATTTTTGCCGCACGCAGAGTAGCAGAACTAGACGTACAAATTAAATGAATCCACTTGCCCTTTTCTTCAAGTTTTCTCCTCCAATATAATTTATGCTTCGTTTAATTGACTGCCGCATAAATTGTTTTACATAATGTTATCAAGTGAGACAGTTCTCTTGTGTTACGTTTTTAGCATATTTTGATTTTTAAAAAAAAAAGAACTTGTTTTGTGTTTCCCATTAGATGGTCTGTTTTATACCAATAAATCACATGGCCATCAAACTTACCTTGTTTTTGCTTTCCATGGCAAGCATTATTTTTGCATTGAGAGCTTGGTCCTGAAGGGCCTCAATTATTTTGGAATATGATATACCATTAAACTAAAAGAGTTCAAATTTGACAACTATAATGTTGGTATTTATCAATATAAAGTACAAATTTTTACATGTCTCTCGAAACAAGTTCCCAGAATTGCAACGGTAAGATCTTAATTTTTAATACTAAATAAATAATATTTTTATCAAAAAAATCATATTCAAATTTAATTTAATTTTAGGTACACTAGTAACTTTCAAACACGGTATGTGCAACGATTCCAAAACCATGAAAAGGGAAGGTTAATAAGAGAGGCTAAATGGGTCAATTCAATAAAAACCCCAATCTAATCCATAATATGATTATTTTGTGACAATACTATCTCTTAATTAATTAAGGATAAACACAAGAAAACAAATCAAGTCCTCTCCAAAACCATTGGCCAACGAGTCCTCTAGTGCGCCCACAGTCCCAAACCCAAAAGGTAAAGGCTCATACACGCTCATAAAACCAGAAACCGGTCAGCGGTTTCTCCCAAGAGTGGTTTTGGAACACTCTTAAGACCTCCCGAAAACCAGGAGCTTTTAGACTAGTCTGTTCTAAAATTTTGTTTTCCATGTTTTGGTGGGACCCGCTTTCTCCCACTATATGTGGCGATTCGACCGCCCTCTGACACCAAAACGTGCCTGCCACGCGCTCCTCTCTTCCCCTTTCTTGAAATTTGGGTTGCTTTGCATGGCTTTTTAACCTTTTATCGCCCCGCTACCCACACCTGTCCCTTACTTTTATATTCCCGTTTTAGCCCTTCTTGGCTTCAAGCAAAAGGACAGCATCGATATATATTATATTATGTGTGTCTTTATTTTTAAGGCTCGAATATCAACTTGTTTACTCTTTGTGAATTTATTATGCTGCTCCAATACCAACAAGTCGTATTCGCAATTTATAGCGTTTCGTCCCCAAGAAAAATTTAAACTTTCCATACGTCAAGACAAGAAACAATTTGAGTTTGCATACAGTAAGTTTATACTTATTGCATACAGAAATAAGCAAAACAATAAGTTTTGCTATTAAAAATTGATAGAAAAAGAAGTTATAAATTTAATTTACGAAATTAAATACATTGAACTTTATTTTACCTAAATTTCTAAGGCTTTAACTTCTTGGCCTTATTTTATTGTTGAAACGACTTTACTAAGCCAAATTCCCAAGCATTTAACTACTGTATTTTTTATTCATAAGCTACCAGTAGCAGAATACAGAACAAGATGTCAATGCTTTAATTGCATTATTTGGCATGTTGCATGTGGTTTTAATAAGTGAAATTCATTTTAAGTTACGAATTTCATACTCAAAATTTTAATTGTAATTTAATATTTCTTTTTCATTATATTTTTAAAATACACCTTAAATAACCATGAAAGAAAGGGATTGGCATTGTATAAAAGGGAGTGATATATAAATTTTGCAAGTTGAAAATTAATTTCCACTTTCTTTAGGCTGAATATAAATCCATTATTTTGGACAAATATGAAAAGAAAGCCTATTGAAGGGGCCATACGAAAGTGAAATGCTCAAAAGTTCAAATTCTAATTTCTTTGTTTGTAATATTCGGACAACCAAAGTTAAGATGGTGATTAAAAATGTTCGATTTTTTCAAAATAAATAAATACCTTAAATATTGAGAAGCCTTCCTTCGTTTTCAAACTAATTAAGAGTAATTAAGGCTCAAATTCGAACTTGTAGTCCACGAGAAAAGAACAAAAACGGAGTCGTAATATTGGTGCAAGGAGAAGGGCAGGTTAAAGACAGAAAAGGTTGATAATGCGTGTGCGTCGGTTACCAATTGGGGATTGGGGAACCCATCTACTTTACAATATTGAAATCCAATGCAACAGTATCACCCACCGCCAATGGCAACCTAAGAAAGGTCACAGGAATTGGGGAGTGGTTTCCACGCTCCGAAAGCTAGCGTGGTAGTGGGCTAAGGATGCTTTGCATACAATCTTTGTCTTTATTTTAAGACAGTTTGTTTACTGTGGTTTTTGTAATCAGCTGTAATTTAACCCAAAAGTGGTATAATTACACCCCAAACCAACGCCTCCTTGAATGTGGAAACCAGTATCTTCCTTTTGACGTCCCAAAACAAGTTGCTCTTCCCACTCACCCCCTAAAACCCAGCGGCTTCTTTCCTTCACTCTCTCTACGTATATATAACCTCTCTCTCACACCCTTTCTCTTATTACTACTCTTTACTTCTCTTTTTCTCTCAAACCCTCCCTCAAAACTTCTCTCTTCCGATACATATCTCCAGGAGTTGGAAACAGATTGTGATCTCTAGCTGAAATGCGGATGAGTTGCAATGGATGTCGGGTTCTGCGGAAGGGCTGCAGCGAGAGTTGCAGTATCAGACCGTGTTTGCAGTGGATCAAGAGCCCCGAGTCTCAAGCCAACGCTACAGTTTTCCTTGCCAAGTTCTATGGTCGTGCCGGTCTCATGAACCTTATCAACGCTGGCCCCGAACACCTCCGGCCTGGTTGGTTCCCATCTTTTGTATCCTTGCATGTTAGTGAATAAGACCAATAAAAGAAGTCTCTCTACAGTTTTATGTGAAAGAATCGAAAATGATAAATTCTTTTGTTGCGTTGGCTGCAGCGATCTTCAGGTCTTTGCTTTACGAGGCATGTGGGAGAATAGTTAACCCGATTTATGGGTCGGTGGGGTTGTTATGGTCTGGAAGCTGGCAGCTTTGCCAAGCCGCCGTTGAAGCCGTGCTCAAAGGCGCCCCTATCACTCCGATCAACTCCGAAGCAGCAGCAAATGGCCAGGGTCCGCCGTTGAAAGCTTATGACATACGTCATGTGTCCAAGGATGAGAATTCCGCCGCCTCCAGTGACCCGGCAAGAGTCAAGACTCGGAGCCGGGTGAGGCGGGTTTTGAAACCCAAACCCAGCAAGCCGGGCAATGGGCTTGGGACGGTGGTTGACTCGGCTAATAGGGATGAGTTGACTCGGTCGACGAGCCACGAGTCGTCTGTGAGCCATCAGTCGGAGGTAGCAGTGGTGGACGGTGACAGTAAAGAGACGGAGAGCATGGTGTCAGGGGAAACGGCTGAGGCTACTCTGCTGTTTCGAGCCGAGCCGGAGCCGACAAGGAAAGAGAATCATGGGACCCAACACCAGGTTGCTAACAGTAGCGAAATGGTTGGGGTTGGATTGGAGCTGACTCTAGGACTAGAGCCGGTCTCACGTGCGAATCACGTGGTCCCCGTCAAGAAGAGGAGAATAGAGCCGTGTGGGCCGTGTGATGCTGACGCGTGTAAGATGGAGTTGGGTCTTGACTATTCGGGTTGAATGATAATAAGCCTAACGGTGCAGTTTTAGCTGCGTAGGCTCGAGATACTTGCTTAATGTCTAGAAGAGATGGCTAACTTTTAGCTCCTTTTGCTTTTAGTTTTGGTTTGATGTAATCTTTCTGTTCTTTTAAGTTTTTTGGGGGGTTGGGGAAGGGTTCCTTTTTTAAGTAAAAATAGGAAGGGTGTAAAAAAATCTGGGAGTTACATGCACATTACATGGTAAGTCAATGCATAGAAGGATCGTTTCTCATGATCAACTAATTCTGGCTGCTTTAATGGATTTTTTTAATTTTTATAAATAGCTTCTCATGGAAGTTCCAGTGTGGAGTGTTGGTTCATGTGGGTAGTCAGGAGTGCTTGTTGGACTCAATTAAAAAAAAGTGAATGGGGAGTTTAAAGTTGGGTAGTTAATTCTCCAGTTGTGGGTTTGTCTTCAGGTAAAAGTACAATTGAAGGCAGTAATGCGAAAAGAAGAAGTCATACCTAGGGAGGGGGTAGGGAGTTGTGGGGTAAGTGTAAGGTAAGCTGACTGGTGCGGTGTCCTTTATGCCTAGGTTTTCTCTGCCACGTACATTCGCATGCATTCGTTCCCGAGAATGTACCCAGTTTATTGTGCCTATTTCTATGACAGAGCGTTTGTGTGGCAGCCGCGAGCTGCGCCTGCGTTCGTTTGTCTTTAGCTTGGTCAGGTAAAACACTTGCAAATTTTAGCCAATGAAGGTGTTTAGTGGCATACTTCTTAATTACCCCCCGTCTCCATGAATTCCTATGTTTTCAGTCTTCCAAAGTTTTGGCCCATTAAGGATAGATTTGGAGGTATAGTTAGGCCCTAATTTACTCAAATTTTAACACGGTTTGGACACAAAATACGGTGATGACCGTTTAGGTTCATTCTCAATTATTCACCCAAATATTAATTTTCTATGCAGACTGCTCGATTGTGGCCATTATATGTAGCGTTTATTTTGTATTCTCAGAAAGTTTACCAGCGTAAGTCAACATACTAAGATTAATCTGACACCTAAAATCAAACAAAAAGGTCTTGTGGAATAGCTAGTAACAATGTAACATAAATGAAAATTACCATTAAGTGAAGAACATATTTAATACCAAGAGAAATCATCGTAAGGACGGAAACCATCTCGCAGTACAAAATAAATTGATTCATTCACGTGTCTAAATCTTACTTAATTTAGGATTATATAATATAAATATTTTAAAATTTTATTTATAAAATAATTTAAAATTTAAAGAAGAAATAAAGTCATTGTTTCTAATTTGAACACCTTTTTACATCATAAAAACCCGCCTATTTTACCGGTCTTTGAGTTTTGAGGACCAGATTTACCGAGTATAAAACCCAAATCTAATAAAAGATAGAGGAGACTTAATAATAATTTTTGACGATTAACATTATAAGAAAGGGAACAAATAAAAAAAGTTCCCTATTTTAGTGTAGTTATAATTCTCATTTGTGTTATAATTTATACAAGGCCACATATTTATTATGCTATTAGAATGGTTAGCAAATATGGGTCAAATAATAAACATATTGGAAAGTAGTAAATAAAATATTAAGGTATCTAAAAGGTATTATTGATTATGCTTATGTTATTAGGAAAACAACCTACATATACAAAGGTATACATATGTAGATTGGTGAGGAGATTTTTATTAGAGAAAATCTACCTTGGGATTTTTTTTCTTACTCTGTCATGAAAAAGTAAAAAACAATCATGATATGTTATTCATAATGGAAGCTGAATTTATAACATTTAATAGTAGTGCAAGGAGCTGTGACTTAGAAGATTCTTAGTTAATTTAGGAGTCACTAAAAAGGAGATTAATATAGTAATAATTAACTTTGATAGTTAAGCAACAATTGATTATACTAAAGTTCCTAAATTTTATTATAAAACTAAGCATATATATACATACATACATACATACATACATACATACATACATATATATATATTAAGTGTAATTATATGAAAGATATAGTTGTATGAGGTGAAGTGAACATGAAGTATATATCTACATGAGATATGATGGTAGGCACAATGATAAAATTAATATCCTAAGGTGCATATATGGTGCAAACAAAGTCACCAATATTACTTAGATATTGAAGTATAATTGGTAAATGTTTCTTCATGTATGTTCATTCGTTATATTGTCATGTCTAAATACATATACGTGTTGATATTGTTTATTAAGTAATAAGCATTGTGTAATACTTGATTACGAAATATGTTTATTTTATATGGCATATTCTACATATGAATCAAATAGTATGTTAGAAACATAAAATATTAGCCCTCTCACAAAACAATCACCTCTAGTATTTGTGATGACTAAATATGGGGCATGTTTTAAATTATTATCAAAGTGATAATTGAAAGTCAAAGTAATAAACTTGAACCATGAATGCTAATTTAGAAGATAAGCTAAAAGGAAATTGGTTTGGAGTATGAAATAAATTAAATAAGTGCAAAGCAAAGCAAAGAAAATCATATTATGTATTTTAAAGAAGTTTAAGAACATAAACATGCTTTGATTAATTCTAACAAAGATTTTGATTGACAACTTAAATTGTAACAAAGTTTAGTAAAACAAAGTTTTGGTTTGGATACTTGATATACCATGCAAAAATAAATTACTAAATAAAATAAAACTAGATAAAATAAATCTAACTTAGATACTGGATATGTTATGAAAAATAAATTCCTTGAAGAAATTTAACTAGTTTGGATATTAGATACGTAATGTAAAAGTAAATTATAGAAGGAAATGCAAATGATTTAGGATACTTGATACATCATGGAAAAATAATTATTATATAAAATGCAACTGAATGATGCTTGTAGTATGCTATGTGATATTGATAAACAAGATGATATTATTTTGATTAGAGATAGCAATTAGGTCTAGGCTTTGCTCGAGTTGAACAAGCCTTAGGTCAACTTTTTTTTTTAAAAAATGGATCTTGTCGGGCTTGGGCTTGACCTTCCTAAGCTTGAGACATGACAACTATTGCAAAAAATGAAGTCATTTTGTAGACAACGATGTTGGACAGGCCAGGCTACCTTGGACCTGATTGGGCCTCGAGCTAACTTAGGCTTTAGTAGAAGTTGTTGGGCTAGGCTCGTGCTTGGTTAGGCCTAGACCTTGCTTGGTCATGGCTATCCCTAGTTTTGATTAAGTCGATTGATTGATTTATAATCTTTTGCCTTTGAAAACTGAAGCATTGGACTAATTCTCTCTTTTGAAACTTCAAATTGTCAGAATGTATAACAAATAAAAATATGGACTAAGATTGTTGATCGTTAGTGAATAAAAATATAAGAAAATTGTAAGATTACAAATTATAGGATTAATCTGACACGTATGAATTTATAAGTCGATGATAGTTAGCCCATCTTTAGTTTGCTCTCATGAGAAAATATTTCAATTTTTTAAATTTACAAGTATGGTAATGGTTATCAATTTCTTGATCACTTATTGATTTCCCATCCAATACCTTATGAAAAACAAATCTTTCTCATTTTTCCATTTTCATAATGATCCACTCATTAGTTATCTATGTATGATCAAACACCTAAACTCATTTTTTTCCTTTAAGGATTCATTTAATAATAAATTATAAATTTTAACAAAAATTTAAAATAAATGAAAATAAGATAAGTCCGATATGGTATAGAAGAGGCAATTTTGTAACGCATTGAATGGTCTTAATGGTGACATGGTTACAAAATTGAGCAATTCGTCATGATTAGGTTTAAGAAAAAAAATACAAAATTGATTATCTGATAATACCAACATGTCCTATCTGTTGGTGTTATTTGAAAACTTGGAACATCTCTCTCTTTCTTTGGTTTATGTCCCATATTGAAAGGGCAAAGCACTTTCACCTAGTTTATATACCAGATTGTTTTGTAAGACTTTGAATCAAGTCTCCTAAGGAGAGTATGGATACCACACACACTTAAAAAAAAATGCAAGTTAGCTGGATAACTTTTTCAAATTTCATAAGAGGCTTGATCTAGTTTCTTATGAGGGACTTTGTTTAGAACATAACATATTGAAAGAATAGCTTTCCCCCATATATAATCAGGTAAACCCTAGGAAATCAACATCGCATTCATCATATCCTTAAGTGTTTGGTTTTTCCTCTTTGCTATTCCATTTTGTTCAGGTATATAAGGGGCTAAAAGCTCATGAATAATCCCAACTTTTCCACAATTAGCAAGAAAATCAGTACTATATAACCATCTCGATTAGAACTTAATCTTTTAATTTTCCTTTCCTATTAGTTTTCAACCTCAAGTTTTTATTTTGTAAACACTTCCTTTGCATAACTTTTTTTTTCAATAAGTAAACCTTAGTAAATCAAGAACAATCATCCACAAAAAATATAATATCTCATTCTTCCTTTAATCACAAAATTTTTAAAATCACCAAAATCTGTGTACCAAATCCAACAATTGTGACTCTCTCAGTTACAGACCTAAAAGGTTTCTTAGATTGTTTAGCCTTAACAAAAGTTTGAAAGTTTTCCATTTCATTATTGATCTGGTTAGGCAATAAGTTTAAGCTTTGCATTCTCTTGATTGATCTCACATTCACATGCACAAGTCTGGAGTGCCATAGGTCTATAGACTCAATAATATAAGCGTAAGAAGTAGATACATTCATTTCAACATCAAGTACAAATAAGCCCCATTACAAAACATTTTACTAATAAAATTTCCATTCTTAGCAAGAACTAGCTTATCAGAATCAAAAGTAATTTTAACACCAGCTTTGTTAAGTAATGCACTAGAAATCAAGTTTCTACAAACATCAAGTACAAATAAAACATTTTCTAAAGCCAAAAATTTTCCAGAGGTGAGTTTGAGAATGATCTTCCTAGCTCTTTGGATAGGAACTTTGATGGAGTTTCCCATGTACACAAAATCACCATCAGTAGCATCATTTAACTCTTTGAACATGTCCTTATTGGTGCAGATGTGGCAAGCGACTCCTATGTCAATGATCCATTTGACTAAGTTTCTAGCAAGGTTGACCTTAGACACCATATCAATAATGATCTCCTCATCATCACCACTAGCATCTTTGGCCAAATTAGCTTGAGGCTTACCAAAATTCTTTTGGTTACCTCATTAATACCCCTTCTAGTTTCCTTTCCCGAGCTGTCATGGTTTCTGTCCTTGACCCTTCGTCTTATGGATGATTCTAGCTTGGAAAAAAGCAACAGGATGACCTGGTTTGTGGCACCACCAATAGTCACGATCAATCTTTTTGTGCTTAAACTGACCATGCTTGTTATTGTTAAAGGACTTGTTTTGTCCACCATTCTTATTGAAGTTACCTACATTTTTATGATCTATCACATTAGCCTTAATAGTAGGGACAAGGGTGAGTGATTTGGCCTTATCCTGTGTATGGTTGGCATCCTCAATCTTTATGATTAATTCTTGTAGCTTCATGTCCTTCTTCTTATGCCTTAATTGGTTTTTATACTCATTTCATTACGCAGACGGTTTCTCAATAAGGGCATTAGCTTAAAACAGCTCACACATGTTCATACACTTAGTCAGGAATTCAACAACTAGGTTTTCATACTTATGTAATTTGTCCATAATGGGTTTATCATCAACAATAGTAAACTTTAACCACATAATAACCGTATATTTCCTTGTGCTAGCATCATTTGTCCCATATTTAACTTCTAAGGCATCCCAAGTTTCCTTGGCAGTTTTGTACTTGCAATAAATACCAAATAATATGTTTATCATATGGTTGAGCAACACTCCCTTAAAAATATGGTTATCCTTAATTGTCTTAGGGTCAGTATTGTCACTAGAAATATCTTGAAACAACACATAAGTAATCTTGTATTGTTGAAAGTAAAATAAAATTTTCTTAAACCATTTTTTGAAGTTTCTCTCATCTAGTCTAATTTAGTAAGATCAGGTATAATTCTCTAAGCTACAGTGGCTGGGGTAGAACCTATATGGTTAATAGAAAGAGTAGAATCTACGTTAGTCTCATTCGCAGATGACATAATGAATCTAGAAACAAAGAACACTGCCATGAAGAACAGAACAATTTGTTTGACTAATAGTGAAATAAAGAAACAACAGTAATAACAAACGTTATTCCTACTAATGCAGTAATAAGAACAAAGCAATATTCTAATTTATACCGAAATAAACTCACAAAAATGTAGTATTATAACTTATATCAAAATAAACACGTAGTAGTAAGAACACAACAAGTTTGACGAACTGTAGCAAGAATGCAATAATTTCCTAACAAAGAGCACGAGTAATAGAAGAATTTTTATTTTTCAACTTAGATTGTTAATGAAATAATTAAATAACATTAAATAAAAATTGGAACAACTTATTTGAGAATGCAAGCAATTGTGAAAATCATTGTCCTAAGAAAAAAATTCCCTCTACGGTGCAATAGGACAACGAGTCCGACCCCAAGGTGAACGCCTCTTCTACCAGCTTCAGTGCACACCAAGGGGCAGAGTATGATCTGTCTCTGAGAATTAATAAAGCAAACAAAGGTACAATAAAAAAGATAAGAATATATGATGTTTGTTTGTGGAAGGAGATATGTGCTTGTTTAGAGAAAATGACAAGATGTGTGACAACGTGAGTGTGAAAAAAAAGAGCAGATGCGTGTTTCTTATATATATTAGAAAAGATTCATATGTTGACAATGGAATAAAGACATATTAAAGAAAAAGTGAACATTATTGAGCATAATAATTTTATTAAAGTTATTGGGATAATAATGGTAATAACATTATGAACGTTATTGGGTAACTGAGAAGTATTAAAACATATGAATTAACCAAGTGGGCCTAAAAAGCTTATGTCACACACATGCAACGACGCCATGCACTGTCACAGCCGAGCCAGTTGAGCAATACATCCACGCGGGTGTGTGTAGGGTACTAGCTTATTTGTTATTGATACTATCACCAGTTTGCTAAAGTCTTCCTTTAATATGAAAGATTTAGAGCTATAGACTTTATTTTGGGAGTTAAAGTTGATAAGACTGACTTAAGTTTTTAGTTGAATAAAACTCATTATATTGAGAAAATTTTGAAGAATTTTGGTTACTATGATGTTGAACCAGTCAAAACTCCCTATGATGCTATTGTTGCTTTGAAGAAAAATCTTAGTGATAGTGTAAACCAAGCTGAGTATGCTAAAATTCTTGGTAGTATGATGTTCTTAATAAACTATTCTCGTCCTGATATTGCATACTATGTGAGTAAACTTATTAGGTAACTCATAATCCTAGTCAAGAGCATTGAAATGCATTGATTTGTTTGTTGAGATATTTGAGTGGTACTTTATATTATGAATTATCTTTTGATGGTCATCCTCTTGTATTGGAGGGTTATTCTGATGCTAACTGGGTTACGGAGAGTGATGATATGTACTCTACTAGTGGTTATATTTTTACCTTGGCAAGAGTTGCTACATTTTGGAAATCATCCAATAAAACATGTATTGGCAGATCAACAATGGAGGCTAAGTTTATAGCATTAGAGTTGACAACACAGGAAGCTGAATGGATAAGGAATCTTTTAATAGATATCCCACTTTGGGAAAAAATAATTCCTTCTGTGTTCATTCATTGTGATTCGTAGGCTGCCATTCATGTTGCCAAAAACAAGGCATATAATGGCAAAAGTAGACATATCAGGTTGAGAAATAATTGTTTGTACTTTAATTATACATAGTGTAATCTCTTTAGACTATGTCAAATTAGGGAGAAATTTAGTGGATTTGTTTACAAAAGCTTTAAGTAGGAAACTAGTTTCAGAGCATGCTAAAATGATGAGGTTGATTCCAATTGTGTAGAAACCTTGTGATAGACACTTGTTTTGGGAAACCATGTTCAAGAGGTTAAACGAAGTTATGTGGTGATATTTGTACATTTTTTGTGGAATAATACTGATACACATTTAGTTGTTGAATTGCATCCCTTAACATGATTTTACTATGTTTGACGAGGTTGGATGGTTTAATCCTTAATGAGTTTCATGCCTAGGTTTGGGTGGCGTGAGAAGTACACACTTGATGGAATCACCTATATGATTATGAAGGGCTGGTCACCCTCCTATAAGATCATTTGGGCTATCTCTCTAGAGTGATCATGAGACCAGGGCAATGTGAGACTATTTATTTCTCTAGTAGGTTCTGTCTCTGATTTTCTTGGACACTAGGTTCAAGACTTAGTTCACCTGGTTGTTTGCCTATCTCTTATAAATTGTTACAATTTGTTTCTTAAGTTTTGGACCAAGTTGGGGATTGTTGGTATTGTTCCAAAACTTGGAACGTCTCTTTTTATTTCTTTGGTTTGTGTCCCACATTGAAAGAGCAAGGGACTTTCAACTAATTTATATACTAGATTGTTTTGTAAGGCTTTGAATCAAGTCTTTTGAGGAGGGTATGAATAACACACACACGCACTTGTGCACATATTGCTCGGCCTTGCTTAGCTATGACAAGGTGTGGCTTCGTCTCATGTGTGTGACGTAAACTTTTTTCGCCCAATTGGTTAATTCATATGATCTAATAGTTGTCAGTTACCTAATAACATTCATAACATTATTAACATTAATATACCAATATCGTTTATAATGTTATTACATTAATATTGTTGTAGTGTGTTGTAACACTGCTCAAAATAACTAGACCTATGACTATAGCAATGGTGAGTCTAGGTCAATCCCATAAAGAGTGTGTGTAAAGCTTTTGAAATGAAAAAAATTGGTGTTTAGGTTATTGGAGGGGGGGGGGGAGGAGATCGGTTTGTTTTCAAACAAGAAAATAAAATAAAACCAAACTAACAAAAGAAAATTAAATCAAACAACCTAAAAATGATGAAAGTGATGAATTCGTTAGGGACTCAGTCACCGGTTCAATATCGGCTTACACACAGTTGAACATATTTCATTTAATTGTTGTTAATGTCTAAAGTTAATGTTTTAAACATTTGATATCATTAAACACTAAGTGTTATAGAATAAAGTCATTACCATTTAAGCACATATAAATTTTCCTCATTCTTAGTTTTTGACTATCTTTGGGCGAAACCTCAAAATCAAAGTCACAGACCCAAAACATTTACTCATTTCCTATATTTTCCATGAGTATATAATCATAAGAAAAGATGAATAAATTTCAAAAACCATAGCAAGAATTCAACATTCAACGCTTCTACTCATGATCAATCAACATTTATCACCTTTAGAAACTGAACAATCTAGAAGGAGACTTGGACAAAATGTGTTTGAATTAGATAGATTTATGGATACACTAAAAAATGGTTCATGTTTAAGACATTACACAACTTTACATATCATTTCATTTCCCCACCACTAAGAGTCATATGAATAATCGTGAACGACTTTTCTAAGATGTCATGTAGGTAAGGGTAAGGTGAGATGTATTTGGATAATGTATCATAAAAGTCATTAAGCTAGTGAAGCAAAAGTAACACTTAATGAAACATCAAGCACATGCTAAAATTCATTCCAAACTGGGTACCATCAACTATGATGAATGCAACAATTATATTTTGCAGTTCAAATTCAAGCTCTTACACCATAAATCGCATGAAGCACAACCAATTAGAAGGAATCACGCATACAAATCAATGATATCAATACATTGAAATTATAAAGAGTGATCTTTCAAAGTCACTTATACCTCATATACGTTATAAGCAAATCACCCATTTAATACAACTTTAGGAGGAGAAACCAATCATGAACAACTTTTCAAAACAAATGTATTTCATCTTTGATGTTTTTATTAAAACATTTTTTTCTTTACTTTTCTCATTTTCCTTCTTTCTTTTTCTTTCCATTTAAAAATTGATAGAAGCTACATCAATATGGGAATTTCATTAATAAGACATAAAATAACATCCCAATAATTATAACCACCCCACACATATCCACATCTCTACACTTATACTATTTTATATCCACAATCATCAACAATTAACAAATGCTCTACTAGATTTAAAGCTTGAGTAGGAAATTTGGTTAGGTTTAAAGCATGTAATGTGGTTAGTATAAAAAGAAAGGCTAATAAAGCTCTAAGGGGTTTAACAAAGGAAAATTCATATCAATAGGTAGTTATTTCGCTAATGTAGTTTAAAAAAGAAAGAATGCGTATATCATTTCCATGGTTAATGCATGTGATAAAAATGTGGTTTGGAATATAAAATCAAAGCAAAGTTAGGATGTACATATCATGAAGGTCACACATAAACAAAAAGACCATAAGACTGATATGGATGTGTCAGTTTAATAAGACTCAAAATTTCACTGGCTTTTGTTTACCATTAGTCATTACTCTTCTAAAGATAATGTAAATTGACCAATTATAAGAGCAAAAGTACATGCTAAAGTTGCCATGAATTTTTCTAGTCAATGCATGCTCTAATTATAACTACATACTCCTAAAACCAATTGAAAAAGAGAAAATGTTTATTTGTTTATTTGTTTATTTGGTTCTCTCTCTCTTTTATTGAAAACTTACAAACATGTGAAAACAAACAAACTTAGAAACACATATGCATATAAGAAAGAAAAGTGAAAACGTGAAGAAAAAGAAATTAACTTCCTTTGGGTTGCCTTTTAAGATGTGCCTTTGTTTAATGTCGTTGGCTCGACTCCATACTTTCCTCACGTGACAAAATTATGATCTTCAGGTGTCACATGCACTTCCTCCACTTGAGGTTCTTCAGGATAGGGCCTAAGTTGATGATCATCTACCTCCAATGTCTTCGTTATCTTCAAAACCTCAATCTTTACTGAGTCCATGCACTCTGGAAAGATCTTGAATGTCTCTTCACCTTTTTCTTCTTCATTCAACTTCTCTAACCTTTTTGGTAAAGGTAAAGAGTCAATTTTAACAACAATTAGGAACTCAGTATTTACCTTTGAGCTAAAAGATGTACCCCCTCTCTGCTTTGAGCTCCTTCTCCACTTCTTCCACATAAGCAATTCCTTAAGTAGTATTCTCAAGATTCTCAAGCTCCTCTTCATTCTATAAGCCTTCTGCACTAACATCCCTTGCATACACCTCGATTTGCGATGGTTGCATCTCTTCACTTTGTAATTCCAGGCGGTTGATAGCTTCTATCATTTAACCCATCTGGCTTGCCACGTTCTGGACTCTAAACATTGTATCTTGGTGGACTTGCATCATTTTATACTGGAACTACTATACACTCTATTGAATCTATTCCATATTTTGTTGAATACCCTATTGAAATTGAATATTTATTAACAATAATAATATTAAGCAAGTCTTCTAGAGATGTACTTGAGTCATGATAAGCTGGTCTATACAGGAATTGTCGTGTGTCCTGCATACTATCGAGGAAGTAATTATGTTGGTTATCCTGTCTATAACTAAAGTTTGTATGATCACTCTAAACATGGTTATAGGATTGAGAATATGAGTTATAGAAAATTACTTCCATCTATGAAATAATTTTTTTTATTTATAAAAAAACACAAACATTAAACAAAATGTGAAAAGATTAAGAAATAACTGACAAAATAATTATAAACAAATATGTACAAAAACTAATTAAAATTAATAACAAAAACTAAAGCACCACACTCCTCGGCAACAATGCCAAAATTGACATAGCAAGTCGTAACACTACTTAAAATAACTAAACCTACAACTATAGCAGTGGTGAGTCTAGGTCGATCTCACATAGTGTGTGTGTAAAGCTTTTGAAATGAAAATAAATGGTGTTTAGGTTATGGGAGGTTTGGTTTTGGTTTTGAAACAAGAAAACAAAATAAAACTAAACTAATAAAAGAAAATTAAATCAAACAACCAAAAAATGATGAAAGTGATGAATTTGTTAGGGACTCGGTCATCAATTCAATCTTGACCTAGGCACGATTGAACATACTTCATTGAATTCTTGTTCTTATACCTATTCTAGCAATTATTAGTCGTAGGATAACAGTAAGCTCTGTTAACCTCGATTTTCCTTAGGTCTTGTTTAATTAAGAAGAGCTCATTATTTAAACCTAGATATCGAATAACTTAGAAGGAGCTCTCTAAATTTAATTAGACAGCTACATTATGAAATAGGAAAACAGATTGATCAAGACAACAAGCATACAAGCTCTTGTCATTTAACCTAGGTTATGTTATCCCTAATTATTCGAAACTATTAATTGTCACAAAAAATTTCAACGTAACAATTACAAATTATATTGAAGATTATAGCAGTGGGTTATTACATAAAAACAATCAAATATAGCATTCAATCATTACTACACATCACCTAAAAATTAAACATAGGATAACATAATCAATCCCTAAGAGAAAGAACAACAAACAATGACAGAAATGCTTAATCTAGTTTTTCGATGTCGATGTCACCTCTGAACTGGCATCGTGAAGCTAGCCCCCCATAGGTCTCCAAAGGAATAGAGCTTTATCCCTTCTCTTCTTCAAAATTGAGAGCTCACACCCTTAAAACAAAAATCCAAAATGAAACATACTTTTTTTTGATGGCAATATAATGTTTTTATACTTAAAAATTAGGGTTTGGTGAGCTAGCCACTTCTCACGACCGTAAGTGTGAGTCTCACAGCTGTGAGACCCTGCATTCTTCCTCTTTGTGTTTTCAACATATATTCATCATCTTTATGCATTTTCTTGTCTTCTCTTGCTCTAATCATTCTTCTTTTTGCTCCATAAAGACAAGTGTGATTCTCAAGAAAACATCTCAAATATAGTGCTTTTGAGTCACTTTAGCTTTTCTGCTTCCGAATTGTACCTAAAACTAAATATGAACTAAAGTGAATGTCTTAAACATTTCATATCATTAAACACTAAGTGTTATGGAATAAATTCATAACCAATTAAGCACATATAAATTATGCGTGTCAACAAATGAATCTTTTTTGCTATATATAAGACACACGCATTTCTCTTTTCTTTTCACTCTGACGCTATCACGCATCTTGTCATTTTTTTCAAACAAGACACCATCTCCTTCCACAAACAGACATCTTTAAACACATATCTTCTTATCTTTTTTATTCTATCTTTGCTTGTTTTTATTAATTCTTGGAGACAAATCCTACTTTGCCTTTTGGAGTGCACCGAAGCTGGTGGAGGTTAACCCTGGGATCGGATCTCATTGTCCTGCTGCACCGTAGAGGGGAAATTTCTGACTTAGAAAGTAATTTTCACGATGCCTTGCATTCTCAGATAAGCTATTCCAATTTTTATTTGGTGCTATTTCATTATTCACTAACACCATCAACTCATAATAGAAATTTGTTCGTTGATGATAACAATCTTGGTACTATAACTATGATAAAGGATGATAAACCGTCTTGAAAAAAACCATCCTTTTGATGTAACGAATTTTGAGCACATCTGAAATGGCTTTCCTAAACTTGTTTGCTTGCTTACTACCCAAACCATCCCTTGCCAGTTTTTATTCAAGTTCATTTTTCTACAACTTTTACCTAGGCTGCTGTTTGTGGTTCTTATCTTAGCAAGCTTCAATTATTTTTATTTATTTATTTAGTGTTTTTTAATTGCACTAGTTTTTGTTTACGCCGTTGTTTACCACTTTTTAGGATCCCTCAATGTTGGGGGTCCTTTTTTCCTACTTTAACCATCCTGGACACGAAGAATTTTCTCTAGTATAAAATCTCTAGGTCAGAACGTTCATATTTTTGCCTTTTTATCTTAAACCCGAACCATCATTTTTTGCTATAGTTGGCCATGAAAAATCATCGAGAATCTTTTTCCTTTGATCAGATTCATCTGTTCATATCTCGCTTTACTCCACTCGGCTTTTTCAAGTTCCATTTCCGTTATAACATACAATGGCAAGATTTCAAATTCTATTTAAATATCAACTTTTGTTTCATAGACTAAAGAACCTTAGGTGACATTTTGATTGTTAGGTAGTATGCATGTAATGCATATGACACCATCTCATACAAGTCCCAATATGTGATTGCCATTTTCAGAATGATTTTCTTTATGTTCTTATTTGTAGCTTCTACCACTACTCCATTCATCTGAGGATGATATGAGGAATTTATGTGTCTGATCTTTAATTGTTCGCATAGATATTGAATTGCGATAACATTCAAATTGGGAGTATTAACGATAATAATTCTACTAGGAAACTCGTAATGACAAATGATCGCTCACTAAAGGAATTTCTTTAAGAATCTTTAACTTCAATCCAGTTAGTGAAGTGGGCAATGATAATTAGGATGAATCTGTGATTATTTGATGTGGGCAAATTAATTGAGCCAAGGACATAGATTTGTCACGTCGAAAATGGTCAAGGCGAGACGATGCTATGTAAAAAGGAAGCTGATAAATATTATTTGTCCGTATAAATCTGAAATAAGTGACACTTCACTACTATATGCTGAATAAAGTGTCCCACCATAGTTTGCAAGAATTAAATGGTTTACAGGATCCGCTAAACCATTTTACGCCCACTTGAAGGAGTTGCACAAGACCCTCCACAAACTAATTTCAGAATTTGGTTTTCCTTACCGCCAGTCATACAGTGGAGGAGAACACCAGCAAAAATTCTTTTATACAACACTTCAGTTAAAAACAAATTCATCGTGAGTCTCCGTAATAATTTTCTTTTTACGAAATTTGCCCCAAAGGGTGTTCATTTTCCAATATGTGATTCTTTATTTCAAAGTATCACGAATTTCCATCCGGTTTAACTTCTACCACCAAAAAATATATTGGTTTGCACTTGTACTGACTCTAATAAGTTAAGTGCCTGTTTGGATGAGCTTATAGCTTTTAACAGTAGAGCTTTTGTCAATAGAATTTTTTTTAGAAGAGCTTTTCTAAGAAATCAATTGACTGTTTGACTGTCAATTAAAAAACAACTTTTTAAAAAGAGTTTCATATAGTAGACTGCTTGACAACATAAAAATAAAAACACTTTTATTAATTTTAACTATATTTTATTTCGTATAAAAAATTATTTATGCATATAAATATTATTTAAAGTATATTAAACAATATGCAAAGCACAATATATTAATTATTATATAATTTTAAATCATATGAAACATAAATGGAAATATATCTAACCAAATCTTTTATATGAATTATAACATAAGTAAAACTAATATAAAAATAAATATTAAAACATATAAAAAATCCAAATAATATTATATAGATCTCAAAATAAACGTGAAAATGAGTTTGTGAGTATTGTGGAAATTATGTGTGAAACAGAAGGACAAAAGAGACTAAAAAATAGGCTCATTAATTGATCTAAAAAATTTACCTGAAAAAGTGCTTTTTTGAAAAGCTCTAAATTTGAACTTCTTAAAAAGCTATATTTTGGCTGCCAAAAAAGCTATATCTACTTAAAAAAAGTCCTTTTCTATTTTACAGTCAAATAGTCATTTTTCTTAAAAAAGGCTTTTATGGAGGATATTGACCCTCTAAAAGTTGAAACAAACAGGCACTAAACCTCTTATTCCTTATTAATTCTTATAATGACAACCAAAGTTGATACTAGTAAACTAATTTTTATCCCCATGTAGATAAAGCAATTCATTCTTCAAACTATTCAATTAGTTAAGTAAGATATCTGTTATGTGGGTGAATATGGCTCGATAGACAACTATGTGTTAGGATAAGTGCTTCTTTAGAATGCTGAGTTGAAGACATATGTAAGAACAATATTAGAAAATGAGCATGATGAAATAGAGGAGTTTCTAAATAATTATATATATTGGAACACGAGCATGTTCATGCCCATATTCCTTAGGTTAGCAACAAGTTAAGCAAGATTGGGCCTAAGGCCACCCAAGCCTGAGTTGAAACCTCTCACAACTAGTTTGAGTCTAACATAATGCCTAAATAGGTCTAATTCATGTCTTTTAAACCTAATCCCGATCAAGTTTTAAGTGGACTAAAGACCACCTAAAGATCGAATCCCCAACCTACCCTAACCTTACCTTATAACCCCTCTCCATCATCGTTATCATCCCTCTTTAATCTCCATCACCAAATCCAAAATTTTTATAGACAAAACTCAGTAACTCCCATAAATCATAACATCATATCTTGGATAAAGCTTAAACTAATAGCAAAAATTCCAAAGGAAATATTTTTTTTGGTTCAAAATTAACCTCCAAATTGTTTAGGAAATTCTGTAGAGAATGAAGCTTGAGAAGATCGTTAGTCAATATTCAAAATCAACCTCCATATGTTACAAACAAAAGCTTAATGATATAATAGTCACAATACCTAGGTTTTATATTTTGTTGGACAAAATTCATAACAAAATACAAAAACCTATGAAGTAGCTTCAAAGATTGAAGTTTGAGAGGTTAATTTTTTATTATTTATGAAAGAGGAAGGAAGAAGAAGAACCAAAGGAGATAAGGAGAATATAGGTAGGCGATGGTTAAGGCTTAAGATGAAAGAAGAAGAGGAAAACTAGGGTTAACTTATAAATGGCTAACTCTTTATATAAGTTAAGTTTTGGGCCAAGTTAATCTTTAGTTTAGACTAAGACTAAGTTTGATCAACTTGAGTCAAACCTGTTGATTTCAAGCTAGATTGGGTTAGTTTGAGTTGGGCCCAAGCTGATTTCCATTCCTAAACGTTCCACTATAAAAGAAATATTGTAAAGTAAGATCATGTCCTAGGTTATGGTTACGATCTTGTCTTATATGGAAACACATTTTTAGTTAAAATTTAAGTTTTGTAAGGATTCTAGGTCTAATTAAAGTCATGTTTAAAATAGGTAGTAAGAGGCAACTTACGTAAGATCGTACCAGCTAGAGTTTACATATAAAACATCTTTTATGTAAACCTAGTTTTATGTAATCATCATTATTATTAAATCATGAGAAAATAGATGCTTCTGCTTATGAGGACATAGAGACACCAAATTGATAATACCTTGTTGAATTCTTCTTATGTTCATATTGTTTTATTTCAACTACTCTATACTTATTACATTCTTTCTCAATAAGTAATATTAGAGCATAGTTAAAGTGGCGAAGGTTAATAGAAATGGGAATTAGACTACAGTAATAGAGGGTGAAGGATTAATTGGCATAATAAGGAATGAGATAAGTGCTAATTGTACTATATTTTTAGTATGAATTTAGAGAGAATTATGCTTATTTTTTGATGTTTTTCATTAGATTTGGTACTTAAAATGGCTTATATTTGGCATTGCATTGCTCCCTATATGTAAACATATCACATTATATTTTTGAGAGTTTTCTACTGGACTAACATGGAGCTATAATGCTTTTATATCCTAATCATGTTCAAAAAGGCACCATTATGCTTCTTTAGGTGTTGCTAAATCCTACCAAGTTCAAGTCATATTATCCAATACAGGAAAGACATATCTCTATGTATATATCCATATTGGTGGTTTGTTACATAAAAGAAGTTGAGAAGGGGCTTATGCAATAAAAAAGGAAAGAACAATCCCATTTGTAAGGCCAACATATATCCTAAAAGTATTATAGCATGTCTAGGGTGTATTAAGAAGTGAAAATAATGAGTTAAGTGCATCTAAGTATAGTAAGAGAGATAATGATATTTAATATAAAAGAGATGGGTAAATGAATAATTTGTTTACTTCGACATGGACATACATACTCAGATGTGAAATATATATGGAAATTTTTGATATGTTTGCTTGGATTATGAGCGTGATGTGAGGGGAACTGATAAAAGAAGTATTCCATAACCAAATGGATTTTTTTTGGTAAATTAGATGTATTTTTGTGTTACTCTTGCATGATAAGACTGAAGTTAGTTGATTTTTGATGTGTACCTGGTTGAATGGATAAATTATACTAAATAGACTTCTGTAATTTGGCCATATCTTGGCATGTATACCTCTAAATTGGATAATTCCAATTGGATATTAAAATAGAGACATAGTATAAAACTTTGACGAAGGAACCAAAATTTGATTTTACCTTTAAGATTTTTGAATTCTAGTTTGAAGTTAAGTTCTAGCTATTGTCCTTGTTTTTAAATAACCTGTGGTTTTTAGGGTACAACTCTCGATATAATTAACCAAATTGTATGAAATTTATGCCATTAGAAAATTATGACATAAAGGGATGAAATTAATTGACAAGATCATAGGCCTATATGGGAATGAAAGGAATAAGAAGGACCAATCTGCAATTTTCCTAAAGTCAACTTATGGACTAATTAGATTAAAGCATGTGTGACTAATAAGATTAAAACATATGTCCAATTGAATTGTAACACATGGTCTAATAGAATTATAACACATAGTGTAATATAATTGTAACACGTGGTCCAATAAAATTATAACATATGGTCTAAAGGGATTGTACCACATGGTCTAATAAGATTGTAATATATAGTCCAATGGGATTGAAACATATACGTGAGACTAGAAAATTCATGAAAAGGCATATGGAGAGGGAAGATGGACGACAATTTGATGGCTTAACTTCAAAATTTTCTCCTCTCCATTTTGCCTTCTTCATCCCATTATTTTTCATTTGTTGATTCAAGCAAAGCCAAAGAGAAAGGGAAGGAAAAGTATTAGAAGAACTACTTTGCTAATTTTAAGGTTGGGATGCTTTGGTGTTATCTTGTATAGAATTGGTTCAATATGACAAGAGAGTAACATGTAGTGGAATTCTATCTAGGGTTTGTTAAACCAGTAACATTTTTTGGAACATAACTCAGCCTACAGACCTCTAAATTGAGTGATTTCAGTTTCATATGAAACTAAGACATAGAAATAAAAATGTCTAGAAGAGACTCTAACTTAATTATGGCTTTATGACATTGTAAATTGGGACCGAAATGGTAACCTGATGTTACCCCTGTTTTGGACTAGCTTGTGATATTTGGTCTATATCCATGATTTAGAAGTTCAAATGGTTTGATTGTCAGTTCTATAGAAACTAGAGACATATGGGAAAATTTATAAAATATCTTAAACCCTAATTCAAACGTTATCTATATGCATATTAAGGAACATCTGGAGTCCATTATGTGAATTATTTCTGGAATGATTGGTTGCTTATTTTTAGACCACCGTGAGCTTGGACCAAATTGCATTATTTTGTTTTTGTATTCATTTCTGATTTTTATTGAATCTTATTCTTACCTTTTGATGTGTGAATGTTGGACGCTGAACTTTTCTTATAAGACTAGAACTAATAAATGAGAAATGTGGAGAGGTTCATAATTCTGCTTTGGTGCTTTTAGTGGATAAGAGTGTTAAGTCAAAATGATTTCACATCTAATAATTTTGATGATATTCAAATAATAATAATATTAGAAATTGTTGAACCATTTTGATCAGGAAGAAAGTAAGATGAAGCGGAAGCAGAAGTAAGACGAAAGAAAGTAAGACGAAGCGGAAGCATAAGTAAGACGAAAGAAAGTGAGATGAAAGCGGAAGCAGAAGTAAGACGAAAGAAAGTGAGATGGAAGCGGAAGAAGAAGTAAGACGAAAGAAAGTGAGACGAAGTGGAAACGAAAGTAAGACGAAGCGGAAGCAGAAGTAAGACGAAAGAAAGTAAGATAGAAGCGGAAGCAGAAGTAAGACGAAAGAAAGTAAGATGAAGCGAAAATAAAAGTGAGATGGAAGAAAGTGAGACCAAGCGGAAGCGAAACTAAGACGGAAGAAAAACTAAGACAAAGAATCGATACTACATCGACCGGTTAACTAGTTTGAGTTAGTTATAGAACTCAACTAAATAATTGTTTCTACAAGAATCAAGAAATCAAGAATCAAGAAGCAAAAAGAAAGAAGCAGTTATCAAAAAGAAGTTGAAGACGAAGGCTATAAGTACAAGTCAGAGTTGAAGATAAAAAAGGAGAGATTATATAAAGTTTTTGATATTTAGCAAACACTATATTCATTGTGCAAAACACTAGAGCTATCATTACTGTAACAGAGCTTGCAATATCTTTCTGTAAGAAAGAAGAAAAGCTGAGAGCCTGAAGAGGCTAAGTAAGAAAAATAATACTTGGTGTAAGAGACCTGAAGAGGCTCTGTGAAAAAGAATACTTGTACTTGTGAGAAGAATAGTGAAA
>JANSVA010000002.1:18773498-18785444 GCA_025504915.1 Erythroxylum reticulatum | reverse complement strand
TGTTGATATATTTAATCATTTACACTTAGCGATTATTAACATGAAAATGCTTAAGATACTCACTTTAATTCATATATAATTTTAGGTACAATGTGGAAGCAAATAAATTAAAATGAGTCAAAAGTACTGCATTTGGGTTCTTTTCTAAAGATCAATTTTTACTTGTCCTCATAAAGCAAGAAGAATAAAATTAAAAGATAAGAAATATTAAACACAAAGAAGAAGATAGTTGGAAAAAGGGACAAAACGATAGTGCAAATGAAGAAAATACAAAAGCAAGGAGCAGGCAAAACGCAGGCAACTCTTGCAAAAACCGTAGACGTTGTGCGTTATGTGCTGCATTGTGCGTTAAAAGCACAACGCATCTGCGTCACGCAAACAGCAATTGCATTTAATGCAACTAGCGCTCAATAGAAGTACATAGTAGACGTTATGCGTGGGTGTGAACAGTGATGTTGACAATAAACCCCTAAGTTTTATTTATCCCATTAAGAAAACCAGTAGTGGGGGATAATAAAACCCCAACCTTGTTTGCCTCAACGAATGAAATAGTGAGCAACACAGTAGAGGAGCAAGCAGAGGCATGAAGGGCTAGCTGTGGCTTGGCTGCTATGGCTGCAAAAGAGCTACAGCATAAGAGAGAGGCATGTGAGTGAGTAGTGAACAATAGCATGGTCCAAGACTTTAATTATCCCATCGTGAATAGGGAGAAGCGAGGGCTACCTAAGAGGGTAATGAAGGAGAACCAAAAGGGTCTTCGGTAGGGCTATAACATAGGTGCTAAAACATTTTTTCAAGAAAGAACTAAGAAGGTCTAGACGTCTTGACACTGGTTCGGAAGTGACATTGACGTAGACGACTCAAGATAAGTGTTTTTTAATTATTTTTTTGTTTCTTTCTCGCATTAGAAATTGATTGTGTTATCCTATCTTAATTGATTTGGGTATTGCGTATGGATAATCGAATTTTCGTTATTGTTCAGATATTTATGTATGAACCTATTGGGTATTATGAATTGATGATTTTAATGCATTCATTGAATCGTTTAATTGTAAACCCATTTCTAGAATTTTGATATAATCCATAATTGTTATGTTGAAATCATGTATAGCGACTAATGACATGTAATCATTAGGGATAACACGACCTAGGTTAAATGATGCATCGTATGTAGTTGTTTCCTTAATTAATCAATTTTTGAAATTCATAATGCTACGACCTAACTAAATCTAGAGATCGTATCCTAGGTTATTTAGTGGTTAGGTTTAATTAACAATCGTATCTTGATTAAACAAAACTTAAGGGAAAACTTGGGTTAATTATTAACTCACGATTAATAGTTGCTACGAGAGGTTTGAGATCAACAAATTAATAAAATATGCTTAATTAGGGTGTAGGCCAAAATTGAACTAAAGAACTGGGTCTCTACCGAATTCCCCACTTTTATCATTTTTTACATGTTTTCTTTGATATGTTTTTATTAGTTAGTTTCATTTTATTTTCTTCTTTCAAAAATCCAAACTCCCCATCAAGTCTAAACACTGGGTAATTTCATTTTATAAACTTTACTCACAATCTTTATGGGATTGATCTAGACTCACCACTGCTATAGTAGTAGGTCTGGTTATTTTATTTTAACTAGAGTAATGATGTGCGATCAGTAAAACGGGAGATCTAGAAGGAAAAACTAACATAAGGGCAAAACGATAATTTTACTCTATTGTGCGGATGGGTATAATATGGTTCATAATAAAGTTTGTAGTTGGACATCTTATTTAAAACAAATGTTCTCATAATATTAGTAATTCAAGAGTTTAACTAATTGTCATTAGGGTAATGGCATTTGGTTAATAAGTTGGAATTAATTCTAATGAAATTAAATTAATTCTAGGCTTATTAGAGCTTGAATTATATAAGTACAATTAGATTCCCCACTTGGCTTCTAGGAAGGTTATCAAGCAAAGTAAGAAATATAAATAAAGATTTTAAATCCCATGATTAAATGTTGGGCTTACTTTAATTAGAAGCCTAAATGAACATTTAATATTGGGCTTGACTTTGATTTGATTTGATTAATTAGAATAATTAAATTGGAACAAAGTTATTAAAGAAAGAAGGAGGGAATATTTCAGTTTTTTATACCTAAATGTGCAGCTACACATTTAGCATTGAATTGCTAAATTAAAGATGGTTCTTATCTTGCTTTTATCATCATTAAATGGAGTAATGATCTTATCATTAAATGGTTTAATAGTTGTCTTTTAATGATGGAATATAATGTAACCTTTTAGCATTCATTTGATTAAAGAAAGGAAGATGTGCATTTGATGTACTCTCTCTTCCTTCTTTCATCCATAACCGAAAATAAGGAGGTCTCATTTAGGTTATTGATCTTTTCCTATAGCCATCTTAAACAAATGAGAAGAGTCTCATTTATTGGCTTCTTTATGATTGATTAAAGATAGAAGTGATGTGCATCCATGAAGAATGAAGTGATGCATTGGATGCACATCACTTCTTTCTTTCATGATAACCAAAATTGACAAGGAGAGCAAGAAGTGTTCTCACATTTTTGACTCTCTCCTCTCATACATGCACGGCCGAAAGTTGAATGAGAAGATTCTCATTTTTTGCTTCTTTCTTCTAAGAAAAATCTCCTAAAAAAATTTCTTCTCCTTTCCTGCCAAAGGATCTTGTTAATAAAGTTGTCCAACAAGAACAAGTGGTAGATAGGATTGATCAAGGATAGAACAACAAGGAGACGATACATTGACAAAGGAAAGGATACAAAAGAGCCAAAGCTATAGCCAGAATTTAGAGAGGATGCAAAAGTGAGGAGTCAAAGATGTAGCAAGATGTCAGTATATTTCTACCATTTTGTTATTATATAAATTATTTTCCTTATACCGTAACATGTATGGATGAAACATGTTGATTTGGTTATGTTATTTTTGTTGCATTTTGATTTTGAAAAAGTTTTAAAATCTACCATTTTACCAAATCTTGCATGCTTTTATTTTTGATCCAACAATAATAGCATAGACACATGAATTATGATTTTGACAAACATTGTAAAGATTGTACATGCACTCAACTGACATGTTCCAAGGTATTAAAGGTTTAAAATGATTATGATATGATTGTGTATTGTTTATGTCTTGAATTTTTGTTTGATGGATTGGAATTAGTAATTTGAAATTACTTGTTACAATTGGGAGATTTATGAATTAATATTTACATTTAGTCTAGGAAAACTGCTAGGTAGCAACATAAGTTGGCACATGGAAAATTAAGATGACTAAGCCTATAAAATGAGTGACATTTGGCATAGAAAATTAAGTGGCAAATGTCCTAAGATTTCGATGAATTTTGGTAGGTTATATATAAGACAAGTGGATTACATGCATAGGTGACAAATGTCATTGTAAAACAATGACACCTAGCACATAATAAATTAAGTTAATGCAAAATGTTTTTTTGCTTTCTTCTTTCTTCTTTTTCCTTCTCATTACTGAAACACACACACACACTCATAGATATGAAAAATTTCTCCAATTTTCTCTATGAAAGTGGTGTGTTACATAGAGTTAATACAAGATACCGTTAATAAGATAAAATTGATCTGTAGTAGGATTAAAGTAGCTTAAGACAGGCAAAAGAGTTGTGTAGATTAACACCGAAGAGATATAGAGTATCAAGTAAGAGACAGGGTGATTTTGAGAGTGTTGCCTTGGCGAGGAGTGCTAAGGCTTTGTGAAAAGGGAAGGTTGAGCCCTAGATACATTGGTCCTTATAAGATTATTAAGAGAGTAGGACTATTGGCTTAACTAGCATTATCGCCAGAAATATCTCAGATTCATAATATGTTTCATATTAATATACTTAGAAGATATCAGTTTGATCCAATGCATATATTACAGACACAGGAGGTTGAGATTACAATAAATACCGATTAAAATAGTTGGCTATCAGACTAAGCAACTGAGAAACTAAGTAATTCCTTTGGTTAAAGTCCTTCAGAGAAACCACTCGAGTGAGGAAGCTACATGGGAGACTGAGTAGAATACGAGAAAGTAATACCTCTGTCTACTTGATCAATCAGGTAAGAATTTCGACAATGAAATTTCTTAAGTGAGAGAATTATAATAACCAATTTCCATATTGAGAGATTAAAATATTATATTACTGAGCCTTATGAGTTGCATGATCATAGAATGTAGTTGGTACATTTAGAACATGATTTCATGATTTCATTCATATGCATAATAATACCATACACACATGAATTATGATTTTCAAAAACATTATAAAGATTTTATGTGCACTCAATTAATGTGTTCTAGGATATGAAAGGTTTAAAATGATTACAGTATGATTGTGCATTGTTTATGTCTTGAATTTTTGTTTGATGGATTACAATTAGTAATTTGAAATTAATTGTTACATTTGGGAGATTTATGAATTAATATGTACATTTAATCTAGGAAAAATGCTAGGTGGCAAGACATGTTAACGTATGGAAAATTAAGATGACTAAGCCTATAAAATGAGTGAAATTTGGAATTAAAAAACTTAAGGGACAAATGGCAGTAGTGATTAAGTCACAAATGGCTTAGGATTTCGATGAACTTTGGTAACTTATATATAGGACAAGTGGTTTGCATGCAATGGTGGCAATTTGAGATGATCTTGTAAGCATGCAAGGAAAAGTAGACTTGCTCTCTTGAGGTGGAATTTGAGCTAAACAATCAAGTGAGATTTTGATCTTTATGGCATGTTGTAACAGAAATCTTATGATGATTGAATTGGGATGGATTGCATGTAGTGTTGATGATGAAGTTATGCTAGAATATATTGGATACTTTTCTATTTTTCTTTTGATGCATGAAAATCGTAGGTTATAGGTTGTTATATGGATTGTTTAAGTTGGGATTTGAAGTATAAATGGTAAGGAATTCATGCTAAAGATAGGTATTATTAAGGTGTTTTCGAATTTAGAAAATTGGAGCTGTAGGTGTGTTTGTAAAAAGTGACTGTTCATGACATAAGTGAGTAGAATTTTGTAAGCCTTAGTGTAACCAATATGAAAGTTAAATTAGCATAAAATGAAGTAACCATAAAGAACATGAAATCTGTAAATTTTTAGGTGTTATTGATATCTATAAGCTTGTAAAACTCGTGAAGTATTGAAGGTAGTAAAGTTATACACAATAGTGATGTTGATGACAAATTCTAGAATTTTAATTTCATCCTTGTGTAAATGTCGAACCAACTGATAAATTTCACTCTAAATTGGCGTATCTGGACTTGATTAAGGATAAGAACGATCCTAGATTGTTGGTTGATTAATTAGTTAAGAGCTTGATAAGTTTATATAGTTAATTGATGTCATAATCTAAAGAATGGACTATTTTGATGTGGTTGAGTTCAAATCTGGAAATTATGACTTGTTAAAGGAATAAATTAGTTCTTTTAACACAAACATGATCTTAAGGACATTAGTAATGTATATAAGGTATGGATACATAAGCACCGAAGAACATGGGGTAATTATTAATGAAAATTAGGTAAATTTATGATTATATATAGCTGGAAAAAATTTGGTGAATGCATAAATCTAGCTTAGTGAAATTCTAGATTGAAAGGAACAATTGCGTGTGTATTATAAAAGGATTTTCTATCAAAAAAATGTTTAAGGATAAGCGAAAAGTATTTTTGATGGATTTGGAGTAAATTAGGCTAACTTAAAGGTACAAACCTGATTTTAAAATGGTAGTATACAAAATATAATGTTTGAATGGTCTTAGGTTGTATAAGCACAAATTCAATAGTCAAGATCTATGTATAAAAATACATACCTAAAAAGTCAATTGAGCATGTATTGAAACATGACACATATACAGGTGTATGATTGTATATTCATTTGATAAAATAACTGAGCGATTTGTGAATTATGTGCATATTGCCTGACGATAGACACATAAGGCAATCGTCAACATCCAGACATTGCTGGTTCATCAAGACAATAGTTTTTCTAGAGCATACTGTGACTTAACCTAGATGTTTCTCACTAGAATTGATTTATTTTTGGTTAAATTTCAGTTATTGAATTGTTATTCATATGATTGTATAATTTCGAACATTGTTGGTCTAAGGAGTTTGATATTTTGAGACTATATATGGAAGTGTTTCTAAATTGAAAGTGAATTATGGATAATCAGTTACACTGACAAAAGGAAATGATGTATAAGATGATTCATATCATTGCATTTTACATTCATGATAAGTTAAAGGGGTAGTGACCAAAGTGACCAATGTGAGAAAAGTTCTTTAAGCCCATAATGATAAAAAGAGCCTCACGTTCGGATAACATAGACTCAGAATCCACAACAGGTTCATGTTAGAAATGATCTTGGTATCCATAACAGATACGAGACAAAAAAATTGGTTAGGAAGGTGCTCATTCACAAGAAAGCAAAATAAGAATGGAGTCACATGCGCATTTGCATATATAACTTTACATGTATCATATGAATGAATGAGTTGAATTATTGAATTATTTTGATAGAGTGATATGCAATGTTTGTGTACATATTGTACTTATTGAAATATGATAAAATGTGATGTGTTATTCAGTACTGTATGGTATGAATTGAATTAGGTTATAATTTATCTTAGTGTTCTAACTTGAGTGAACACATTAATGATGGTTCACTTGCTGAATTCGGAAGCTCGTCAAAATTGCTATATTTCAGCTGATATTTAAGGAGTCTAGTTGAGAATGTTTTCAATTAGCATCTCATTTCATGTTGAACATTTTATATAGAGTATTGAACTCTCAAATTTTATATAATGTATATACATAGTTACGAATTCTAATGATACAATGTAAATTTTATTTTTGTGAATGAAATGGGGAGAATTGATCATTTGAAATGCTTGTAATATATGTAATGTATTTAATAAGTTAATGTTATTTTTCTAACGTGGCATTCTCACAGGGTATGTTCTAGAATATCCTCTGGTATGTTCGAGCATGGAAGTGGTGTGTTACACAAAGTTAATACAAGATGTCATTGATAAGATAAAATAGATCAGGAGTAGGATTAAAGTAGGTCAAGATAGGCAAAACAGTTATACAGATTAACACCAGATAGATATGGAGTATCAAGTAGGAGACAGGGTGCTTTTGAGAGTGTCGCCTTGGCAAGGAGTGCTAAGGTTTAGTAAAAAGGGACAGTTGAGCCCTAGATACATTGGTCCTTATGAGATTATTGAGAGAGGACCATTGGCTTACAAATTAGCATTACCGCCAGAAATGTCTCAGATTCATAATATGTTTCATGTTAGTATGCTCTGATCCAATGCAAATATTACTGACATAGGAGGTTGAGATTGCAACAAATTTGAGTTATATCGAGGAATCAATTAAAATAGTTGGCTATTGAACTAAACAATTGAGAGACTAAGTAATTCCCTTGGTTAAAGTCCTTTGTCGAAACCACTCGAGAGAGGAACCTACATAGGAGACTAAGGAGAACATGAGAAAATAGTACCCCCCATCCATTTGATCAATCAAGTAAGAATTTCAAGGATGAAATTTTTAAGGAGGGGAGAATTATAATATCCGATTTCCATATCGAGGGATTAAAATATTAGATTAATAAGCCTCATGAGTTATATGATCATAGAATGTAGTTGGTACATTTAGAACATGATTTCATGATTTCATTCATATGCATAAAATAGCATACACATATGAGTTATGATTTTGAAAAACATTGTAAAGATTATATATGCACTCAATTGATGTGTTCTAGAGTATTAAAGGTTTAAAATGATTATAATATGATTGTGTATTATTTATGTCTAGAATTTTGGTTTGATGGATTGCAATTAGTAATATAAAATTAATTGTTACAATTGGGAGATTTACGAATTAATATGTAGATTTTGTCTTAAGAAAAATGCTAGTTGGCAAGATAAGTTGATAGATGGATAATTTGGATGACTAAGCCTATAAAATGAGTAACATTTAGCATAGAAAATTAAGTGACAAATGGTAGTAGTGATTGAGTGACAAATGGCCTAGGATTTTGATGACTTTTGGCAACTTATATATAGGACAAGTGGATTGCATGCATAGGTGACAAATGTCATTGTAAAATAGTAATACCTGGCGCCTAATGAATTAAGCTAATCAAAAATTGTTTCTATTATCTTCTTTCTTCTTTTTCCCTATCACCACCGAAAAACACACACACCATTACAGCTCTAAAATTTTTCTCCAATTTTTTCCATTACCTCTTCAAAACCTTGGTCAAATTCTTCATAGAGATAAATAGATTCTGTTGTTATCTTTTTGTTACTATCAAACTCCCACCTCAATTTTAAGATGATCTTGCATGCATGTAAGGCAAAGTAGACTTGGTGTTTTAAGGTGGAATTCGAGATAAACAAGTAAGTGACATTATGATCTTTGTGGTAGTTTGTAATAGAAATCTTATGATGATTGAATTGGGTTGGATTGCATATAGTGTTGATGATGAAGTTGTGTTCGAATACGATGGATGAATTGGATACTTTTCTATTTTTTTATGCATGAAAACCGTAGGTTATAGGTTGTTATAAAGGTTATTTAAGTTGGGATTTGAAGCATAAATGATGAGGATTTCATGCTAAAGATAGGTGTTATTGAGGTGTTTTCCAATTTGGAAAACTAGAGTTGCTGGTGTGTTTGTAAATAGTGACTGTTAATGACATAAGTGAGCAAAATTTTGTAAGTCTTAGTGTAATTAAACTGAAATGAAGTAACCTTAAAAGACATGAATTTTGAAAATTCAGGTGGAGAACTGAACTAAGAATTCTCTTTCTTTATCATCAATCGAATCGTTATTCACGACCAAGGATTCTATTTTATCATCAATCTAATCACCATTTTCATTTTCATTTTTTTTCTTATCAATGAATAAATCCCTTTACTTGTATGACATAGGTGTCTCATATTTCTTGAAAAAACGATTCGATTGACGGGATTTGATATGATACTTATGAGATCGATGAGATTGATATTCAACAATTTTTTCTTAGAAGGTATTGATTTGACCCCATAAGCGGGACCACCACCTTATAGCATGTTACCCCTAGAAGCAGAACCTCGTTGATTCAACCATCCTTTGCAATAGAGTTCCATGCCTTACACATCAATCTGTCAAGCTACACATGCCAAGTGGTCCAATTACAACGTAACAAGTTTCAAGGCTTAAACAAGCAATGCAAACTTTTGTTTAAGCCCAAATCACAAGTCAAGTACATGAGAAGGCCGAAACATCCATAAAGGAACACCAAGGCACGCCCAAGCTTGTGACTTTATTAGAGGTGGCATTAGAAGAGGCTAACACTTAGCCATGTATGCCTATTTTTCATAATTTGGGCTCGTTATTTATTATCTTTTATTTTAGGCCCAAGGACTTGTTTATGAGTCGTTCATTTAGTTAGTAGCATGTGCTTTGTTTGCCTAGGTTATTTTGAGACTTATTTGTTTTAATGTTTTTAGCCATTCCTAAAAGGACTTAGATCATATTTGTTACGATTAGCCAAATTTTCATTAAATGGGCTTGTAAACCCATTCCTGCTAGGGTTAAGACTTGGACAAGGGTATTTAGACGTTATTATATCCTTGTAACCCTAAATTGGGTGATTAAAAAAAAATTCAAAATTGAGTTCTTCAAGTGAGACATGAATGTCTTCATGGTTACTTCAAGAAATTGATTTATATCAGTAAGTAAGTACTTGCAACGTAAATGGATTTCTGATTTCTTTAGGATTGGTCTCAAAACTTATTATTTGGTGTTTGATCTAGCATGTTCTTAGAATAGAAAGAATTAGGGTTTTGATTCAATAAGATTAGGGGTTTCAAGAACCTTGTTTCCTTGGAGGTTCCGTATCATCTTGGTATAAGAACGTTGACTTAATTCTGTTGAACTCATACGTATCTTTATTGTGTTTTTTTGTTTGTTTCTTAAAAAAACTTGAATAGTACCTGTGAACAGTAACTGAAAAAAATTGAACAATACCGAAAAAAGGAGTGAACAGTAGGGGAAAAAAGGGTGAATAAGAAAAGTGACAAGTATCGAAAAATATTGAACAGTAGCGAGAAAAGGGTGAACAGTAGCGAAAAAACATTGAAAAACACTTTAAGTTGCTTGTTTAAATCTTGGGCAGATTTGAAATTGGTTCTTTAAGCTCTCAGGTTTTGTTGAGTTTTACAATAGATTGAATGTCATTCTTTGATTCTTAGTTTACTTTCTTGTTTGTGCCTTTCTTTGCTTCCATTACATTGAATTAGACAATCTTGCATTCATATTGTTCAATTATAAACAAAAATCATTGCATACACATCTTTTCCATCTGTGTATTAGCATACTATTTTATTTCTATCCATGCATTGCTTTGCCTCTAGAATTGTTCTTATTTTGTTCTTGTTAGGTCTTACTTGTTCTTTCTAATTAATTTGTGTTGCCATGGCATATATGTTTGGAATAGATTCCATTTTGAGAGAGTTGAAAAAGCACTATCTCGATGAAAGGTTCTATACATATACCCTTTTTCAACGTATTTCTTTAGACAAAGACTCCGTCTTTTCCTCTTTTCGGGCGGTATATATTTATCAGAACATGTTGTTTGCTTAGTTTTGTTGAATTGATTTCCGAAAAGTAACTTTAAAGACATCGCTTCAGTGGTAAAAGGCAAGAGTGTGTGAGTTTATTCGAGGGAGTTATTGCTGTGACTTAAACACGAGGCAAGTGACATCATTTTGAGGGAAACATATGAGGGAGTGTGTGAGGTTGTTTATTACTAACCTTGTTTTGTAGGTATATCATTTTATGTACAATGTCATAGGGAGGTAGTAATGATGACAACTAAGGAGGAGATGCAAATATCTATTTCACTTTAAGAGCCATATAGCAACAATTTGAGAAGTTCAATCTAGCCTTAACTGAGATTAGGGGACAGATGGATGAGCACAAAGTAGGAGGAGGAGGAGGAGCCACCACCTCGGTATGAACAAGAGTAGGAGGAGGAGTTTGAGGTGCGCAAACCTAGGAGAGCTCAGAGAGTTGAGCTATTTAATAGGAGAGATGGAGACCTTAAATCCATTAAGATGCAGATCCCAGCCTTCAAGGGAAGGAATGATGCAGAGGCTTACTTGGAGTGGGAAAGGAAGGTGGACTTAGTTTTTTTGTACCACAATTTTTCTGAAGATAAAAAGGTAAAGCTAGTCGTTGTTGAATTTATAGATTATGCACTAATATGGTGGGATCAGTTGGTGCCATCCAAGAGGAGAAATAAAGAGATGCCAATTACTACTTGGGACAATATGAAGGCATGCATGAGGAAGCGGTTTGTGCCTTCTTACTATTATAGGGAGATGCATCAGGAACTTGACTCACTTAGGGATATAAATCAGTAGACTACCACAAAGAGATGGAGTTAGCTATGATTCAAGACAATATAAAAGAGGACCCGGAGGTAACCATTGCACAGTTCTTGAGTGGTTTGAACAGGGAGAGAGCTAATGTTGTTGGCCCCTGGAAATTTTTTTTATGAATAAGCATGATTAAATTAATTTTGGGGTTTGCTAGATTAAATTGTGTTAGATTTAATTGTCATGTTAATGTGGGTAAGATATTATGTTATAGGTTAAGGGAAATAAAGTGTCAGAGTGATAAGATTTCATAAGGGGCATTGTTGGAACATCAATTAAGTTATAAAGTCTTAAAGCATTGAAGGAAGGACAAAATGGGAACAAGGAATTGTAGGATTGTGTTTTAGAAGAAACAAATGTTGGTGAAGAAGAAGAGAAGAGAAAGAAGATGAAAAATAAGAAAGAAGAGAGAGAGAGTGTCAGTGATTGAGAGAAAAATGAGAATTAACTAGCTTGAA
>JANSVA010000002.1:18732873-18763833 GCA_025504915.1 Erythroxylum reticulatum | reverse complement strand
GATACAACAACAAGGAGAAGATAGATTGCTAAAGGAAAAGATTCAAAAGCAAAGGATTTGGATACAAGAAGAAGGAGGGGATAGCGCAATCTAAAGTTGTAGCAAAGGAGTTGGTAATACTCTTCATCTTTTTTATTCTTTTATTATCCTTATACCATATCGTGTATGGATTGGCATGATGATTTGCATTTTTTTCTTCCACTGGAAAAATGATTTCTTAAAAGTTTTGAAATCTACCGTTTCTCCAAATATAGCATGCTTTCTTTTCCTGATCCAACACATTCTTATAACCTTAACACTTTAATTCAATCAACCTATATCATGTAATCTTTCTAACATAAACATAATAATTAACTCCACAAATTTCATAAAGATCTTGTAATTGATCTAAATCATACTTATTCATCAAGAAAAAAAATTTGGGGGCCAACAGGTCCTCCAAGAATTGAAAAATTACATTTAAGTTCTTTAACTTTTGACAATTTGCAAATAAGCCCTTATATACATCAACTTTTCCAATTAAGCTTTCTAAGTGTCCTATGAGTCTATAAATCATGTCTAGTCACCTCTAAGGCATTAGTACTCATTTAATTTAGCCACCATGGTCATATACATCCAATGGACTCAGTTTTATCCACTTAAAAGCTCATATGTTAGAAATCTCCAAGATTCCGCTTTACCAATGAATTCCAAGTTCATGTAAGGGCAGATAATATTATAAATCATTAACATATACACCTAAATGACTTCATTACATCTTTGAACTCATATAAAAACATATGTATATATCAATATACAATAGTATCTCCAAATATAGTACAATACAAAAGGCCTCTGAAAGTCTAACGTTACACTTTTCCTTATTGAAAACACCAAAACCTTTCATAACCCTTTGTCGTAAAAAAGAGATGATTTTATACTAAAAAGTAAGGTTTGGGTGAGTTAGCACAACCTCACAGGTGTGGCATGGGTTGTGACACCTATGAGTGTGTGTGTGTCATGGGTGTGATTGTCATGAGTGTGACTAATGTGTCACACCTATGACATACCTTCTCATGGTAGTGAGAAGTTTCTCACAGTCATAAGAAGTGTTGCATGGGCGTGAGAGAGTGTCTCATACCCATGCATCCTTATGCATAACTGTGAACATCTCATGCCTTAATCTCCTTTGTATTTTCAACATATATCTCATCCTTACTGGAATTCTTTTTCTTCTTCTTGTTACTCCATGAAGACATATGAGTATGATCCTTCCAAAAAATAGATCAATTATAATTCTTTTGACTCACTTTAGTTTCTTCACTTCTTAATTGTGCCTAAAATTAAATATAAACTAAAGTGAGTATCTGAAGCATTTTCGTAGCAATAATCACTAAGTACAATGGAATAAACTCATAATCAATTAAGCACATATCAGTAGCCTAGGTTAAATGACCCGAGCTTGTGTGGTTGTTGACTTGATTAATATGTTTTCCTAACTCGTAATACAGTTATCCAATTAAATATAGAGAGCTTGTTCTACATTGTTTGATATCTAGGTTTAATTAATCATCTCTTCTTAATTAAACATGACTTAAGGGAAAAGTAGGGTTAACGAAGCATATTGTTAACCTACAATTAATAGTTTCTAGAAGGTATAAGAATAACAACTTAATGAAGTATGTTTAATTGTGTGTAAGGCGAGGTTGAACCGATGATCGGGTCCCTAACATATTCATCACTTTTCATCATTTTTTAATCTTTTCTTTAATTTTTTGTTATCTTTGTTTTGTTTTATTACCTTATTTGAAAACTAAAAAACCCCTCCCCTAACCTAAATACCGATTGATTTCATCTCAAAAGCTTTATACACATTCTCTGTGGGATTGACCTAGACTTATCACTGCTACGGTTATAGCTCTAGTTATTTTATGTACTGTTACGATGCACTATGTCAATTTTATCATCGTTGCTGGGAAATGTGGTGTTTTAGTTTTTGTTCTTGATTTTAATTTATGTTTTGTACATATTTTTTTATAATTCGTTTCCTTTCATTTATTTTTTAATCTTTCACTTTTTGTTTGGTATTTGTATGTTAGGAAAAATTACATGGATGGAAGTAATTCTTCCTATAACTCATATTCTCAATCCTATAACCAAGTTTGGTGTGATTATATGAAGTTTAGTTATATATAGGATAACCACAAAAATTACTTCCTTGATAGTTCACAAGATGCACAACAATTACCGTATTGACCAGAAGCCTCTTATTCCAACTCAGGTGCATCTCCAAAAGACATATTTATTTCTTTTGCTACTAATACTCTACAATTTCAGTAGGCTATAAGTTCTAGAATCCAGAACTTGGCAAGTTAAGTGGGTTAGATGGCAGAAGTTACCAACCTCCTAGCATCACAAAGCGAAGAGACGCAACTATCTCATCCTAAGGTGTAGCTAAGGAACATTAGTGCTAAGACCTTAGAGAGTGAAAAGGAGCTTGAAAATCTAGAGAACACTACTCAATGAATTGCTTGTGAAGAAGAAGAAGTGGAGAAGGAGCTTGAAGTAGAAAAGGATATATCATTCAGCTCGAAGGTAAGTACTAAGTACATAATTATTTGTAAGACTAACCTTTGACCTTTGTCTAGAAGATTGGAGAAATTGAACAAGAAGGAGAAAGATGAAATGATATTCCAAGAGTGTGGGGAATCAGTAGAGATTGAGATTTGGAAGATAGGATTATGCTATAAATAAGAGGACATTGAATTAGGCCCTATCATGAACAACCTCAAGTGGAGGAAGTTTTTGTCACGTGAGGAGAAAAGTATGGAGTCAAGTTAGCGATAATAAACAAACGCGCTGCTTGAGATGTAACCTAAAGGAAGTTTATTTCTTCTCCTTTACATTTTAAAATTTGTTTCTTATATGCATGTGTGTTTTTAAGTTTGTTATTTTCTTACTTGTTTTTTTTCAAACAAAAAGAAGGAGAGAATCAATCAAACAAACAAAAACATTTTCCCCTTTTCTATTGGTTTTAGGACTATATAGTGATTACTAGAGAGTGAACTGACTAGAAGAATCCATGTCAAATTAGCATGTACTTTTGCTCTTGTGATTGGTCAATATATATTAACTTTAGAATAACGACTAGTGGTAGACACAAGCTAGTGAGATTTTGAGCCTTTATAGATTGACACATCCATATTAGTTTCATTTTCTTTTGTTTATATATGACCTTCATGACATATACATCTTGACTTTGCTTTCAGTTTCTATTCAAGATCAAAATTTTATCACATACTGGAAATGATATAGGGATTCTTTGTCCCATAAGCAATATCAACCAAATAACCTACTTATTTATATGATTTTCCTTTTGATGAGCCTCCTTGAGCTTTATTAGCCTTTCTTTTTTTAGTTTTATTAGCCTTTCTTTTAGTGCTAACCATATTACATGCTTTAAATCTAACCAAATGTCCTACCCAAGCCTTAAAGCTAGCGGAGCATTGATAAGTGTAAATTACATACATATTTTAGGGTATAGTTTGATAGATGTTTAGTCGTCAATTCAATCATTTGGTATGTGTTCAGGTTAGAATTGTGTTACTTTGTTAATTATCTATGTTTTAAGTGTATTATGGGTCAGTACAAGTATTTGAGCTTAAATATTATGTTTTTAATGTACCTTAATGTGTTTGCTAGTGCTTCAGGGTCAACATCAAAGAACGGAGAAGTTTTAGAGATATTCGGTCTAAAATAATGGCCCACAATCATGACATATTAGGCCACAATTGTGGCAGAAGCAACAGATTTGGCCCACGAATGTGACGTACATGCCATGATCATAACAAAAGCTAGGGAATGGGTCATAATCTTGGCGTGTATCGGGCAGACGTGTAGACACTCACAAATGTCAAGTTTTAAGGGATTTTTTTTAGACCTTTCGAACCCCAAAATATCCTAAGGTTATCCGAAACATAAAAGAATATAAAATGAACATAAAGAAGGGAGAAATGGAGCTTTTGCATTATCCACCTTGAGAAATCATAGAGAGAAATCATCGAGATATAGAGGAAAAGAAGAAGGAAGAGAGAAGAGGAGAAGAAGCTAACTCGATGTACTTCCCCAAATCAGTAGGTTTCTCAATGTCGCTGCCTCCCATCATCCATTTAGATTGTATTTTCTATTTAATTTCATTTCTATTATTGTATAAAATTAGATTAAACAATTGATAATAGGATCTAGAATGTTGAAGATGTTATAAACTCACATTTGGAATTTTACTCTTAAATTAATGTAAATATGATTATTTATATGTTTATTGGATCTATTGTGGCTTGATTATATGATTGCATAATTCGGTAATAAACTAAGAGGGTGAATTGGATGAAAAAAATCAAATTGGACTAACAAGAGTTAGGTGATTTAATAAAACAAAAAATGAATCAGATCAATAAATTGTGCGAAGAGAGATCTTGTATAGGTTTCCGATAGTTTATTAGAGAACTTTAAAACTAATTAATTTTTTGGATAGGTTGTAAATTGAGAGATTGCAACCCCCATAATTTGATTAGGGTTTATGATTTAGGGTTAATGGTTATAACTCGAGAGACCCTAGGATAGTCTAGAACCACCAATCCAATAATTCATAATCAGTAAGGTTAGTATTAAGGATAGGTTTTTACGTTTCTCTCAATTGGTAATTTATTTCGGTTGATTCTTGGGCATGCTAACAATTGCTTAGTAACTAGTATTTTCGTGTTTAATTCTTAATTTTATTTACTGAATTAAATTCTTGTGTTAGTTTCGTGTAACTTGAATTTTTGTTATTATTTCTGGCCTTAAATTTTAGGATTAGATAAACTTCCTTCTCGTGGGATTGACACCTTTGGTACTAAGCTAATGAACCGTGCAATTACGAATTATTGAGGGTTAATAATTAAAACTTACACATAACAAACACATGATCAAGTTTTGAGCATCATTTTCGGGGAGGCGATTAGTTTAATTCTTGTAGTCTACGACTTTTTCATCATCTTTTGTTAAAAGATGGGTATAAAGTAGATGACATATCAACTTGGATATCACTGGACAACATTAGGGAATCTCAAGAGTGGAATGCTAAGAAGAGATAAAAAAGAATGATCATAGAGGATGTATATTATAAGGAGCAAATGACTCTTGCGAATTTTAATGAGCCCCAATTTTGGTTAGGAAAATCATCATCCTTATATACACTCGTACACTTCAAGGTGGCAGAACCACCCAGATTTCTTTTGGTCCAATAATGCAATTATTCATATGGGACATCAAGACCTATTTGAATTTCAGCAAGATGAGTTAAGTTTATTGGATTCCAAATTGGACAAAATCATGGATAAGCTAACGAACATAGAAGAGACCCAGAAGAGACTGAAAGAGCAATTTGATCAAGTAACCGAAAGTCATACCTCTTCTATTGACAACTTGGATATTCAAGTGAGACAACTTTCCTGTAAATTTTTTAAGAAAAGTGTTGGAGACCCTATGAGCAATATGGAATTATATCAACAAGATCAATATGAGGTTACCACATTTAGAAACGGGGGAGAACAAGAAGAAATAGTGGAAGACCAAGCTAAACCCTATCTTATAGAAGACCAAAAGATGAGGAAAGAGGATGAAGAAAAGAATGACAACTCTCCCTATTATTCCGAACTCTATATACCATGCTTGAACATTGAAAAAACATGGGTAGATGTCCATAAAGAGAACTTCATCATTCCAATTAGTGATGACTAAGTGACATTCAACATGAATGATGTGTTAAAGAATCCTAAGGAGGGCAACTCATTATTATGTGTTTAAATCTTTAAAGGAATGAGAGGACAAAGAATAGTTAACAACAAACATCAAGTTTGAAGAAATTATGGAAGTCTTTGTTTAATAAACTAAAGAAGAAGAGGAGATGAGGGCAAATGCAGAAGAACCAAGAAGAGAACAACTCACCCTCTAACTGGGAAAACTATTGGATTTCATGGAAGATTTAGGGAGTTTTGTTATTCCCTATTTTGTTAATAGTTCACTAAAAAAAGACATTATTGAGCTTAATTGGTTTTCATAACATTATCAATATTGTCCTTCTGATCATTTTGTAATTTGTGGCTTACATACAGGCTACAAAAAATGATATTGAGCTAAAAAGTTGAAAGCGGCTCATAATTGATCCTAGCTGAGTTTCCAATGATACAAGGTCAAGCTAATGACCCTAAATTAGCATATTTAGGGTAATTTAAATTGTTATGCAATTAAACTTTCCACAAGTAAATATCAATGATTTGGAATGCATTCCCCTACTAATTCTCTTGCTCTCTCTAAATTAATTATAATATAGGAAAGTTAGCTTGGCATTAAGCGTATTTGATCTCCACCTCTGATAGATCAGCACCTCAGTCACTATAATGGTTTCATGTTCTAACCCTTTTCTTTTCATTTTTATTACTTTTTTGTTCTTTTGCCTTCCGTATATTATTTACTTCCCTCTTATGTTCTTGTATGTATCCTTCTCACATTAAGGACAATATGTTGTTCAAGTGTGGGTAGCGTTTTGTGTTTTTCTTTGAGTGTGAATTTTGGATATTATTATGTTAGTATGTTTAGGTTGAATATTGTGAATTGTGTGAATGCGTCAATGGCTAGGAATTAACGGGATAGATTTAGCCTTAAACATATCCTTTTAGGTTATGACGATTTATTAGCTTATGAAATTAGTAACCCAATTTACTTAGGGCTAAGTATGCCAGTTAATTAGGATATGATGTCAGACCATTCACCCTAGGAATTTTCCATACTCATTTATAATTTAGGTCAATCAAATAAGTGGCGTTATTATTACATTTTCATGAGAATGATTAGCTCAAACAATATGGTAGGCAAAATTTTGTGTTAATAAAAGTTCTATAAATTTTAATTGAAATAACTATTCTACTGGTCTTTAGGATATGAATATAGTTAGTAACTAGTTGAGAACGTGATGTAGCTGAGTAATCGAATTGACATGCATCACAAATGTGTGCCTTCATGTAAAAAGGTTATAATGATATTCCAACCAAGCAGCTTAATAATAATATGACTTAGTTAAGTAACCGGATCAATATTCATCATAAATGTTTGCCTCTACGTAAAAAGACTAGGTTCATATGATCACATCCTTAAAGAAAAATCAACAAACAAAATGTTTTCAAATAAAGACCTACTAAACTTGTTAGTAGCTTGATTTTTCATGAAAACCTATTGAGGAATATCTACACTTTTGTTTTGACTAAATGATTATCAATGTGTGTATGCAACTAATATAGGTGAATAGACTCCACAGTAAAATTTTGATTTGTATATTTAGCCAAGGTACTTAGATGCAGATTTCACTTATTAATAAGTTAGAATGACTTGAAGGATTGTTTTTATAGTTGAATTTGTTTCGCTAAGTTGAAGTCATTGTCTCATTATTGCATACGCATGTTTTGTGTTTTCCTGATTTGTTTTATTTTTATTTTGTTTGCTTGAGGATAAGCAAACATTTAAGTGTAGGTATGTTGATAAGTGTAATTGCATCGTGTTTTAGGGCATAGTTTAATATGTGTTTAGTCATTAATTCAAAACATAAAAGAGTATAAAAAGAACACAAAGAAGGGAGAAAAATGAGCTTTTGCATCAACCACCTTGAGAAACACTTGAGAGAAATCATTGAGTGATAAAGGAAGAGAAGAAGGAACAGAGAAGAGGAGAAGAAGCTTAATCGATGTACTTCTCGAATCAAGAGGTTTCCCTACATCGTTCCCTCCCATCATCCATTTAGATTGTATTTCCTATTTAATTTCAATTTTATTATTGTATAGAATTGGAGTAAACAGTTGATGACATGATCTAGAATGTTGATGATGTTCTAAACTCACCTTCAAAATTTTATTCTTGAATTAATGGAAATCTGATTATTTGTCTTTATTGGATTTATTATGGTTTGATTTTACAATTGCATAATTTAGTAATAAACTGAGAGGGTGAACCTGATGAAAAACAAATAAATTAGACTGACTAGTGTTAGGTAATTTAATAGAACAAGAATTGAATCAGGTCAAGAAATTGTGTGAAGATAGATTGATTTGTGTTTAATTGTTGATATATTTAATCATTTATGCTTAGAAATTAATGATACAAAAATGCTTAAGATACTCACTTTATCTTGTATATGATTCTATGTACAATTTGGAAGCAAATAAATTAAAGTGAGTTGAAACTGCTACATTTGAGTTATTTTCTGAACATCAATTTTTCTGAAGATAAATTTTTACTTGTTTTTATAGAGCAAGAAGAAGAAAATTAAAAGACAAGATAAATATAAAGAATAGGAAGAAATAAGCTAAGTGAAGAATCAGTACATTAAGAGCAACAGGACATGCATTAAGTAGGCAAAAACGTATATGTTGACGTTAAACGTAATGTACGCTGCATTAAACGCATATGTACGTTGCGTTTTAGCAGTGTTAACGCAGCAACGCTGTGTTTAAGCAGCATCCTAGTAGATGCGTGAAGAATGTTTAATTGAGTGTGACCCTTATTTGTCACATCAGAAGCTAGTGGGAGATGCTACAGAAGAGAATGGTGGAGCGCAGCAGGCGTGGGCGTGAAGCAGCGTGCGGCTTGGAGAGCTGGCGCAGGGCTTCGGCTTGGCAGGCTGGAGAACAAGGACCTGCGGGTGTGAATAGAAGACTGGAGCTTGCGAGGAGAACTATGGGAGCTGCATGAGAGAGGGCATTGAACAGTAGCATGGTCCGTTAAACCTTAATTGTCAAATCTACAGCCACAGAAAAGAGAGGGCTGCAAAGGGGTTTTTGGCTAGGAACTGGAATGGAGGTTGAAACATGTTTTCGAGAAAGATTCATGAAGGACTAGAAGTCTCGACACTAGTTCAGAGGTGACATCAGTGCCGACAGCCTAGGTTAAGTATTTTTTTATTATTTTATTGTTTCTTTCTCTAATTAAAAATTGATTATGTTATCATATATTAACTGATTTGGAATTTGTGCATGGATAGTTGGATTTTCATTATTATTTGGCTATTTGTGTATGAACCCATTAGGTATTGTGAGATGAGGATTTTAATGCGTTCATTGAATCATTAATTGCAAACCCAATACTAGAATTTTGAAATAATCTATAATTATTATGTTGAAATTCATGTGTGACAACTAATGATTCGTAATCATTAGGCATAACATGACCTAGGTTATATGACGCATCGTATGTAGTTCTTTCCTTGATTAATCAGTTTTCCTAATTCGTAATGCTACTACTTAAATAAATCTAAAGATCGTATCCTAGGGGATTCGGTGGTTAGGTTTAATTAAAGATCGTATCTTGATTAAACAAAATATAAGAGAAAACTCGAGTTAATTATTAACACATAATTAAGAGTTGCTAGGAGAGGTTTGATAACAACAAATTAATGAAATGTGCTTAATTAGGGTGTAGGTTGAGATTGAACCAAAGAACCAAGTCCTTGTCGAATTCCCCACTTTTATCATTTTTCGCATGTTTTCTTTACTTTGTTTTTGTTAGTTAGTTTTATTTTATTTTCTTCTTTCAAAATCCAAAACCCCCTGTTGAACCTAAACACTGATTAATTTCATTTCATAAACTTTACACACACTCTCTGTGGGATTGACATAGACTCACCATTGCTATAGTAGTCAGTCTAGTTATTTTATTTTGACTAGTGTAACGACACGTGGTCAATTTTTGGCGTTGTTGCTAGGGAGTGTGGTGTTTTAGTTTTTGTTTGTGATTTAATTGATGTTTTGTATATATTTGTTCGTAAGTGATTTATTTTCTATTATTTTGTGATCTTTTTATTTTTTGTTTCATGTTTAAAAAAATCGATATGGATGGAAGTAATTTCTTTTATGACTCATATTCTTAATCCTATAACAATTTGGACTGATCAACCTAACTTTTATTATGGATTGGATAATCACCAAAATTACTTCTATGATCGTTTGTAAGACACACAAAAATTTTTATATAGACCAGAAGCTTCCTATCACAACTCCAGTCCATCTCTGGAAGAGTTGATTTTGCAATTGCAGGAGAATACTCAATAATTCCAGAAGGATGGAGGGTAATTTTCAAAAAACACATGGTCTAATGCCCAAGATTTGGAGAGCCAACATGATTCAGTTGCATCTTTAGAAGAACTTGTTAATAATATTGCTGCTAACAATTTACAATTTCTACAGGATATGCAACAATTACAACAAAATATGCAGCATTTATTGCAAGAATTCTTACAAGAGACAAAAGCAAGCCAACAAAGGATGAAATACCTAATAGGTCAGATGGCAATAAGGCTTGATCACCTAGAATCGCAAAGCGAAGAGTAGCATTCGTATCAACCCGAGGTGTACCCAATGGACATTTGTGCAGAAACATTGCAAAGTGACAAGGAGCATGAGAATTTTGAGGTCAACCCTCAATGAATTGTTTGTGTCGAAGAAGTGAAGAAGGAGCTCGAAGCTGAAAAGAACACATCTTTTATCTCGGAGGTAAGTACTAAGTCTATAATTATTTTTGAAACTAATTCTTTATCTTTACATAATAGATTACAGGAGTTAAATGAAAAAAAGGTGAAGAAACGCTCGAGTTATTTCTAGAGTGTGTGGACTCGGTCGAGATTGAGAAGCTCAAGATAGGGAAGACGCTGAAGGAGGATGACGATCAACTAAGGCCCTATTTGAAACTACTTCACGTAGAGGAGACAAATTTGACACTTGAAGATCACAATTTTTTCACGTGAGGAGGAAGAAGGAGTCGAGCCAGCGACCCTAAACAAAGGTGCTTCATGGGAGGTAACCCAAGGGAAGTAAATTTCTTTTCCTTTATATTTTTGCATTACTTTTTATATGCATGTGTGTTTTTGAATTTGTTTGTTTTACTTGTTTTTTATTTTTCAATCAAAATGAGAGAGAATAAAATAATTGAAACAAACATTTTCTCATTTTCTATTGCTTCTGAGATTATATAATCATGAATAGAGTGTGAATTGACTAGAGAATTTCATAGCAACTTTAGCATGTACTTTTGCTCTTGTGATTGGTTGATATGCACTATCTTTAGAAGAGTAGTGACTAATGATAGACAAAGCCTGTGAGATTTTGAGCCTTATTTGAATGACACATCCATATCAGTCTCATTGCCTTTTGATAATATGTGACCTTCATGACATGTACATCCCGATTTTGTGTTGAATTTCTATTCTAGACCACATTTTTATCACATATATTAACATAGATATGATTAGGCATTCTTTGTTGTTCATAAACTAGATTAGTCAAATAACCTATTCTATCAACATGATTTTTCCCTTGATAAACCCCTTTGAGCTTTAGCCTTTCTTTTTGTATAAACCACATTTTATACTTTTAAACTTAACCAAATGTCCTACCTAAGTCATAAAGCTAGTGGAACATTTGTGATTGTTGAGTTTGTGGATGTATAAAATTTTAAATGTGGGGGTGTACATATGTGAGGGTTGATTATAATGTTGGGATGTTATTTTATGTCTTATCATTGAAATTCCCATGTGGATGTAGATTATTTTAATTTTTACAAGGAAAAGAAAAGAAAATGGAAAAGAAAAAAAGAAAAGAAAAAAAGAAAAAAGGGGAATAGAAAAGAAAATGGAAAAGAAAGAAAATGAAAAAAATGAAAAATGAGAAATAAAAAATTGATTAAAATAAATGTATCAAGGAAGAATTGCTTATGTGTTGAAACGTTGTTTATGATTTACGCATCTTCCTAGAGTTCTAATGGATGTGTTATTTGAGCATGTTGAATATGAGGTAGAGGTTGTCTTAGAAGGTTCACTCTTGTCATTTCGTTGGAATAAATTATATGAGTGATTCCTTCAGATTGGTATAGGATTCATGTGGTTTGTGTATGAGAGCTGAATGGGGTTGTGAAATGTAAATGTTGCATTCAACATCACTGACGGTACCCAGTTTTTGATGAGTGTTGCTTTGTTTCACTAGCTTTGCTGACTTTTATGCTACTTGACCTAAATATATCTCACCTTACCTTTACCCACATTACAACCTTGAAAAGTCCTTTGATTCATGATTTTTCATGTGAACATTAGTGGTGGACAAATGAAATGATATGCAAAGTTGTGGATTGCCATAATCACGAATGGTGTTGAGTGTACCTATGAATATATTTTAGTTAAACACATTTTCTGAGTCTACGATTAGATTGCTCATTTTTTGAAGATGAAAAATGTTGATTGATCATGAGTAAATGCTCGGATTGTTGATTTCTTGCTATGATTTTTGAAAGTTATTCATCTTTATTTATGAATATATAGAAAATATGGGAATTGAGTAAATGTTTTGGGTCTTTGAGCTTAATTTGGATGTTTTGCCTAAGGACAGACAAAAGCTAAGTGTGGGGGAAATTGATGTGTGTTTAATTGTTGATATATTTAATCATTTATGCTTAGAAATTAATGATACGAAAATGTTTAAGATACTAACTTTAATTTGTATACCATTTTAGGTACAATTTGGAAGCAAATAAATTAAAGCGAGTCGAAAGTGCTACATTTGGGTTATTTTCTGAAGATCAATTTTTACTTGTCTTCATGGAGCAAGAAGAACAAAATTAAAAGACAATATAAATATAAAGAATAAGAAGAAATAAGCCAAGTGAAGAATCAGCCAAGACAACAGCATTAAGAACAACAGAAGAACATGCGATAAACACATGCAGCAGGCTGAAACGCATGCATTAGCGTTAAACACAGCATACACTACGTTAAACGCAAGCGTTATGCATATGTACCACAGAAACGTAGCATTTCCGCAGCATTAACACAGCAACGCTACATTTAAGCAGTGTCCCAGCATAAGCGTGAAGAAGGTTTAATTGAGTGAATGATGGAGGTGTAGCAAATGTGGGCGTTAAGCAGCGTGCGACTTGGAGAGCTGGTGCAAGGCTTCAACTTGGCAGGCTAGAGAGCAAGGAGTTGTGGCCGTGAACAGAAGGCTAGAGCTTGCGTAAAGAAACTGTGAGAGCTGTGTGAGAGAGGGCATTGAATAGTAGTATGGTCCCTTAAACCTTAATTCTCAAATCTACAGCTACAAAAAAGAGAGGGCTAGAAAGGGGTTTTTGGCTAGGGATTGGAATGGGAGTTGAAGTATTTTTCAAGATAGACCCATGAAGGACTAGAAGTCCCGACGTCGGTTCAGAGGTGACATCAATGCTGACGGATCGGGTTAAGTATTTTTTATTATTTTTTTGTTTCTTTCTCTCATTAGAAATTGATTGTGTTATCCTATGTTAATTGATTTGGGATTTGTGTATGGATAATTGAATTTTCGTTATTGTTTAGTTATTTGTGTATGAACCTATTGGGTATTGTGAGATGATGATTTTAATGCATTCATTGAATCATTAATTACAAACCCATTGCTGGAATTTCAATATAATCTGTAATTATTATGTTGAAATTCATGCGTAGTGATTAATGATTCGTAATCATTAGGGATAACATGACTTAGGTTAAATGACGCATCGTATGTACTTGTTTCCTTGATTAATCACTTTTCTTAATTCATAATGCTATTGCCTAACTAAATTTCTAGATTGTATCCTAGCTTATTTAGTGGTTAGGTTTAATTAACGATCGTATCTTAATTAAACAAAACATAAGGGAAAACTCGGGTTAATTATTAACCCATGATTAATAGTTGCTAGGAGAGGTTTGATAACAACAAATTAATGAAATGTGCTTAATTAGAGTGTAGGCTAAGATTGAACTAACGAACCAGGTCCCTACCGAATTCCCCATTTTTATCATTTTTTTGCATGTTTTCTTTACTTTGTTTTTATTAGTTAGTTTTATTTTATTTTGTTCTTTCAAAATCCAAAACCCACCGTTGAACCTAAACACCGATTAATTTCATTTCATAAACTTTACACACACTCTCGACCTAGACTCACCACTTCTATAATAGTAGGTCTAGTTATTTTATTTTGACTAGCGCAACGATGCACGGTCAGAGATCTTACATAGGTTTCTAATATTTTATTATAGAAGTTGCAAATTGACAGATTGCAAACCCCATAATCTGATTAGGGTTTATGATTTAGGGTTCACAGTTATAGCTCGAGAGAGAGTAATCAACCTTAGGATAGTCTAGAACCAACAATCCAATAATTCATAATCAGTTAGGTTAGCATTGAGGATAGATAAAATTCCCCTTCTCTTAGATGGTATTTTTTTAGTTGATTCTTGGGCGTGCTACAAATGCTTACTAATTAGTATTTTATTATTTGATTCTTAGTTTGATTGATTAAATTAAAATTTCATATTATTTTTTCAACTTAAATTTTTGTTATTACTTCTAGCCATAGATTTTTGGATTAGATTAACTCCCTCCTCGTGGGATCGGCACCTTTGATACTACGCTAACAAATCGTGTGCTTGTAAATTATCAAGGGTTAATAATTAAAACCTACACACAACAAACACCCGATCAAGCATTTTTTGTTTGTTGAGTTTATGGATATACAAAATTATAATTGTAGGGGCATGTATATGTGTGGGATGATTATAATTCTTAGGATATCATTTTATGTCTTATCAATGAAATTCTGATGTTGATGTAGCTTTTTTAATTTTTAAATGAAAGAAAAAGAAAGAAAAAGGGAAAAGCACAAGAAAAGAAAAAGAAAGAAAAGGAAAAAAACATATGTTTAAATAAAAGTATTAAGGAGGAAATGCATCTGCTTTGCAAAGTTATTCACTATTAGTTTCTCCTCCTAAAGTTGTATGCAATGGGTGATTTGAGCATGATGCATATGAGGTAGTTTTGAAAAATTAATACTTATAGTTATAATGTATTATTTATTATCGATTGTATTAGTGATTCCTTCTAATTCCTTATGCTTTATGTGGTTTATGGTGTGAGAGCTTGAATTTGAGTTGTGAAATAAATTTTTTGCATTCATCATAGTTAATGTACATAATTATGAGTGAATGTTGGTTTTTGCACTTAATAGTATATTGAGTGATTTCTTGTTTCACTAGCTTTAATGGCTTTTATGCTACAATACCCAAATACATCTCACCTTAACCTTTACCTACATTACAACCCTAAAAAGTCCTTTGATTCATGATTACGTATGTGAATCCTAGTGGTGGAGAAATGAAATGATATGCAAAGTTGTAAAATTTCATGATTATGAATAATGTTTGAGTGTATGTATGGATACTTCTTCCTTAATCACATTTTGTCTAAGTCTAACTCTAGATTGCTCAATTTCTAAAGGTAATGATTGTTTATTGATCATAAGTAGAAGCGTTAAATGTTGAGATCTTGCTATGGTTTTGGAAGTTGTGTTTTTTACTTTTGGCTATCTACTTTTAGGAAATATGAAAAATCAGTAAATGTTTCAGGTTTGTGACTAATTTTTTATGTTTTGCTTAAGGATGGTCAAAAGATAAGTGTGGGGAAAATTGATATGTGCTTAATTTATTATAAATTTTTCCTATAACATATAGTGATTAATGCTATCAAATGCTTAAGAAATTCACTTTTGCTCACATTTGGTTTTTGGGTACAATTTGGAAGTGAAAGAACTAAAGTGAGTCAAAAGCACAATATTTGAGGTGTCTTCTTGAGATTCATACTCACTTGTCTTTATAGACTAAGAAGAAGACATATCAAAATAAGAGGAGTTAAGAAAATGCATAAAATGAAGTGCATATGTTACAAATATCCAGTATGAAGGGTTATTGGATACTCACATCTATACATGAAATTTTCATGGTTGTGAGGGATGAAAAATGTGTCATGGGCATGAAACTCATCTCAGTTCCATGACATATATTGTATGGGCATGGTAAGGAGTGTCATGCCCATGCAAAAGAGGCTTATGGTTATGAGCGTTTTTTTTTTTTTGGAAGAGAGTAACAAATATATTAATAAAAGGGAGGTTTCATACAAGAAACAAGAGGCCCAAAAAAAGGCACTAAAAAAAACTATATACAAAGAAAGCAAATAGGCCACAAACGGCTCGCAAAAACAAAACTAAAAAGCCACAGGTGACTCTCTAAACCAAACAAAAGCAACTAAGTGGAAAGTCTCTAAATATGCCACTGAGGATCAGGTATTTGAAGACGAGTCTTCAAGACAAAAATCCAAGAACAGATGAACTCAAAGATATCCTCATTAATGTCGTATGGTGATCGATGATGCCTACTAAAGATGCGGTTATTTCTCTCATATCAAAGAAAGTAAACTATGGCAGAAAGAACTAACTGTGAGAGCATGTGTCCAAAATCCCGCCGCCGACGAAGATGAGTATAAGCCTACTAAAGAAGGGAAACCCAAGGTGTCGAAGGCTAGGTAGTTTGGGTTTTTAACTAGATCGAACCCCAAACAAGGGCAGAAAACTTGCACTAAAAGAACAAATGGTTATATGTCTCTATAAAAGAGCCACATAGCACACAAGTCGAAGAAGCTAGGACATCGAAGAACTAGAGTCTGTCCATAGTTCGGAGACGCCCCTGTGAAGCTAACCAAAGGATAAAGGAATGCCGTGGAATATGTCTAGGGAACCACAGTAAATGATGAATTAGATCCATAGGTCGCCGAGCTCAGATAAGGTTCCATGCATAGTCGACAGAAAAGATTCCAGATGAGTGACTTTTCCAAACCCAACTATCAGCAAGATGAACACGTGGTCGAAAGCGGACTGAGTCCCAAACCTACTGTAAAGCACTGCTCCCTTTTGGAAAATCTCACCTCCCAGATTGAATAATCTCTGAGACCCTAGTATCCCAAGAGAGCCCAGTAGAAGAGAGATCACGAAAGGGGAATCGATCACATAAAGAGCCTTGATCTGGCAACCAATAATCCTTCCAAATGGAAGTATCTCTCCCATCACCAATACACGCTACAATAAGACCTCTGCACCACTCTCGACTAAACAAAATCTTCCGCCAAACCCAGGAAGAGCTTAACAGGACCCAGATATGCCAGAAGGATCTACCCCTGAGCAAAACTACATATACACATATGGTCCATATAGACGATCTATTTGTGAATAGTCGCCACACATACTTAAGTGTGGCAGCCCTATTCCATTCTCTGACCCTCTTAGCTTCAAGACCACCCTCCTGCCTCAGAAGAAAAACTAACTCCCATGCCACCTTATCCCCAATGTGGGATAGGGAAGTACCCCTACAATGAAAAGCTGACAAAATACTCTCAATACGTCGAGTAATGCTAGTTGGTAGAATAAACATAGCTGACCAGTAGACCTGTATGCAGAAAACCACAGATCTAATCAGCTTCAGTCGACTTGCATAGGTAAGAGATGCTGAGGTCCACAGTCGAAGTTGGGAAAGAATCCTTGCCACCAAAGGAAGACAATCTGCATGTCTCAACCGTGTAGTGATAAGAGGGACGCCCAAATAACGAATCAGGAGGAAACCAATCTGAATCCTAAGAACACTTTGTAAAGAGGAAACCTCCAACTCGGGGATCCTTGTGAAGAAAACTAGGCTCTTATCTGAGTTTATGGCCAACCCTGAGACCCTTTCAAAATCTGTCAGAGCCTGTCAGATGATATTAAGAGAATCTAAATCTGCCCGATTGAAAATCATCAAATCATCTGCAAAACAGAGATGCGTGAGAGAAATCTGCCTATACTGCCAATGATAGCAATACCCTAGAGATGTTGTCGGCTCTCTCAATATCCCATCTAACCCCTCCATCGCTAGTACAAAAAGATAAGGAGAAAGGGGATCCCCCTGTCTCACCCCTCGTGTGGTAGGAAAATAACCATGAAGGGAGCCATTAAGGGCTATCAAGAAACGTGCAGATCTGAGACATGCCTTAATCCATCTAATCATGCTGTCGGAAACTCTAATGGTCCATAATCCCAGTAAAATAAACTCCCAGCTGACAGTATCAAAAGGCTTACGAATATCAACTTTGAGAGCACATTACGGTGGTGATCGATCAAGGTCATAATCGTGCATCAACTCCTGGGTCAGAAAAATTGCATCTGTAATCTGCCTCCTTAGGACAAAAGCCATCTGAGCTCTCCCAATCACCGCTGATAGAACAACTTTAAACCGATTTGCAATGACCTTTAAGATATATTTATAAAGGACATTGCAGCAAGAGATCGGCCTAAAGTCATTCAGTGTCTACGGGCTCTCCACTTTAGGGACTAAGGTAATCCTAATAGAATTCACCCATCGAGGCATAGCTGAGGTCAAAAAGAAATACCGCACTACTGCTCTAAAGTCTGTTCCTATAACATCCCAACATCTCTTATAGAAAAAGAGGTGTACCCATTAGGTCCTAGAGCCTTATCCTCCAGGATGGAGAATAAAGTTGTATGTATCTCCTCATCCGAAACTGGGCTCTCCAATGGATGAACCATATCCTCTGGGATACGCTGAGTGAAGAATCTAGCATCATCAGCTGAAAGAAGCGAGGGGGGAGATCGGAGAATACTCTAAAAATAATCCACCGGCGCTGTGATAAAAGAGCCGGTCTCATCATGCAACCCATGTACCCAACCTCTGACTTGGTGCTGGAGTAAGGATCTGTGGAAAAATCTAATGTTCTGGTCCCCCAGAGCGAGTCATTGAACCCTAGATCTCTGTCGATAGAAAGACTCCTCACTTGTGTCAAACGGTAGTATTGTCGAGTGAGGTTATGATCTACAATACCTAGATCTGGCTAGTGCGGGGAAGCATTTAGAGCTACTTGAGTGATAGCCCATTGAGTCTGTGCCTCCCAAACTCTATTGCAAATGTGGATGTAATCCTGAAAATGGAAGGACTTTAGCTCTTGCTTGAGCAGACCTAACCAGTGAGTCAAGCAAAACAATGGGTCCCCTTATACTGGTGTAGCCCAAGTCCTCCTAACAAGTTCTAAAAAATTGGGATGATCTGCCCCACATTTCAGAAACTTGAAAGGAGTGGGAGGTCGATGTCTCGGAGCGCCAAGCTGAATCACTAAAGAGCTGTGGTTAGAGATGTCACGCGGTAGGACCTCTATGAGGTACTAGGCTAGGATGTGAACCATGCAGAGTTGCCAAAACTCTAATCCAAACGCCTAAGAATAGAATCCGGTCCCTCCCTTCCATTACACCAAGTATATCATAATCACCGGTAAGGAAGCCGTAGTAACTCAACATCATGCACACACTCCCTAAACTCATCTATATGGTTGTACCACCCAGTATCACCATTGACTCGGTCTGAATGAATCATAATGGCATTAAAATCTCCCAACACTAACCAAGGCATAGAAATAAATCGCTCAGCCTGACCTCAAAGAAAATCCTATAGCTCTCGCCGAGTACCCAGATCAGTGGAGCCATAAACTACTTTCAGGCCAAAAACAATACCCTCTCTCCTGCGAGTCACCACACTGCTGATGCCCTGAAGGGTAGAAACTGAGTCCCGAATCTCAAACATACTCGGATCCTAACAGAGTAGAATAAGATAAGCAATATGATCCGTCACATTACTTAAAAAATCCCATCCCCGATAAGTAGTTGAAACGACACCCCCCAAATTGGGAGAAGTAACCTTTGTCTCCATAAGACCAACAAAACCAAGATCATGACGCCGAATCCAATCCTGAACCACTCGCTGAATATTAGGGCCATTGAGGCCCCTTATATTCCAACTTCCTATCATAGGAAATGAAATATAGAATAAAACTACGAAGATCAATTGGAGGGCTGCTCCCCTCTCGAACTCTATCCTTAGTCAACCTGGGAAATAGAGTAGGATCTAATGAGTCATCAAAAGGCAAATCGCCAAAAGTACCAACAAATCGGGATCTGTGAATACTACTAGGGATAGAGGCCTCTAAACTCAGAACACAGGGCATCGGGTTAGGAGTGGTCCTCGTCTCTGTAATCAAAGCCGGGATAGGTGTTCGAGTCGGACTCAAAGGATCGAGCAGCTAACTGATAGAAGTCCTCATATCTGTAATCAAGGCAGGACTAGGTGTGTGAGTTGTACGATCCCGCATCACAATAGAAACAGTAAGTCCTGGATCTGAGGGACTAGGTAAACGATGTGCAGTGAGTCACTCCTTAGTAGCAGTATCAAAAGAAGCGAAAGATGCCAAATCCGTAGGGGAAAGAGTTAGAAGTACACCCCTGACCGAAAGGGGGGCAACAGGAGGATATAATACTGGTGACATATCTCTAAGGCACTGATCGGGTGCCTCCTCACCAGTGGGGGCAACAACCGGAGGCTCTGCAGGAGTCAGGAGGGCACAAGAATGACCAAAGGCACCACACTTAGAACACCTCTTGGGTGTCCACTCATACTCTACCCGAACACGAATCAACTCGTCACTTAGACAACAAGCAATCTCAAGCTCATAAACTAGCTCTTCTGTAGAAGATAGCTCTACACAAACTCGAGAAAATGAGAGGTGGGTCCTGTCAGCAGTGTAACGATCACAGCTAAGGGATTGCTTGATCCAACTAGCCAATATAGTAAGGCGTTGTTCATTCCACAAAGGAAAGGGTAGATCATGTAACCTAACCCACACCGGCACTTGAGACACTTGGGATTTGTCTAACACAAAACGGGGGTGTCATTACTGCAAAACCATGAATTTTCCCCCAAAAAACCAGAGGCCCTACTTGATAATCGATTGTAAAGCCTCCTCTAGTTGGAAACAAAACACAAAAAACCCAGTACTTGTGGAAATAACATCCTCCAGGACAAGTGACTTCTATGCCCTTATCGCAAGGGATTGCATAGCAAGAAAAGGCATATTATACCAAGGAAAAAATCCGACTAAACATTGGGTCCATTGGTGGAGATTTCCATCTATATACTGATCTGGGAGTACCACGGGCCCAAATGACTTATCACGGGGTATAGCCAAAAACTAAGTCCAGTTGAAAAACTGGTAACACAGACTTTTCCAACCCATGAAAAATTCGAAGATTTTTTATTGGGCTGCCTAGATTTTACTAATGCCTTATTCACAATCACAACAGCAGCATAGGAATTAACTTGAGGGTTAGTTGAATTACCTCCTTTATGTGGATGTGGGTCAAGGCCTCCAATTTGGGCTAAGTGGGCTGGGATCCCATTAGGACCAATATGGGAAGTGGAAATGGCTAAAATTTGAAGAAGCTTTCCCTTCCCTTATGCGTCGGCCTCCTTCCCTTTGGCAGTGGCACCCTTCGGTGGTGGAGAAGCAGGCTGCTCCACAACATCATCTGGTTTAGGTGTGGCAACGATGGTCAGCTGTGGAGGGGCAGAAGTCAAAGCGATTGGGGCTACCTGCGTGGCGCATCTGGTGGTCAGTGACAGTGGGGGCTGACGCGTCGCAGGGCCGCTGCTGGGGTGACCTCGCGGTGATGCCTATAACTCCTCCGAACGCCAAAATAGGTATAGCATGAGATTGTGGTTGCGTTGATGGTTGTGGTATGGGTGTAGAGTGCTTGGCTGGTAGTGGGAGAAGGGAGGCAGCAGAAACATGGGTGGTGATGGCCAAAATTTCGGCCCTAGATTTACGGTTAGTGGGTAGGTTTTGGACCAAACAGGTGGCGGGGATGGGTAGAGTAGGTGAAAATGAAGAGGAAGATGTATGGTTGGGTGGGAGAGGGTCACCAGAGTAGATTTCGATGACTGTAGTGACGGTGGCATCGCCGCCCACAGTGGTCGGTGCAGCGACGTTGACAATAAGGGCTGGAGTTTCGATCTCAAATCCCGACTGAATGGATGAGTGTTGGACAAAACCAGTAGTAGGGTGTGGTAGATCAGGAAATTCTGAATCTGTTGATGTAGATTGTGTTACATTCCAACCACTTGAGATGGCGATGCCGATTAGAGCGCCGGTGGAGGTGGCGCGTGCGGTGGTTGTGGTAGCAGACAAGGTCATGCTAATGAATTTGACTAGTTATCCCCAAACCCTAATTTTTAGTATAAAAACATAGATTTGATGATAGAATATCATGAAAGGTTTAGGGAATCATTTTTGGAGTCATGAGGACATAGTTTTGAAGAAGATAAGGGGCAAAGCTCCATTCCTTTGGAGATCTATGGAGGGCTAAGCTTCAAGACATCAGTTTGGAAGTGATATTGACGCGAAGAACCTGGTTAAGCAGTCTCTCCATCATGTTTGTTGTTCTTTCTCTCTTATGGATTGATTATGTTATCATATGTTTATTGTTTAGGTGTTGTGTAAAAATGATTGAATACTAAAAATGATTGAATGCTCTATTTGATTGTTTTAATGTATAAACCCATTACTAGAATCGAATACAATTTGTAATCATTGTATTTCTAATTCATTTATGGAAACTAATGGGTTTTAATAATTAGGAATAATATAACCTAAGATAAATGACCCAATTTTATGTGGTTGTTATCTTGATTAATTTGTTTTCCTAATTCGTAATGCGACTGTCCAATTAAATATAGAGAGCTTATTCTAGGTTGTCTAGTAGCTAGGTTTAGTTAACAAACTCTTCTTAATTAAACACGACCTAAAGGAAAACGACGTTAATAGAGCTTGTCGTTAACCTATGTTTAAAAATTGCTAGGAGAGGTATAAGAATAACAACTCAATGAAGTATTTTTAATTGTGCGTAGGTCGAGATTAAACCAATAATCGAGTCCCTAAATTATTCACCACTTTTCATTTTTAATGTTTTTTAATTTGTTTTCATTAGTTTAGTTTAGTTTTATTTTCTTATTTGAAAACCAAAAAACCCCCTGCCCCTCATAACCTAACCACTGATTGATTTCATTTTAAAAGCCTTACACTTACTCTCTGAAGGATCGACCTAGACTCATCACTATTATAGTTGTAGGTCTAGTTATTTTTGTAGTGTTACAATGTGCTAAATTATACTTTTAATATGGCCACATTGCATCAAACCTAAAGCATCCATGATTGTTAACTAGTCATTAAAAGTTGCCTCAGTATAAAAGATAGATGGCATGGCACATTTAACCTATTATGTGACTTATGTAAGATGTTATTAGAAGATAGAAACCATTTTTCTTCAGCTGCAATTACTCAACTATAGTTTAGAGCCAAATACTCTATAAGCTTGTACCTTCTGTTACCTCATACGACTAGACTTCTACCCTTACCTGACTTATGGTTGCAAGATTGTCTAATATTCAAAATAACTTTCTCGCTCACATTATACAACATATGGTGTGAGAGGAATCAAAGAATTTACCATAGGAGGTAACCAATATATACTAACTTGCTGATTTTATATTCAATAACACACGCAACCTTCTTATAGTGAAAGACGTAACTCACCAATTATCAGATAGTATGAAAACAAGTTGGTTCTTATAACTTATTTATTTGCATTTTTCCATTAAAAGGAGATTCTTTTGATTTCCCTAACAGAACTATCATTCTAATGTTTGTAAATAGTTTCACTATAGTCAATGAATTACCTTGAATTTAAAAAAAAGATACATTATAAAATATATATAATTGATTAGAATCAATGTTAATAATTGTAAATTGTAAAAAATAAAAAAATATTAAATTTATTTATAAAAAGGTGTAAGCACAGCTTGAAATCAAAACTAAAGGGTGTAATATGCTTAATTTGATGAATGTGGCCTACAGCTTAAAACAAAATCCCGTGTTCTTTAAAAAGTCATAAGTTGAAATTACCTAATTAGATTATAAATTAATAATATTCAATGAATCTGAATGAATGGATACTTAAAAATGGTCCCAATTGAAATAGTAACTCAAATTTTTCATTAAAAATGCAAATAACAATTAATTTCAAAATTTTCTAAATTTTATTAGATAAAAATGCCATAAACTTAAATTTAGACAAAATTATTTATAATACAATGCAATTGAGAGTTGGAGAACCTTAATCTAGCCTTTAATTTACTAACTAACACTTAATTTAAACAAATAATCAAGGATATGGAAAAATGGGAAAATTCTGTCCAAAGCCTAATTTGGTTCAATCTGCAAGCCATTTCATAAAATTTAAAGCATAATAGATGTAAAAGCATGCATATAACACTAATTGATCAACAATCTGAAGAGAAATTCAAGAATATATGAAAATCCCCAAAATAAGAAGATTGAGGCTGACCCTAAATAGACTGGAGTGAATTAGAGGATATACATTAGAGAATGGTGGAGCTTTGTGTGAGAGAACTAAGTTGTACGCCTTCTTCAATGATGGTTTAAATCAATTAAGGAAAGGAAGAGTGTTGGAAGGAGGTGTCTTATTTGTTGATTTCCAAAGAGAGAAAAAGAAAGCCTTTTATTTATTTTAGTTTAGAGAGGAGGAAAATAGAGAGAGGAAGCAGTAGCAAGGGAAAATGGATGAATAAGTTTCTATTTTTAAAGTTGAAATATTAGCGGACCACTTGAATATATTGATTAATTAGTGCCTTGTGTTGGTTGATTAATATTATCAACCAAACCTATTATTAACTTACTAGAAGATTTAATTTCTAAAGAACTCAATCAATTGACTAATATTGGTTATTGGATTACTAATATAAGTAACTAGTCTCTGAATAATCTTGCTAGAAAGAAAATAAATTCTTAGATGTGAGGACATTGGTTAACTACAAGAAGAAGTCAGGCAACTAATATAACTAAATGGTCAACTAAATAAGTGACCAAACAACTAGTAAACTTACTGGAAAGCAAGGATGATAGATTTTTTAGGATACTAATCAACCATATTGAGATATTGGTTGACCATTTTGTGTTAATAACTTAAAGATTGCTCTTTAAATGCAAACTAAAGCATTTAAACACATAATAAATCATAAAGAAATAAATCAAGATAATTAAAAACATCAAAATAATCACTTGTCAAATAGAGTTTCTACTATTCATGTTCTCTTTTAGTATACAAAATCTAACCTCAGTTATAGGATTATTTAAAAATATTGCCCAATTGATGTTATGATTCCATGAATTCTAATGTGTTGTCCCTATTTTGCACATAATCTCTAAGTTTAAATGTGAATCCAAGATTCATCTCTAAAGATTTAGACTAAACTTAATAAGCAAAAATAATATGTGACAAATATCTATCAGATAAGCTAATAATTAACTTTTTTTGAACATTACCTATGATATAATTTGAATAATTATTCTTTCTGAATTTCTAATCATTGGAAGCATCTCATGTTGGAGTTATGTAAATATAGTACCCTGGAAAGCAAGTATATTTACTTATAACTTAATTTTCTTCTAGTTACTTTTGTAATGAAAATATTTGTTACTAATAAAATAAAAGAGTTTAGTTTTTATGAGCATTATATATCTAGTCATAAGGTATCGAGATTATTTTGTAAATAATATACATATACATAAAGATGTATGGGAAACATGTATATTATAAGAATCTAAAATAATGGATTCACAATTACATATTCAAGTTGGTCGTTCGATTATGGTATAAACTGTACTGTTACGATTTATCTCCGAGTAAGTAAAATAGTTTACTTCAAGGAAATGATGAGTTTCATATCGTGATAGTAGTTGATTATCGATAATGGCACTATTAAATGAATCTGGAATCAAATATGTATTAAAGAACAAAGTGGGTTGTTACTTTAATCTTAAAACATATAACCTAAGTATTCGTTTATTATGAACCACAATCTTGATGAGTGGTGAGCTCATATGTGTTTCATTATAATTCTTGATATGATCAGAATAAATTTTTACAGGGTATCAATCCAGTGTCTACATGTTGGAATTACTAATTGAAACATGTATCAGGGAACATTCACTCGAATAAAGAGTTTATAGTGATATCATCACTTCTAGATGTTTTATGGAGATTGGTGATTAAACCGGCGCTGGTAGTTTGATGGACTTGCTACCCATCAAGTTTTGACATCAAGATGAGATCTTGTGTGTTGATCACCATATAGAGTAAAACGAGAGATCTAGAAGAAAAAACCAATATAAGGACAAAACGGTAAATTTACTCTTTATTGTGCGAATGGCTATAATATGATTCATACTAGAGTTTGCAATTGGACATCTTATTTGAAACATGTGTTCTCATAATATTTAGTAATTCAAAAGTTCAGCTAATTGTCTTTAGTGGAATGAAATTTAGTTAATAAGTTGTAATTAATTATAATGAGATTAAATTAATTCTGGGCTTATTAGAGCTTGAATTATATAAGTCCAATTAGATTCCCTATTTGACTTCTAATATGGTTATTGAGCAAAGTAAGAAATACAAATAGAGGTTTTAAAGCCTATTATTGAATGTTGGGCTTACTTTAATTAATTGTTAATTATAAGCTCATATGAAAATTTAAAAATTGTCTAGGCTTTGGTTTAATTTGATTAATTAAATTAAAACAAAGTTATTAAAGATAAATGGAAATAGAATTTTAATTTTAATGGGTTAAATGTGTAGCTGTACATTTAGTGTTATATTTAAGATGGTTTTTTAACATGCTTTATCATCATTAAATGGAGTAATAACCTTATCATTATATGGTTTAATGGTGGTCTTTTAATGATGGCATGTAAGCTATTAGCATTCATTGGATTAAAGAAGAAAAAGGTGCATTTGATGGACCATCTTCCTTCTTTCAACACAAAAACGAAATTAATATGTATTTCTAGGTTAATGGTCTTTCCTTATGGCCATCTTAAAATAAATGAGAAAAGTCTCATTTATCGGCTTCTTTATAATTGACTAAGGAAGGAAGTGATGCATTGGATGCACTTCAATTCTTGCTTTTGAGACTTAACCAAAATTGAGAGAGGAAAAGACAAGGTTGTTTAATTTTTATCTCTCCCTATTGTTAAATCAAGAAGACTTCACTTCTTCTATTAATTTTGATGACAATCAAATAATAATAATCTTAGAAATATGTGAACTATTTTGATAAGTTTGTTAAGTGCATAGAAAAATGTAAGTGATGCGTAGTCAAACCCAAAAGATATTTAAAACTTAAGATGGATGACGTAAGAAGATACATGTCAACATAAGAAGATACATATCAATATAAGAAGATACACATCAACATAAGAAGATACACGTCAGCACTAGAAGATATATGGTAAACACTAGAAGATATAGAAAGTCAATACCAGAAGATACAGAAAGTCAACATCAGAAGATATATGGTCAACATTAGGAGATATAGAAAGTCAACACTAGAAGATATATGGTCAACACTAGAAGATATAAAAGGTCAACACCAGAAGAAGTATAGTACCATATGATACAAATAGAAACTATCCTAGAATGTCAGGTAGTTAGTTAGTTGGAGTTAGTTACAGGACTCAACTAATAACGGTTTCTTGAAGATTCAAGAAGCAGTTTCTCAAAAAGACAGTTGAAGACTTAGGCTATAAATACTAGGTATAGTCGTAAACAAATGATAACGTTTTTACAAGAGAGAAAATCTAATTGTACAAAACTTAGAGAAACTCTGTACTCAAATGTAAAAGAAAGAAAGCGAATACATCTGTAAGGTGAAGCTCAAACAATATCTTTCCAAGAGAAAGAAAGGCTAGAGCCTGGAGAGGCTAAGAAAGTAGATAAAGAATACTTTGTGAAAGATACCTAAAGAGGCTCTACAAGTGTAGAAAGAATACTTGTAAAGTTGAAAAGTATAGTGAAATCTTAAACAAACTTTGAGGACTGGACATAGCCTAAGGTTTAGGGTGAACCAGTATAAAATCGCGGCGTCTATTCTCTAACCCATATCTTTTTATTTTCTTGTTCTTAGAAGAGTAGATAATAATTTTTGCGATTGTATTACTCATCTACCTTAGTAAATTGTTTTTGTGATCATCTAAATTTCTAAAGAAATCCAAGAAATTCCTAAAGATTAATATCTTTGAAGATTTTACACAATTCAACCCCCTTCTTATGTATTTTGCATATTCTATATGATTTCTATATTAACAAGTGATTTATTTAAGTTGGTATCAAAGCAAGGTTTCTAAGAAACACTGTTACAAAGTGAGGACAAAGATCCATGGCTGAATCACATGTTTTTATAGCTGAAGGTGCCTCGGTCACAAGACCTCCTGCATTCAATGGTGAAGATTATCATTATTGGAAGGATAGGATGTGGTTCTTTATAGAATCCATACATATTGATCTTTGGGATATCATTGAGAATGGTCCATATACACCAACAGACGATGAAGGCAATAGCATCTCTCGTGACAAATGGTCAGCTGATCAGAAAGCTCGATTTTAGTTAAACTAAAAGGCTAAGTTCTTTTTAAGTTGTGCTCTAAGCAAAAGTGAATATGATAAGGTTCGTGGATGTGAATCTGCAAAGGAAATGTGGGACACATTAACCATTGCACATGAAGGCACAAATCAGGTGAAAAAAGTCTAAGATTAGTATTCTTGTTCAACAGTATGAACTGTTCAAGATGAAAGATGATAAGACCATTGAGAAGATGTTTGGACGATTCCAAACAATTGTTAACAAAATTAAAGCTCTTGGGAGAATCTACGATAATCATGATCATGTTAGAAAGATTCTCATAAGTCTTCCAAAAAGATGGAGACCCAAAGTAACAACAATATAAGAGGCTAAAGATTTAAGTAAGCTAAAGCTAGATGAATTGCTTAGTTCACTAAAAATACATGAAGTAGAGCTTGATGCAGAAGATAAACTTAGAAGAGATAAATCCATCACATTAAAGGCTAGTCAAAAGAACCAGAAGATATAGAAAAATAGAAGCACATCTTCAAAAGCATTAAAGATTTAAGAAATCAATAATGATGATGCTAGTGAATTTGATCAAGTTTCAAGTGAAGATGATGATGAACTGTTCTTCATTTCAAGAAAGATTAGGAAGATGTGGAAAAAGAAAGCAAAGGGAAATAAAGACTTTTCTTTTAAGAAGAATAACAAAGACGATTGAAAGAATGAGAAAAGTTCTATCATCTACTATTAGTACAATAAACCAAGAAATTACAAGTTTGAATGCCCGTTGCTTAAAAGAAAACAGAAAAAAGTAAAGAAAACAAAAAAGCATGATGGCAACTTGGGAAGGTCTGGATTCGTCTGAAACTGAATCCAACTAAGAAACGTCAGAATAAGCAAATATATACTTAGTAGCTGAATAGGAATGCGATGATGAGGAAACTTCTAACTTAATAATCTTTAGTATGCTTATTTAGAATTGTTAGAAGATTCACATGCTATCTTGAAACAATATAGGATATTGAAAAAGAAATTTGCTAGAACAAACTTTTAAAAAAAGATTGAAGAACACAAAACTTTTAAAAAAAGAAAACGTCTGCCTTAAGAAACAATTAGACGATATGAAAAAGAAAGTAACTGTAGATAGATATGTGGAAATTAATCAACTAAAACAAAGGATTAACAGTCTCTCAGTAGATTTATCAACATTTACTGAAAGTACAAAAATGATGAATGATATGATTGGAAAATATAGGCATCTAAATGATAATAGTGGTTTACGGTTTAATAATAGTAATGTTCGTCATAATAAGAGTTTTGTTCCTAACAGAAAGAAAAAGAAACAATAGTCTTATTACTCGATGAATAATTGTAAGTCTAACCCCAAAGGACCTAAAAAAATATGGGTACCTAAGAAAGATATAATATATGCTGCAGATCTCCTTTCTTGGAAAAAGCAACCAGCACTAATGGTACTTGAATAGTAGATGCTTACGACATGTGACGAGAAGAAGGTTTATATTCCTAGACCTTTAAATCAAGCAAGGAGGATTAGTAACTTTTGGAGACAACCAACAGGGCAAAACAGTTGGAATCGGCAAAATTGGTAAAAATTCTTTTGCGTCTATTGATAATGTTTTGCTAGTTGAAGGCTTAAAGCATAATCTAATTAGCATAAGTCAATTGGGTGATCTTGGTTTTAAATTATGCTTTAATCAAAATTCTTGTGTAGTCAAAAAACAAGGGCAGTTCCATATTCTTTTTTGCGAAAATACAAAATAATCCCTATAAAATTAACTTAGATGATTGAAAAAGTCAAAATATTTTAATATTTTATATCAACAGATGAGGAAATTTTGATTTAGCATAAAAAGCTAAGTCATATTGATTTTAAACATATTTCCAAGTTGTTTAGACATGATTTGGTAAGAGGATTACCAAAAGATAAGTTTTAACAAAGATTTCTTTTGTGAGAGTTGTCAAAAAGGAAAACAAGTTAAAAAAATTTTTCTTCTAAAATTGTTGTAACTTTGTCTAGACCTCTAAAGTTGTTATATATAGATTTGTTTGGTCCAACCGGAACACTAAGTCTTGGTGGAAAGAAGTATGGTCTCGTAATTGTTGATGACTTTACTAGATTTTGTTGGATATTATTTTTATCACATAAAAATGAATCTCTTAAGTCCTTTAAAATACTATCCAAAAAGTTACAAAATAAAAAAAGGAATTTCTATTGTTGGAATTAGGAGTGATCATGGTGGGTACTTTGAAAATGAAAAATTCAGAATGTTATATGAAGATAATGAAATTTTCCATAATTTCTCTGCTCTTAGAACTCCTTAACAAAATGAAGTTATAGAAAGAAAGAACAGGACGATTTAGGAAATGGCAAGAACTATGCTATGTGAAATGAATCTTCCTATGTACTTCTAGGCAGAAGCTGTAAATACAACTTGTTATATTCAAAATAGAGTATTTTTGTGACCTATCTCAAATAAAACTCCACATGAGTTATGGTAAGGAAGAAAGCCAAATATATCTTACTTTCATCCTTTTGTTTGCAAATGTACTATATGTTAGAGTTATGTAAATATAGTGCCCTGGAAAGCAAGTGTATTTACATGTAACTTTATCTTTTTCAATTACAGTTTTGTAATGAAAATATTTATTATTAATAAAACAAAAGAGTTTGGTTTTATTTGTGTGAGCATTAT
>JANSVA010000002.1:18714356-18732773 GCA_025504915.1 Erythroxylum reticulatum | reverse complement strand
TAAAACCAAACTCTTTTGTTTTATTAATAATAAATATTTTCATTACAAAACTGTAACTGAAGAAGATAAAGTTAAATATAAATACACTTATTTTCCAGGGCACTATATTTACATAACTCCAACAGCATGATATGCATATCACTTAATGCAACACATCAATTCATAATATATAATTAATCACATAGCCTACCAATTCATAACACTATACATTCTGAGCCTAGAAAAAGCCTAGTCGCTCTAATAACAAATTGTTGGATCCTGTTTTTGGAACCCAAACATTCGGAGACATAACAAAGCCCGTTAGCCCATAAGGGTGGCGTGCCCATAATATTCGAATATCAAATAGTTAAAATTTTAAGAATTACAAGCAAAATCCAATCATATTTCAGTAAAGAATCTAAACAAAGTTTAATACAAAATACACATGATACAATTGTATACTTATGCTTAAAATGATTTTAAAATACAAAAATTCCTAAACTAACTTAATGACAAAAGTTTCTAACTGTGTTGGAGTTCAAATGGCTTGCAAGGATTGCTACCCATCTCTTTCTGCACCTAAGGAGGGAATAGTAGGGTGAGTTACATAGCCCAGTGACTAATATATTTATATCTATTAGCAATAAGTCATACAATCAAACATGCATATACTTCATATATTCATATACATCTATATCTCATTGGGCTAGCAATTTCAATCATTAACTATTCAAATTCACAACTCATAGCTTAACATATCATCACATAGAACATGTCAAGTGTAATTAATCATTAAAACATAACTTGCAATCTTTCATCATAACTTGACAAATCAAAATGCAAATGCACAACAATTGGCTCGAGGGTTCCATGGAACAAAACAGAGAAATCGAAGTTTACTCCATGAACAAAATGAATCCACTTTTCGAATTTCGTGTTCCACAAGAGGGCAGCTAGGAGAAGGCTTTACATCGACGTGCATGTGACTACAAAACGGTTCCTCTCTCACCCGAAAAGAAGCACATAACCATGCTCAAATCATTTTATCAAATGCTTTCATAGTTTTCATGCTCTGTCCTTTCTTTTCATTTAGACAAAATGCCATTAATGAATATCAGGGCATAACATGATCAAAATCACAATTCAATTTTATCAAAAAGTCATACTTCTTTCCATACATAACTTAAAATGCATCATAGTAATTCACAATTTGGCAATTTTAAGAAAATCAGCATTTACAACTATGTCAATTTCAAACAAAACGATTTTCCACATACACACATAGGCAAAAATTTGCCCATTTACAGAATAACCATAAATATATTAGCCACCTCATTTGCTTACAAAAATCCAAGTCAAGGTTGTCTTTCCCTTGCACTTAGGAAGGATTCTCTTGGTTTCCTTCATTCTTCACCAACTGAAGAGATCTTTAGCTCAAAGGGAAGCTCTTCTCTTCATCTACCTTTTTTACTTCTTAAATAGCTCCAAAATCTCTCTTGAAGACTAACACAATTGAACTAGTTGTTTTCTCTTCTTTCTCTCTTTCTTCTCTTTTCGTGCTTCTCTCCCTTCTCTCTTTTTCTTCATCCACGCGTCTAGTTTCTTCGAGAATGCCCCAAATCAGGTTTTATCCTTCTCTTAAATGTAAGATCACATTTATTCTTCCAATTATATCCTTAATGAGTCAGAAATGTCCCATTTACCCTTCCATTTATGCCTTATGTCTCTTTATGCTTAAGTGTCTTCCCAACAATATCCTTGAGCATTCTAACATAACTCTTTCTTCTATGAAAAATGTTCTCCCTTTTCTTAAGTTTCTAAGGAAACCAAAATCAATCTATTTAGTTTAGAACTCTAAGAGTATTGCGCCAAACATTTTCGGACTATTCGTATATTGAAATAGTACACTATACTTCAATTCCTCCCATTCATACTCTTCCAACTGATACTCTTACTTTGATTCAATTCATCTTTCTCAAATCAATACTAAATGCCATCAAATTCTATAGAGGTACAGAATGTGTTAAGAAACTATTGGTTGAAGAATCACTTCATTTGGAGGTTGGACAACCAGGTTATGGCTAAAAGAATCAAACAAAGTTTTATCATCAATCATATTGAACTTATCTCAGGACAATGACATGAATCTCTTTATAGATGTCAAATCAAAGTGTTCTTTATATTATCAGAAAGAGGGCTTCAATATCTACAACTTTTATGAAGACCTTGAAGATAAATTCAGTCGTCTAAAGGGTCAAAAATGGACCAGACGATAGGATTAGATGAAACCAATCAAAAAACAAATGAATTGAAAAAGTAGACAAAACGAAGCAAACGAAGCAAAGCAGACAAATTGAAAAGTAGATGAAGCAAAGCAGGTGAAACAAAGCAGACGAAGCAAAGCAAATTAAACAAAGTAAACAAAGCAAAGCAGACGAAACAAAGCAGACAAATCAAAAAGAAGATGAAACAAAGCAGACGAAGCAAAGAAGACGAATCAAAAAGTAGACGAAACAATGTAGATGAAGTAAAGCAAACAAAAAAAAGAAAACAAATGGAAAATCAGACAAATCAAAAACTAGATGAATCGAAAAGTAGACGAATGCAATAAGTAGGCGAAGCAAAAAGTAGACAAAGCATAGTCAATTTAAGACGAAGCAAAGTCAACTTAAGACGATGCAACTCTTAAGAAGAAGCGGAGTCAACTTAAAATAAAGCAAAGTCAGCTTAAGACGATGCAACTCTTAAGATGAAATCATGTCATCACAGAGGATGTGACGTTATCATAGACTATACATCTTTACAGACAATACATCTTTACAAGTAATGCATCTTTACAAACGATGCATCCTTACAGATGAAATGATGTCATCACAAACGTTGTGCCATCATCATAGATGATGCATCTCTTGTAGAAGAAATGACATCATCATAGATGATGTGACATCATCATAGACGATACATCTTTATATTCCTAAGCATTTCCCTTTCTAAGGATCATAAATTTCAATCCAGAGGTCCAAAAATTCCATACTATATACCATCGGAAAGCTAAAAGAGAGACCTACAACATTCTAAAAGATAACTCTATCTAAATCTATCTTGATCAATCCAGAATTTCCCTTGAAGTTTGAATATGAGCTTTACATTCATCCACCAATGCACTACACCCAGTTCTCAACTTCATGCCAAATCAATATCATCTATAGAGAAATTATAATTCATAATTAATCATGAACACCAAAAACGAAACATAAACAATATACATATTCTTTATCAACTTACTACACAATTTGAACTTCACTTTCACCTTACTTCTTCCCATTTCATAGTCTCTCATCTACGGAAACACCAAAGAAAAACATGAATTTATCCACACTTCTCATTTACTACTTTAAATCTTCTAAGCAAAATTTCAGGGTCCAACATAAATTCCCCAACGGTACTATGGTGTTAAAGATTTAAAGCAATCCAAGAAAAATTTGATGATATATTAAATGTATTCGAGAGTTTCAGAAGAATAGTTTGAATACTTAAGGAAAAACGTGTAAATTGTATGAGTAATGAAAGTAAAAAGAATTTTGAGGAATTATAACGCCGATATTAATTATATCATCTAGATTTGTAGATTTTATAGTATACAATGATGTTGTATAAGAGATTAGGATAAAATCTAATGCAGCATAATAAAGTGATTTCATATGCATGGAGATAATTAAAATCTCATGGGTTGATTATTTGATACATGAATTGAAACTTACTGCGATAGTGATTACTTGAAAGTTGGAGACATTATATGTATAAAAACATCTTGTATATATATAAATAACTAGATCATTAATGTTTGAGGTAATTAGTGAGTTGAGAGGATTGAATACAAGACTGAGACAATGGATAGAAGTACAAAAAGATTATGATGGTACAAATGAGTATTTCCTAGTAAAATTAGTATTGTATCTGATACATTAAGCATAAATTGTAATAGCAGTGAAGCATGAATCTATATATTGAGGTTATTAGATTTAGTGCAAAAAGGAGCATAAAATGTGGAGTTGAATTTTGGGCAAATCGAAGTATTATATGCTATAGAAAGATCGGTTTCACATGGAAGGATTGATAAAGCCCAAATTGAGAATTCAAAAATTGTGAATGTTATTAAGGAATTGAAAATGGATCTAAATTTCGAGTTTGAATTGGAAAATGATGTTTTGTCATTGAAATGAGAAGTATGCATACCCGATAAAGAAGATTGAGCAAAGAAATTTCTAGAAAAAGCACAAGTAGCAACTTAGGTTGTATATTGTAGTAGGAATATACCGGGATAGCGTTTGATGGCTAATAAGGTAGAAGCAAATGACCATATTTGTGAGTCACCAACAATCTTGACTGTTGTAGATATGCTTAAAGCTTATATTTTGGAGTTCAGAGGAACATGAGATCAATGTATAGTTTTATTTGACTTTAAGCATCACAATTATTATTATAGTGATAACATTAAACACCGTTCGACGTTATATAAAAAAAGACTCATCTGCCTCTTTATTTGGATGAATAGGGCCAAAGATGGTCGAACTCCAGAACTGATTGGAGATTTTACTGATAAGTTAATTTGATCTGTATTAGGAATTAAGTGATGCAAGAAAAAATGAATGAATTAGGAGGATTAACACCAAAGGTATGGAATACAGTGAGATAGACATAAGAGTTAAGTGTATCGACACTATACAGATGTGAACTATGAAGAGAAGGATGAATTGTTTCTAAGAGTATCATGTTCCCAAGGTGTGCATAGATTAAGTGCAAGATGTGCTCAGGTTAGGATAAACAGCAACTAAGCCTGAATTGTATTGGTCCATATAAAGTTATTAAGAACCAAACCATTAACTTATGAGTTAGTATTACTAACAAAGATGTCTCAGATTCATAATGTGTTATATGTGAGTATGCTAAGAAATATAGATATTATCTGATATTAATGTTATCAACGCAGGAAGTGGAAAATTTGAGTAATCAGATATATATATATATATATATATATATTGAGGGACTAGTTAAGAAAGTGAATTACTAAATAAGTAATAGAAAGACCTGGTAAGTCTATCGACTATGGTCATTGACATAAATTATTTGAGTGATGTAGTTGAATGCGAAAATAGAGGAGGATAAGAGGAAACATACCTCTGCCTCTTGATTAGTCAAGTAAGAATTTCGAGGACAAAATTCTTTTAAGAAGGGGAGAAATATTGACCCCCATAATTTTTCTTATTATTTTTATTGAGTCAGAAATAACTTAAATAAATTATGAGGACATGATAGATTAGTTTTGGAATTAGTTGTTATATTATTTTAAGGTTATTAGGATTTTATTTCATGGGTTAATTGAATTAAGGTAGTAAGATTGCATGTAGGGCATTTTTGGAAGACCACTTAAGGTTAAAAGAACCTAAGCTTATAAGGAAGGGTAAAAGGGACTTTCCACACTCATTAAAGGTATTACAGGAAAACGGAAATGTTGACTTGTTTTTTAAGAAGTAAAAAAATGAAAATAGAAGGGAGAAGAAGAGAGAAGTATCATGAGAAGCTAAAGAGAGAGAAAGAAAATGTAAAGAAGAGAAGGGAAGAAGGAAAATTGTGGGAAGCTTGGAAGGAAGAAGAAAGACGAAGAAAAAGAAGAGGAAATCAACTTGTTAGAGTTAAGTCTTCATCTTTCTTCTTGCTAGGTTCAAAAAGGGATTAAACAGAGACTATAGTTTGTTTTGGGAATGAAGGAAGAAAGAAGAGAAAGATGAAACCATCTTGATTTTGGATTTCTAAGCTAGGGTTTTGGTTTTGGTTTTTCTAGCTTAGATGAACTATAAGTAGGTTAAGTTTAAGTTCAATTTTATCATTTTTGATTTGTGAAGTTTTATGAATTTATATGTGAATGTGGATTGAATGAGAAAATTGGTTTGTTATAAGAAACCAAGAGAACCCTATCCACTAGTAAGAGGAAAGACAACCTTGAGTTTGGATTTTACAAGCCAATTAAATGGGTTTCCCGTTTATAATTGAGTATTGAGCGATGAATGTTTTCTGTTAATGAAAGAAAATAAAATGATTTTAAATTGCTTTATAATTGTTGCATTACTACTTTTAATGACTTAAGAAATTGTTACATGTTTGGTATATGAATTTGATGGAAATGCATGTGAAATATTTCATATTCATGGACAATTATGTTTCTAAAGTATGCCTTTGCGGCAATATGTTAAGAAAATCATGTTTTTGAAAAAGTACCATTTTGGGCAATCTGTTTTCAAGTCATGAAATGCATGTTATATAGGTTTGTGGTGGTCCCCTAAGTTAAGTCAAGCGCAATTTCACAAAAGGCTTCTCCCACTTACCTGCTAATGGCATAGATCTCCTTTATGGACTCCCATAATTTCACAGCTATGAAAGATCTTTTTATGAAATTGCGATAGTGTGTTCTATTCACGGATACACAGGACCATTATGTGGAAATGTGTACTACATTCTGCTTTGGACTACCCAAAGCATTCTTATGTGCTTATGTGTTTATGATTTTGTGAATAAGTTGATGAATGCATAAATTGTTTTGTTTGTGAATTGGATTATATAATGAGAATTTGACAAACATGTGCTTTATAAATTCAATATGAATTTTCTCAGACAAATGAATATTTTCAAGGTTTTGCATATTTCTCCATTATAAACTTGTTACCCACTAGCTTTTAAGCTCACCCCCACTCTCCTTCCCCTATTCAAGTAATGAGAAAGAGATCAAGTGAAAGTGAGTTAAGGCATTACTCCAAATTTGCATGTATTGTTTTATTTTGGAGTAATTTATGTGAAGCAAGGCTGTAGTTGCATTTTGAGCTATTATCATTCAAGTATCTTATGTATTTTGGGGATTTTGTTAAATGATGTATTGTGAAATGAGATTCCATTAAAGCTTTGTAAACTCTTATCTTGTGATGTTAATGAAATATGGATTATGTATGGATGATGTTGAGTTGAAATTAGGTATACTTGAATCTTGAACATGAATTATTGTTATACTTATAAGTGAGATATTATGAAAAAGAAAGATAGGATTTTTGTGAATGATGAGAATTAGTTGTAGGTGATGAGTCAAATGAGTAGAAATTAGAGAGTTTAATGAAATAATATTGGTATTTGAATGGTCATGCTCATGACATTCCATGTTTGTACAATGAAAATTTCAAGCTTTTCATAAGGAAAAATTATGTTATAAACTCAAAGGAAAAACCATATCAATCTAGCTAGAATTAGAAAATTTGTCTGAATGAAAGTTGGAGACTATGTGTCCAGATTTTCAACGATATAAGGTATGAAATTTTTGGATATCAGAGTTAAGAGATATGATAATTATAATTGGTGATGCTGCATAGGATGTATATACAGAACAGCTATAGTAAGGATGAGAATTTGTTGTATGTGATGAGTCATTTGAGTTAAGATTTGAGAGTTTAATGCAACCAAATTGGCATCTCAATGCTTAAGGAGTGATATTGCAATAGAAGAAGTGAATTTGGGAAGATTATGAGTGAAAGTGATGTTAGAATGGATGTAGGAACCATCAAAGATGCTTTGGAGAGTGTAGTTAGTGATTTAGAATTTTTGGTGATGTAAGGAAGATCCAGTAGAAATCCCTTCGTATGATACATCTTAGACTAAATCCCTTCATTTGATTCACCTTAGACTGAATCCCTTCATCTGATTCAGCTTTGACTAAATCCCTTCATCTGATTCATCTTAGACTGAATCCCTTCATTTGATTTACCTTATACTGAATCCCTTCGTCTAATTCACCTTAGACTGATTCACATCGTTTGATCCAGCAACACTTTTGAAAATTCGAGATTTTGATGGCAAAATCTCTTTTCAAAGTATTAACAAAAGTTTTAGATATCAAAGTTCTCATCGAAATTGCCTTAACATGACCACAATCTGATATCTCTATTGAATGGTATGTCAATTGTCCCAAGATAGGTAAAATATGATTAATGATATAATCATGCTTGATTATTTAGGCATAACTTCATCATCTGACCTCCAAATGAAATGATTCTTAAACCAATAGATTCCTAACGTATTTTTGTATCTCTTCATAAAAATTTATAGCCTTTGGAGTTGATTTGAAAAAGATTGATGAAAAGAAATTGAGGGCTCGGTTAGGAGAGCAAGACTAGGTTATGAACATACATTGGTATTTTAATCATATCTTGATCGGTAGAGCTCCGAATGAGATGATTCTTGTTTGAAAATAAAATAGAGACTTGGAGCTACAATTGTTCTAAATAGGTTAATTTGTGATTTTGGTGTTTGAATGGTAGGGACATCCCACCCTTTTGGGATGATGGCTAATGAGTTCATTGAAATAACCCTATAGGATAATACATTTATGTTTTATTACTTTGAATGTTGGGCTCTGGAAATAGGGTCTAACAACAGTTCTCAATGAAGTATTTAGGAGAGGCTAGCTATGTTCTAAAGACCAAACTTATAAGGGATCGTAAGAATAAACTGCTAGGCTTGTCTTAAATAACCTATATTGAGAACATGCTCAATAATTTGACATGCTAGATTCCAAGAGAGGTTTCACACCTACTAGACATGGAATCAAACTTTCAAAGATGCAATCACCTAAGACCCAAGAGTATGTCGAACGCATGCATAACATTCCATATGCTTCTGCAGTTGGATGTTTAATGTATGCTATGCTTTGCACTAAACTGCATATTTATTACACAGTAGGACTGGGGAGTAGATTTCAATCCAATCTATGAATGGATCATTGGACTGTAGTGAAATGCATAGTAAAGTATCTTCGTAGCAAGAAGAACTTAATGCTTGTTTACTCTAAAGGTGACCTTATTCTGATAGGAGATGATAATTCAACGAAATCAACTTCTGGTTATATATTTATTTTAGGAGGTGAAGTCATAGTCTACAAGAGTATCAAGCAATCTTATGTTGTTGATTCCACTATAGAGGCTGAGTGTGTTGCTACTTATGAAGTAGCAAAAGAAGCAATCTGGCTATAAGTTCCTAAATTATTTAGAGGTGGTTCTTAAGGCAGAAAAGGCCATTACACTTTATTGTGATAATAGTGGGGTAGTAGCTAATTCTAAAGAACCTCGAAACCATAAAGTCGCCAAGAACATTAAGATAGTGTATTATCTCATAAGGAAGATAATACAATGTGGTGAGGTGACTGTGGTAAAAGTTTCCACAGAGCAAAACCTTGCTGATCCATTTACGCAGACATTGTCTCAAAAGAGTTTTAAGGGTCATCCAGTAGGGATGGAAATGAGGGATATGTAAAACTTGCTTTAGGGCAAGTGGAAGATTGTTGGAGTTATGTAAATATAATGCCCTGAAAAGCAAGTGTATTTACTTATATCTTATTTTTCATCCAGTTACTTTTGTAATGAAAATATTTATCATTAATAAAACAAAAGAGTGATTCTTTTGAGCATTATATATCTAGTTATAAGGTACCGAGATTCTTTTGTAAGTAATATACATATACATAGATATGTATGGGAAACATGTATATTATAAGAATCTAAAATAATGGATTCACAGTTGAATAATCAAGTTGGTTGCTTGATTATGGTTTAGATTGTAGTGTTGCGATTTATCTCCGTGCAATTAAAAGACTTTACTTCAAGGGAATGACGAGTTTCATGTCATCATAATAGTTGACTATCGATAATGGCATCATTAAATGAATCTATAATCAAGTATGTTTTTAAGAAAAAAATGGGTCGTTACTTTAATCTTAAAACAAACAACTTAAGCATTCATTTCTTATGGACCACAACCTTGATGAGTGGTAAACTCATATGTGTTTCATTATAATTCTTGATATGATCAGAATGGATTTTTACAGAGTATCAATCTAGTATCTGCATGTTAGAATTATTAATTGAAACATGTATCATGGAACATTCACTAAAATAAAGAGTTTATAGTGATATCATCACTTCTAGATGTTTTATAGTGATTGGTGATTAAATTGGCGCCCATAGTTTGATAGACTAGCTACCCATCAAGTCCCAACACCATGATGAGATCTTATGTGTTGATCACCATATAAAGTAAAACTGGAGATCTAGAAAGAAAAACCAACATAAGGGAAAAATGGTAATTTTACCCTTTAGTGTGCAAATGGCTATAATATGGTTCATATCAGAGTTTACAATTCAACATCTTATTTGAAACATTTGTTCTTATAATATTTACTAATTCAAGAGTTCAACTAATTGTCTTTAGTGGAATGACATTTAGCTTATAAGTTGGAATTAATTATAATGAGATTAAATTAATTCTGAGCTTATTAGAGCTTGAATTATATAAGTCCAATTAGATTCCCTATTTGGCTTCTAGGAAGGTTATCAAATAAAGTCAGAATACAAATAAAAGTTTTAAAGCCTATGATTCAATGTTAGGCTTGCTTTAATTAATTGTTAATTATAAGCCCATATGAACATTTAGAAATGGGCTAGGCTTTGGTTTTATTTGATTAATTAGATTAATTAAATTAAAACAAAGTTGTTAAAGATAAATGGAGGTCGAATTTCAGTTTTAATGGGTTAAATGTGCAGTTGAACATTTAGCATTAGTTTTATACATTTAATATGGTTTTTAACATACTTTATCATCATTAAATGGAGTAATAACCTTATCATTAAATGGTTTAATGGTGGTCTTTTAATGGTTGCATGTAACCTATTAGCATTCATTAGATTAAATAAGAAAGAGGTGCATTTGATGGACCATCTTACTTCTTTTATCACAAAACCAAAATTGATATGTATTTTTAGGATAATGGTCTTTTCACATAGCCATCTTAAAATAAATGAGAAGAGTCTCATTTATTGGCTTCTTTATGGTTGATTAAGGAAGTGATGCATTAGATGCACTTCAGTTCTTCCCTTTGAGACTTAATCAAAATTGGGAGAAGAAAAGACATGGTCGTTGAATTTTTATCTCTCTCTGTCTCCTATTTTACATATGGGAGCCAAAAATTGCATGAGAAATGTCTCATCATTGACTTGTTTCTTCTAAGGAAAAATCTCTTTAAGTTTTCTTCTCCTTTCTTACCAAAGGATCTTGTTAACCAGGTTATCCAAAAAGAAAAAGTGGTAGATTGGATTGTTCGAGGATGCAATATCGAGAAGAGGATATAATAATGAGAAGAGGATACACCACTTAGAGGAGGATAAATTGTCGAGGATAGGATAGCACAGCGAGGAGTTAAAGCTATAGCGAAGGAGTCGATAATAATTTTCATATTATGTTAATGCAAATGTTTATCCCTATAACATATCACGTATGACTATACATATAGATTTGGTTATATTAATTCCGTTGCAATTTTGATTTCTAAAAAAATTTGAAATCTACCGTTTTATCAAAATAATGCATGCTTTATTTTTCCGATCCAGCATCTCATTCTTTTTATTTTCCTTATTTCGTTCAATAATTGGTTCTTTTAAAAAGTCTTAGTTCTTATTCTTTAATAGCTAATTTCTCCACATTTTACAACAATGTCTCCAAGAGTCCTAGAATTAAAATGGTTAGATTAAATTCAAAAGTATAAACATAGAAAAAACTTCATATTAAACACTTTATATACTTTATAAGAGTAACTAAGAAAAAGTGCCTTAAGCATTCACTATTCCTTTACATCATTTTGTTTTAGGTACCTAAATGATCTTGTATCCTAGGTTAGTATTCTCCTTTTTCTTTTAAGCTACCTTTCAAATTTTTACTTACTATACTTTTGTTTTATAGAGAAAAATTTGTTAATGTGTCTATATTTTTCGTAAAAGTGACATGCCATATTATATGTATAATATATATTGGTGGTGTAATGATGAAAGTGGGATAAGGATTTCTCCTTTAGATAAATGAGTTGAATGCTATTTTGGGTAATGAAAATAAGTAGTGTAATTGTATGAATGAGGCATGTTTCTTTCATTGTATTAATGCTTCTAAATAAAGTAAAATTTTGTTAGAACATTATGTTTAATATAAGTCCCAATGGAGTGTGAGGGAGATTGCATACTATCTTATGTTTTTAAATAAATGTTATACCTATTATTTCCTTACAAGTATTGAGTTCTAGGCTTAGATTATAAGCCATAAGTGAAAGCATAAGGTTTTCTCTTAGAGTGAGCCCTAGTGGAAGTGTCATGGGCATATATTTTATAAGTATGCTTAGATGTCAATGATCCATGCTCATTTGTGATTCTAGGAACTGGCTCTTCACAATATAAATGCTTACTTGGATGAAAAATAGTTTTAGTGTTGAAAAAACTCTTAATGATATATCTAATTTCGTGTCTATTATTAGAATTCTTTTGAACTCCTATATGTTTTTGAATTTTTCACTTCCCTTGGTAAACTTGGACATTGAGTTATTAAGGGCATCAACATCCTTTTAAAATGGTTTATTCTCATACTTTAATGCATTTAAGTTATGATTATCATTAATTATAACACTCATAGATGCCTTGATAATATGTAATTGAATTTTTATCTTTTTGTTCTAACTTATATATGCATCCATATTCTTTTAAGTCTCTTTAAATTTATATGATATCTTTTTCTTTTTTATACTCATAATCCCAACGGTCTCAATTACTTCATTATATATAAAATCACTATCATTATGATAAGGCTTAGAGTTAAAGAGTACCTTATCATCACCTTTAGCTATGAAGCATACGTGAGCTACATGTTCTTTCAAATGCTCACTTTATGAATCACTTATGTCATCTTAAGTGGAGGCTCTAACTGCCTTCTTTTTTCTTTTCTCCTCTTCTCCTTCTTCTTAGTTATTTTATATTTTTTGTTTTGTTTGAGGAGAGATCAGCGAGACTTCATGTGATCATATTTCTTACTTTCAAATCAAATAATATTATTTGAATTGCATTTTGAATATATCTTACCAACTTTGAATTTTTTTTTGAATTCCTCTTCATAGAAAATTTCTTAGATTTTCAAGTAATTAAGGTAATGTGTTTTTCATTGCTTTTAATAGTTAATGTTTTTTCTTCCTAACCATATTTTTCCTTTAAGGCTTTGAACACTAAATTCTTTTTTTTTAAAGCATCATTTCTTCTTATGTCTCCTAGTGTTGGAGTTATGTAAATATAGTTCCCTGAAAGGAAGTGTATTTACATATAACTTAATTTTCTTTCAATTACTTTTGTAATAAAAATATTTATTATTAATAAAACAAAAGAGTTTGGTTTTATTTGTATGAGCGTTATACATCTAGTCATAAGGTACCAAGTTTTATAAGTAATATACATATACATGGAGATGTATGGGAAACATGTATATTATTATAATCTAAATTAGTTAATTCACAGTTAAATAATCAAGTTGATTGCTTGATTATGACATAGACTTTAGTGTTTAGGTTTATCTTTGTGTAAGTAAAAGAGCTTACTTCAAGGGAATGATGAGTTTCATATCATGATAGTAGTTGACTGACGATAATGGCATTATTAAATGGATCTGGAATCAAATATGTTTTTAAAGAATAAAGTGGGACGTTACTTTAATCTTAAAACATACATCTTAGCATTCTTATATTACGAACCACAATCTTGATAAGTGGTGAACTCATATGTGTTTTATTATAATTCTTGATATGATTGGAATGGATTTTTATAGAGTATCAATCTAGTGTTTACATGTTGGAAATATTAATTGAAACATTTATCAGGGGACATTCACTCAAATAAAGAGTTTATAATGATATAATTACTTTTAGATGTTTTACGGAGGTTGGTGATTAAACTAGCGCCAGTAGTTTGATGGACTAGCTATCCATCAAGTCTTAACACCAAGATGAGATCTTGTGTGTCAGTCACCATATAGAGTAAAATGGGAGATCTAGAAGGAGAAACCAATATAAAGACAAAACGATAATGTTATCGTTTATTGTGCGGATGGCTATAATATGGTTTATAATAAAGTTTGCAATTGGACATCTTATTTGAAACATGTGCTCTCATAATATTTAGTAATTCAAGAGTTCAACTAATTTTCTTAAGTAGAATGACATTTGGTTAATAAGCTAAAATTAATCTAATGAGATTAAATTGATTTCGGGCTTATTAGAGCTTGAATTATCTAAGTTTAATTAGATTCCCGACTTGGCTTCTAGGAAGGTTATCAAGCAAAGTAAGAAATATAAATAGAGGTTTTAAACCTTATGATGAATGTTAGTCTTACTTTAATTAGAAGCCGAAATGAACATTTAATATTGGACTTGACTTTGTTTTAATTTGATTAATTAGATTAATTAAATTGATACAAAGTTATTAAAGAAAGAAGCAGGGCATATTTTGTTTTTTTATACCTAAATGTGCAACTACACATTTAGCATTGAATTGCTAAACTAAAGATGGTTTTTATCATGCTTTTATTGTCATTAAATGGACTGATGATCTTATCATTAAATGGTTTAATGGTTTTCTTTTAATAACGACATATAATGTAACCTTTTAGCATTCATTTGATTAAAGAAATGAAGAGGTGCATTTGATGTTCTCCCACTTCCTTCTTTCATCCATAACCAAAAATGACAAGGTATCATTTTGGTTATTGGTCTTTTCATATAGTCATCTTAAGCAAATGAGAAGAGTCTTATTTATTGACTTCTTTATGATTTATTAAGGAATAAAATGATGCATTGGATACACATCACTTCATTCTTTCATGATACCCGAAATTAAGAAGGAGAGTAAAAAGTGTTCTTATAATTTTGACTCACTCTCTCCTCTCATGCATGCATAGCCAGAACTTAAATGAGAAGAGTCTCATTTTTGCTTCTTTCTTCTAAGAAAAATCTCCTTAAAATATTTTTCTCGTTTCCTACCCAAGGATCTTGTTAACTAAGTTTTCAAAGAAGAAAAAGTGGTATATTAGATTGGTCGAGGATACATTGACAAAGGAAAGAATATAAAAGAGTAAAAGCTATGGCAAGGATTTAGAGAGGATACAAAAGTGAGGAGTCAAAGCTGTAGCAAGGATTCAGTATATATCTACCACTTTGTTCTCATGTAAATTATTTTCCTTATACCGTATCATGTATGGCTGAAACATGTTGATATGGTTATGTCATTTCTGTTGTGCTTTGATTTCTAAAATGTTTTAAAATATACCGTTTTTATCCAAATCTTGCATGCTTTTGCTTTCGATCTAACAATTGGTATCAGAGCCATTTTATTATGCATGATTTCAGTTCCTATATGTGATGCATGGGTTAGCAATTAAATTTCGTATACTACATATTTTTATGTGATAGAAATATATATGTATATGTTTTTCTCTTTTGGTTGTCCATAGATGTGACACCCCAATACCCCCTAGGAGGATACAGGTATGCCACATCGAATTCACAAACAGAAACAAATAACAGACCGATGTGGAAGCATTTCAAAACATACTAAACATTCATTACAGGTATTTTTAGAAACTGAAGAAAACATATATTACATCACATGAACGTAATAAAAATTTGTTCCAAAAAACAAAACCATTTTGAAACATAGTTATTACAAAAAAATTACAACAATTCAGAGTCATGCATTCTATATACAAGCCAAAATAAACTCAAAATACATTTTTATCAAAACAAGAGTCAGACTCTTTTGGCCATTGCAGTTGACTCGTCCCAGTCTTTATAATCCTTGCTCTGAACCTATATAGGGAAAATCTACTGTGCTAATCATATAGCTTAGTGAGTAATAATTAATCTATATATAAAGTGATAACTCGTCATACTAAATCATATAGTAGCAAAAGCATGCATTAACAGATTGTTTTAACAATAAATCAGACATATTGCATTTCAGAACAGATTTTATAGTTAACAGAGCTTAATATCAAAAGAGGGTATAAACCCTTCAAAATTAGAACACAATTTTGTTTATGACGGAATCAAACATATATTAGAATAAAAAATCAGATGACTGCTAAGTCATTTACAGAAGCGAGTAACGAGACTTATACAGGAAAGACTGAAGTCTTGACACTAAAATGTCACAGAAGCAGCTACAGTCCCTTCTAGGCATGCCTTTTTACCCACAACTAGTACTCAACAGCTTTAAAATAAAGCAAAGTCATTTCAAACATTTCAGGTGCAAAGCAAGTAGTCACATAGTCACATGCAAGTAGCACTTCCAATGATATAAACATGCATCAAACGCCTTGGACAATCATTGTCAGAATTCAAAATATAATCAGCATATCAAAATCAATAAGCAAAACAAAGTATGGTGTGACCATCTAAGATTACTCATAACAGCTCCCTTATTCCTTATTACCTCGAAGTCTTGGCAATATCTGTAAGTAGTCGTTTCATGTGTTCCTCTGTAACGTTTAACACATATACAATCACTATTGTGCATAAATAAGAGTTCATTTATGTATATAGAATATGTATGATGCATGTTCATGAAATATTCTCAGGTATATTTTCTTACTAAACTGATGTAAACATCAATTGTACTTCAAAAGTTCCAAAATTCATACATTCAATTACTATTCCAGCTTTTACTAGAAGCACCTCATTCAGGTCAACTTTTCATAATCAATAAGATCAAGAAAATTATGTATTTCTATAACACTCTCTTCTATACAATTGTTCCTCTATGTCTTAAGTTCTAATGATACCAAGATCATGCAATTTGGTTTATTATTCAATGAGTTATGCTAAAAAAACTACAGACTTTGTACTTTTGAAATTTTGGCTAGAGCATGATCATACATTCAAGTTTTACAACCCATATCTCTCAATTCCAATATCCAAAATTTACAAACTTTATACCACTTTAAATCTAAGAGAAAAAGTGCTACAGCCTAAGACAATACTCAATTTCATTCCACTTTTGAAATTCTTGAAGATAGAATTAAGTTTCGACTTCATTGTATACATATGTCTCAAGTTTAATCTGAATTTAGAATCAACACATTTGAAAATCTTCATATCAAAATATAATCAAAATAATGAAGTATGTTCAATGAAAATTCTCCAGTTCATAACATTCCAGCACATTTCCTCACTTTCACCCCATCAATCTTTTTCAAATCAATTTAGAAAGCTACCAATTTTTATGAAGAGGTAGAACAATGTGTTAGAAATATATTGGTTTAATTATCATGTCATTTAGTGGTCGGATGGAAAAGTTATGGTCAAAAGAAGCAAACTTGTTCAGGGTGAGTCAATCCTTCGGGTGCAACAATCGTGAACTCCCATCTTCTTCAACAACCATTTTTCCAGAAATCGCAAATCTTCTTCTCTTCTCCTTAATTCATCCATAATTCATATTCTCTTCAATTTTACACCTATGCAACTTACCTTATGCTAAAACAACTCAAAATGCAAGATTAGTTACAAATACCAAAATCAGAAATGTTTCACAACTATTCATCATCTTCAACATTTGTTTACAACATTTTCTGCACTTTCTCTCTTTCCTTATTTCATGTTTCCTACACCATTTATAACTTATATTCTTTGCATTTCTACTCCCATACAATCTCAAAACCAATCAACTACAAGCTCATAGGGTATTGATCATCAAAATCGAAACTTACACAAGCTTTCTCTCACTACTATGTTTTAAACTTTCTGCACAATTTCAATTTCAAGCCAAATTTTCAGAATCTTAAGAACATATTTCAAATTCGATTCTTTCATGAAACATGTAGGTCCATGTCTCTAATTGACTCTAAATCAAACTCCATCCAATTTGGATATTCACAGATCAAGTTACGCCTTAAATACAGTTGTATGTTTAGTAAAATACTACATATATCATATTCCAATGACTATAACCCTTCATCTGGTTAATCATATCACCGAATTTGCCTCTTCTTTCACCACCCACACATGCATCAACACCATTTACGCATGAAGCAATCCACAAGCATGAAAATGTACACCTTTTATGCATGCATACAGTTACAAACATTAAATCCTCAATAGAAATCATTTACACTTCAATTCCTACAGCAGAAATTCTAAAAATGGGGAGAGCAAATAATGGGTTTTTGTGATGGCAAAGTAAGAAGGAAGATGATTTCCATGGTGGAGAACCATGGGCATGTGAAAGACAAGAAAAGAAGCATCCATGGTGTGATTTGCCTAAAAAATGCCTAGGACGTGACTTGCATGGACATGAGCTTGCAAAAGGAGGCTTAGGAGCTGAAATTGGATCAAATTTAAAGTCTGAATGTTCAAGGAAAGGGGATGAACGAAATTCTCATATCAAAGGCCCAGCATTCAAGTCTAATGTTCCTAAACATCCATTACAAGATGTTGGAGGCCCAATGACAAGAGCTAGGGCCAAAGCCATGAAGCAAGCATTGAATTGTTTGATC
>JANSVA010000002.1:18695546-18713355 GCA_025504915.1 Erythroxylum reticulatum | reverse complement strand
GTTCGATTTTGTTTACTTTTGTATTTTGTGAAATTTTGGACTTTGGCTTTGGTATTGGTTATAGTGTAGAAAGTCATAGAGCTTGTAGTGTATTCATTTTGGAATGTAAATGAATTCTGAATTTGAGTATGATGTATTTGATTTCTGAATTGGGTAATTTATGAATGATTGGGTAATATAGAAGTGTGTTTTAAAAACATTTGCAGGTTCTGGATTTATAAAAATACAGTCGTTATGATGCCAAAATTTTTTATGGCAAGGAAAGAATAAGAATAATATATAGGATTTGTTAATATAATTGAGTTTTTGTATAAGGATTAATGTTCCAAAAAGGGGAAATTGTATAGTTTGATTTGTATGAGATTGAATAAAGATGAAAGAAAGAGAAAAAGAAAAATATTTATACCGGTTTCGAATTAGTTTAGTTTTAAGGTTTCCAACGCGATGGTTTTCTAAGATACACGTTTTCGGATGTCGGATTCGCTTTTGAAGTGTTTCCGCTCTATGATTTGATTGATCCATTTGATTGCTTCAAATTAGGGGCATTCGTTTCGCTTTTGATTCGTTTCATTTTGCTTCGATACTTTCGCTTTTGTTACGCATTTTGTTATCTGATTTTCCGACTCAATTCGCTTTCGATTCTTATGATTTCCGATTTGTTTTCCGTTTTGCATTTGTTCAAGCCCACTCTCGCTTTGTTTGGATGGCTTTGTAATCCGTCCTTTGTTTTGCGTCTGTAAACCTATTTTTTATTTTTCGGGTTGGGGTCCGGTCCCGAGATCGGGTCCCAACAAAATTTGTCTGTTGCCCTCTTTGACTTGTGCTCTTGGTCTTCACTCCTTAGCTCTACTTCTTGAATTTCCTACAATGAAAAATGGTAGTTTGTAGTATCAATTTTTCTAAAAATTAATTCAGTGCAATTACTAATTATTTGTGAAAATTTTATCCTCAAACTACATTAATTCAAAACAAGCACTCATAAGTTAAATTAAGCACAAAATCTGAAAATAAGAGTTAAGAAGTATAAAAAAAACTATGAAATTGCCACCAATTGAAATAGGAAACTTGGGTTCAATCAAATTATCCCACACCTAGACCTTTGTACTCCTGGACAAAGCTTATAAAAGTCAAAGAGACATAAATGTAAAATAAAATTTCGACTATGGTTAAAAATGAGAGAAGAAAATCAGTTAAATCACTTTCTCATAAATCAACCTAAGTAGACTGAAAGAGCGCTAAGAAAATAAACACTATAAGTATTTAATCCAAGAGATTGGGTAAAAGAGATTTCTCTCGAGGAAATGTGTTTATCTCTCAACTTACTTGTCTTGGGATAATTTCACTTTACAATCTACTTAGTCCATTCTCTTCCTTAAGTTTGTGATAATTCTACCTATCCACCACAAGAACTATAATTTCGAGAATCAAGAGGACTTTTCAAGATTGTAATGTATGGAAGGCTAAATGAAATGGATTGAATAGAAGAAGGAAAAATGAGTACATGCATCACAATTATTTTTTTCATGAAAAAAACTCCAACTATACGTAAGAAAATATTTAAACAAACAACAAACATAATTTAACACATTTTTATAACATTTCTCATTTGAGAAAGCTTTCTGTTGTTTTTTTAAATACTTTTTAGAACTCTTGGAACTTCTTTGTTTCTTTTCTATTGTATGGAAATTCTTGTTTTCTTTTTTTGTAGAACATCTTTAAATGGAGATGAAAATTTCACATTAATTGTGAAATATGCATACAGTCAAAAGATAGCTCAAAGGGGCTAGCAAAGGTTAAGTGTTTGGGGTTTGTGTTTGGGTAAGTAAGGTTTTGAAATGAATGCCTCTATGATATTAACAAAATTTTAGTTCATCAAGCTTTGATCAAGAATTAAAACAAGTTTTAGAGAGATAGAAATTAAGCTGATACATACAACAATGAAAGAATTCAGGCTCAAATACCCTTCTAAAAGGTTAGCATCTCAATTAAGCAATCTAAACGTTTAGAAACACATAATGCTACTCTCTCAGTGTACCCTCACTTGCTTCTCATGAAAACATTGAAAATGGAATTAACCAAAATCAACTATCATTTAAAAACATAAATAGTGACTTTGAAATTTATAAAATCTTTTAAGACACAGGAGTTGGAAGAATCTAATTTAGGAGAAGTATTGAAATGAGGGAATTAAAATAGAAAATTGTCTTTTTATTTTTATGAATGGAAGTGACTTTGCCGCAGCGAAACATGTGTTCGCTGTGGTGAACTAAAAATTCGTAGCATCGTCGTGGTGAAATTAAGAGCTCACCATGGCAAAAAATTGCAGAGAAAAAGAAACACTTGAAAAACATGCAATTCACCTTAACTACCAAGTTTAAAAAATTGCAGAGGACACATAAATGACTTGTACAAACAATTAAATGGCCAAAAATGATGCATAAAGAAAATTTTCCAAAATGAATAACCTCCCCCACACTTACACATTAAATTGTCCTTAATGTGAATAACAATTAATACACCATGATGCATTGAAAAGTAAGAGGAAGGCTAGTGAATAGCAACACACTGGGAAAAAAACATAATGAGAATTATACAAACAATCGACCATTAATTCTGTAAATAACAACAATGTAACTGAGTATCCAGTAGATTGAAACTAAAACATGATTAACTAAAACAGAAAGAAAAATGACTCAAGCTACTCCATAGGAAGATCATCCCCAGATTTAGATGATCCTGCTTTCAATGTGTCAGCGCCGCTCAGGGGGTCATCTTCATCGAATGGTAACTGGAAGTGAAAATGCTCGGCGAGCAATACATCTATACGTCAGCAATACCTTTTAAATTGGTTATATAAAGCCTCTCTCTCCTTCTGTTGGGCTATCTCTTGGAAAAGAGTGTTTTGGAGATGAGAGAGATCTGCACGAAGTTCGTTAACTTTACCAACAAGGGTCTATATGGTAATGAGCTCAAGAGCATCCTGAGCTGGAGGATCACTTCAACTGGTTCTGTAGTTGTGTGGGTGAAGGGACGAGGTGGGTGAATGGTAGGTTGCTTAAGGCGAGTACACCTAAAAAGTGGGGCTAGGTCAAAATAGCTGTCAGTAGTCAATAACGGGATATTATATGCTTAGAAAATGTCAGAGATGAGATGAGGAAAGGTGATGGCATTGGTGAATTTGGCTGTAGTGATAAGTCATGAAGGGCAGAGGCGATAGCATCAGCTATATCGACCAAGCAATCAGTCATCAGGAGGTAGATGTGTAAGGCTTATTTTTTTGTTACGTAGGTGAGGTAAGTGGTCGGGACAATTTCGTTGCAAACTAAATGAAGCCGAGGATGAGCTGCGGGTCGAAGATCAGATCGTTTGAGGTAGAGTTGGTAATAGTAGGGCCAATGCCATCCAGCACCCTCTTGATATAGGGTGTGAATAACATCGTCCGAAGGGTAGTTGTGGATATGTTGACCATAGTGGAAATGGAGAATGTTAGGAAAATCGAAATGGCGGCGGATACTAGTGGTAGTAAATGCATTGGGTGCTTTAATACCATAGAAGTTAATTTCCATGGTATTATGGAATCTGGCATATGTATACAAATGACGAACGAATTTATTGTTCACTTGACGATGAGGTTTTACTAAGCTTGTGAGATGAGAAGCAACAAGTTGCTGCACGAATGGATTGTCAGGGGGAGCTAATGGAAAGGGTCGTTCCTTGATGAAAGGCCTAGTGTCTACTTTCTCATAGATTTTCACAAAACTAAAACTATATGAAGAATCAGAATCACTAGGAGGGCTAGGAGGGGTAATAGGGGTAGTATGGGTAGGAAGTTTAACTCGAGGCATTGTCTTGCAGAAAATGCACACCGAAACATAACTAAACAAACGAGTAAAGCAAACTAACCTAAAACAAACTAAATCTAAGGGGAAAAGGGAAAATAAAACAAGATAACAACCTAATCTACCCGAAACAATACATAAACTAAGGAAAATAAAGAGAAGAAACACTTAAGAAAATTGAAAGTTGCACAGAGAGTCTGAAGGAATAGGAATCACGAGGATGGTAACGACGAAAAATTGAGGTGGAGATGAAAAAAGGGGGTCGGGGGGTTTAAATTTAGGTGTGTGAAATGACAGAAAAAGATAGAGGGAATACGAAAGGTTAAGAGAAAATAGGGATGGAAGGGTAATTTCACCGGGTCAAATTTTCACAGATTAATCCTTTGCCATGGATAACTAAACCCTAATCACAAAAATAGGAAAAATATCAAGGTTTTGCCGCAGCGACATGGAACCCACGCTGCGACAAAATTAACACGAAAGGAATAGAGAAGAATGATGGGGAGTTCGTCACAGCGATGTGGAATGCACGCCACGGAAAAATAAACCCGAGAGAAACAAAAAGAAATAAGGTATGTTAACTGCGGCGATGGAGACTTCATGCCGCGACTAAGTTTACCCGAAAGGAAAATTCATGAAGATAGAAATGACGTGACTCACAAACAAACAAATGACACAAGCTAGATACTCAATACACTTAAAGATCATATACAAAGTCATCAAGCACTAGAATAGCTCAAGAAAATAAAATGCAACACAATTACTCACATCAATTACCTTAAACTTGAAGATGTATCATGCATCAAGTCGAAAAGCACAACAAAAATAAAATACGAGATAAAACTAGCATTGGAATATTAAGTTGAAAAACTGCTGAATAAACTCAAAGCTAAGTTAATGTCCTATTGAAATAGTTTCTCCCCCACACTTATTCAACAAACTAATGCACCCAACCATGTCATAATCAGTCACAGAGCAAGAGTCGGTAAATAAATGAAGGAAAGAAACAACCTAATGATTATGGAGGTTGTTGGTTCTTAAGATAGAGCTTCAATAGGTGGCCATTCACTTTGAGTTTGGCTCTGGTCTCTTCATGTAAAAGCTCTACCATACCAAAATTATGGATCTTAGTGACTAAGTATGCCCATCCCAATAAGTGTTGAACTTTCCATGCTTAAAAGTGAAACAAGCCTTGAATAACAGAACTTTGTCTCCTTTCTTGAAGCTCTTCCTTTAGAGAATCTTATCGTGCATCAACTTTGTTTTCTCTTTGTAGAGTCAAGAATTCTCGTACGCCTCTAGCCTCAACTCCTCTAATTCTTGTAACTGTAGGTTCGTCTCCATACTAGAATATTCCAAGTCCATGTTGCACTGCTTGATTGCCCAATATGCTTTATGATCCAACTCCGCTGATAAATGACAAGCTTTTCCAAAGATTAAACGGTAAGGGGACATGCCTACTGGTGACTTATAGGCGGTCTGATAGGCCTACAGTGCTTCTTCTAGACATAGGCTCAAGTCCTTCTTTAATGGATTTACCATCTTCTCCAACATATACTTCACCTTTCTAATCGATATTTCAGCTTGACCTTTAGTTTGTGGGTGGTATGTAGTGGAGAGTTTATGAGTGACTCCAAATTTGGAAAATGGGTTATCAGCAAACCTATTACAAAAGTGTGTTCCTATATCACTAACCACAGCTTTAGGAATCCCAAACCGACAAAAAATGTTAGACTTAAGAAATTTAGACATTGCATGTGCATCATCTTTTCTAGTAAGTACAGCCTCTATCCATTTAGATTCATACTGGACAGCTAAAAGGATATACACAAAGCCAAAAGACTGGGAAAAGGGACCCATGAAATCAATCCCCCATACGTTAAAGATTTAGCAAAATAATAAAGGCTGCTGAGGCATTTCATGCCGTTTACCTAACCCTCCAAAATGTTGACATTTTTACATAACCGACAAAAGGTAAATCAATCTTTAAAAAGGGTAGGCCAATAAAAACTAGAATCTAGAATTTTCCTAGATGTTCTCCTTGTACTAAAATGCCCACCACAAACCATTGAATGGCAAGATGAAATTATAGCATCGAATTCTTCATTAGCACGCATTTTTTGATTACTTGGTCACTGCACAGTCTCCGTAGATGAGGAGCATCCCACATGTAATGCCTAGCTTCACTCTTTACCTTTTAGGCCTACGACTTAGACATAAAAAGAGGGGTTAGTCCAGTCATGAGATAATTGACTATATTTGCATACCAAGGTTCTTTAAAAACTAAAGCACATAAGACTGAATCATGAAAAGAAACTCAAGTTAGTTCGGAAGAATCCACTCCCTGTGTATCATCTGGTAGCCTACTCAAATGATCAACTACATGGTTTGCTGCCCCAGCTCGACTCTTTGTCTCAAAAATTCTTGGAGAAGCAATTCCCACCTTATTAATCAAGGCTTTGATTATGGTTTCTTGAGGAGATATCAAACAACTGCATGATCAGTAAAAATGGTCACATGGGAGTTTAACAAATATGACCTAAACTTTTCTAAGGTGAAAACTACTATAAGCAGCTCTTTCTCAGTTGTTGTATAGTTCATTTGAGCTCGATCCAGTGTTTTCGGGGCATATGTAATAACTCTTGCGAGTTTCTCCTCCCGTTGTCCCAACATAGCTCCTACAGCACAATTAAAAGCATCACATGAAAGCTCAAAAGGCAAGTTCCAATTAGGAGCAACTAGAATAGGAGGAGAAATGAGTTTTGATTTCAACTTATCAAAGGCATTTCTACAACAATCGTCAAACTCAAATTTTGCATCTTTTTGTAAAAGCTTGGAAAGAGGTATCACAATTTTGCTGAAATCGTTTATGAACTGCCTATAAAATCCTACATGACAGAAAAATGATCTTATATCTTTAATATAGGCATAATAAGGCAAAGAAGATATAACCTCAATCATAGTTTTATCAACTTCAATCCCTTTGCTAGAAATCAAATGACCTAGCACTATACCCTCATTGACCATGAAATGGCATTTTTCAAAGTTCAAAATCAAATTCTTTTCCATGCGCCTTTTTAAAACTTTTGCAAGACTAGACAGGTAATTATCAAAAGAATCACCATAAAATGATAAATTGTACATAAAGACTTCCACGCATTTTTCTAAAAATTAACAGAAAATAGCCATCACATAATGCTAGAAAGTCCCTGGAGCATTACATAAACCAAAAAGCATTCTTCGATATGCAAAGGTACTAAAAGGGCATGTAAAAGTGGTTATTCTTGGTCCTCTGGTGCAATAGGTACTTGAAAGTACATAGAGAAACCATCTAGAAAACAATAATGCAATTTGCCTACAAGTCTCTCAAGCATCTGGTCAATAAAAGGAATAGGGAAATGATCTTTTCATATGGCGTCATTTAATCTTCTACAATCCATGGACAAATGCCATGAATTCTACACTCTATTAGGAATAAGCTCATCCATATCATTTTTTACATATTTATCCCACTCTTTTTTGGCACTACATGTATTGGACTGACCCACTCATTACTAGATATGGGATATATGATCCCAGCACTTAACAATTTTGTGATTTCTTTCTTAACCATGTCTAAGAAAAGTGGGTTTAGTATCCTTTGGGATTGCCACACAGATTTTGAACCCTCACTCAATACGATCCTACGTGTGCAAATAGCTAGGCAAATTCCAGGTATATCTGCTAAATTCCACCCTATAGCCCTCTTATGTTCTTTCAAAATAGCAAGGAGCCTCTCTTCCTCATTATAAGACAGAGTATTGGCAATTATAATAGGTAATTGTTCATTAGACTCAAGAAATTCATACTTTAAAGTAGGGGGTAGAGGTTTTAACTTAATCACAGGAGGTTGCACAACAGAAGGAATCAATTTATGAAGTTCAAGAGAGAAAAGATTACTCCCCTATCTTTCAACCAATGATAGCTTAAGTTCCATACGATTGGCTCTACAATCTCCTTCTAATTCAGACATTGAACCCATCTCATGTTGATCTATGGTGGCAACTACCTGGGCCAACTCCCTCTACATCCCTTCAATCAGACATTTTTTGTTGAGGTAAAAAACCTTCAGCTATTTCCTCATCAATGTCAGTCTTCATGATTCTGAAATCACATGAAAAATTAATAGAAAAGATTTCCCAATAGGGATTATCACTGACAATAGAAGATGTTAAAATCACACGTGAGTTAGAAAAATCAAGTGAATGTAACTCAGAGCCAAAGGAATCTTCTTTAAATTAAAAATCGGATCAAATGCCATCAAAAGCAATATCGAGCATGTTAACTCCTAAAAGCGAATAATCCTCATTAGGATGTTTTGTTGCTTCCGACATGTTAAAGCACACTTTTTAATCTCCTACCTCCATAATGATGATATCTTCTTTCATGCTAATCATAGTACTAGTAGTCCTTAAAAACCGTCTACTGAGAATCAATGTGGTGTCCTGTATATAAAAATCAGCTAGAATACCAAACTCCTTACCTGTTCCAAAATTTCCTCCATAATGCCCACTGGATGCCTAAGAGACCTATCAACCAATTGTAGAACTACAGATTTAGACTTTTGACTTTTGACTCCTAATGATGTATAGACAAACTTAGGCATAACTTTAATGGCTGCCTCCAAATCTAACAAGGCTTCCCCTATGGTAACTTTTCCTATGGTGCATGGGATGGTGAAAGATCCAGGGTCTTGACATTTTACTAGGATTTGGGATTTGAACAATGTAGACACATTTGAGCTGACTTGCACTCTTTCATTCGGTCTGAACTTCCTTTTGTTAGTGCACAGGTCTTTAAGGTATTTAGCATATGCAGAAACCATTTTCACAAGGTCAAGCAAACGGATATTGACTTCTACTCTACCAAACAAATCAATGATATCTTTCTCATGTTTAGAATCAATCACCCTTTTGCTAAGCAAATATGAATTAGGAAAAGGAAGGTCTTTAAGATTTACCTCGTTGTTATTGGCTTCTTGAGCTTCTTGCTTGCTTGATTCATGGTTGCTTTCAGAACTCGCTTCCTTGCTCTTTAATGGTTTAGACTCCTTTTCAGTTAAAAGTTCTCTCTCTTTGGAGCTTTCAGACTTCTTGACTCTTGTAATTGTTAAAGGCAATTCTCTACTCTCAATCTCCTTTTTATCTACTCCCTCATCTTGATTATTAAACCTTACTTGTTTCCCATTTCAAAGGGTTATGCCATTCAAACTTTTAGAGTTCATAACAATATTGGAGGGGATAGTTCCACTGCTTCTTGCTTGGATCTCACTCATGTTGTTGGATAGTTAAGTGGTGTAGGAGTTGCTATTCTTATCCTTCATCTTTCATTGCTCCATTCCCTTTTCTAGAGCACTGAGCTGAGAAGCATTATTAGAAGAATCATGTTGAATGAGAGAGGCTATAGCGTTGAACTGGTTGTTATTCGAAGTCCTCTCCTCCATCATCAATGTCATCATGTTATGTAGAAGTTGATTAATTTCCTCCTTTGGTGGGATAGTCAGAGCTTGCTGTTAGTTATGGAACTGGTTTCTAGAAGAACCAGCCCCTCTACCTTGTTGACACCTGTTTGGACCTCTTCTTTCTTCATTTCTCTAACTGAGTCTAATATTCGCTTTCTATCCCTCGTTGTACGTGTTAGAATAGGGATCCCATTTCAGATTGGGCCGACCCTAATAAACAACGGAAACCTCTTTATACCGACCAGGGCAGACACTAGATATGTGCATTATTGACCCACAAGTATTGTAACTAGGTGTAGTAAGATCCATAGAGGGTGTTGAATGATGCACATTCATGTTTTTCAATTTTGCAATGATGAAGGATAATTGTGAAGTCACTTTACTTTCCAAGGATTCAACCTTAGACTATAAATTTTCCATTATTTTGGAATGAGTTGTTGAAGCTCCCAACTCATGTACGCCTTTGTTGGTGATATAAATCCATCTTTTTAATTAGATCCCATGCCTCCGAAACTGTGAGATCAATCAAAGAACCTCCTGATGTTGCATCCAATATACCTTTGTCTTGACTTTTCAATCCATCATAAAAATACTACACTAACTACTCATCAGGTATTTGATGGTGGGGGCATCTGGATAAAAGATCTTGGAAGCGGTTCCAATAGTCATAGAGGAACTCATCATAATCTTGACATGCCGAATAAGTCTCTTTCCTTATTGATAAATTTTTGGAGGCCAAAAAAAATTTCTCGAAGAATGCCTTTCGTAGATTGGCCCAACTATGGTAGTCATTCTCCACATGTCTTAGGAGGCTAATATACCACTCCCTTGCTTTTCCCTCCAAGGATAGGTGAAAAACTTTCCATAACACTTGATCAAGCGAAGCTCCCACCTGTTTCATACTCTAAAAAATCATGGACAACGATTAAAAGTGGATGTAGGGATCTTCTCTTGTCAAGCCATGAAATTTAGGAAGAGAGTTAATAAGCAATCCTTTAACCTCAAAATTCACATCAAAATTCAGGCAAGCAGCAATAAATGTGTCATAATTCACATCAGAGGTAGTCGCTTCCCTAATGGTCCTCCTTCTTTGATTTTCATTATTCTCACCAACTTGCTCATGCTCCCTATTACCTCCGTTATCACCATTCCTAGGTTAGTTAGCATTAAGGTTCGGGTTTTGCAGAAAATTTACGTTTTTGTCCATTCTCGCTCCTTCTAATGATTCACTCTTACTACTTGGCTTATTAGACTCCACTAAGATGTTCTCCTGTTCAACAACTACGTTGCTTCTCTCTTTTTCTCTCCTTTCCTTTCTGATCTTTCTCAAACATCTCTCAATTTCAAGGTAGAAAGGTAGAAGTTTGGTTTTCTGGGGCATGCAATGGAACAATTCAAATGAAAATAAAAGGTAACAAAATTGACTTGCAAGCACACAAAGTAAAATAAAAAGATGAGATGTGATGGATGCAAGTGTGTAGATGTGTGAAAGTATGTACAAAAGTATGTTTGTATGGATCAAAAAGCAATCAAAGGAATTTTCAAAACTATGTGGGTGCAAAAATACTAAGTATAAAAAGCGCAAAAAGTTCGGTATCCTTTTGTTTTGTATTTTCAAATTTTTGATGCTATAAAAGGAGAATGAAATCCTATACTATTGACAAGTATGAAGCTAAACTATCTAGACTGCAATCTAAATAAAAGGCTCCTAACCTCTCTTAACAGCAAAATGACAAAAGCTAACCTAGAGAACCAATTTCTTGGCTCCCCAATAATAGCGCCATTTTGATTCGAACCTTAGTTCATAACCTTGGAGGTCAAATTAAAAAAATATTCGAAGGATTGCAATATAGGATGCAACCTCGGACCATCTCACTTAATCAGAACCTAAAATGAATAGACCTAAGTTAACCCATATGTCATGAAATGTAAGCTAATTTGGTAAGGAGGAGGTTTTGATCTTTGAAAACATTGACTGCACTAAATTCAATTGTAAGAAAAATATGTACAATATATTTTTGGATTTTTGGGAATAGAAAACGGAAAGATTAAGGAAAATGATCAAATAGGGATAGTATCCTCTTAAAAATGAGCTTTGGTTATCATCGTTTGAAATTAATTTTTGATGGGAGTGGAAATCACTAATTTTCAAATGGGTAAACCTTAAAGAACTCTTTAAGTCCAAGATCTTAATCAATCTGACTTTATTTCTTAAAACCCTGTTAAATGCTCTTAGTGTGTGTAGTGGATAATGTTCATGCAATAAGTCACTTTGGGATTTAGATTCAAATCAATATCAAACACAACTATGCAAGATAAAAAAGAATCAACAAGATCACAAATAGACAAATATGAGACTTCATATATTTAAGCTTCAAAGTTCTACATCAACAAATCCAACCAGACATTGAATATCCAACACTTGATTAAACTATAATCAAGCATGTTCAACTACAAATTACAAATCCTAAACCTAGGAATTCATAAATCATAGCTATACATAGATTAAGCCACTCCCCTTTTAAGCCCAATGAACTTTAGATATTGCTACATCTTCAAGAGGAGAGAGAGACGCGTAACCACGTATAACTCCAAGAGACTTCATAACCGAGAAGCAGATGAAGATTTCCATGGTAGAAGTCGACAGTGAAAAATGAGAGAAAATGATAAGGTTATGAAGAGGACAATGATGGAATGATAGCTGCGTGAAGAGGATGGAATATGAGTGTGAAGATGGTGAAAAAATTAGATGATCGAAGATGTTGGCTCCTCTCTCTCTTTTTATAAGTTAGCCTAAAATAGGTTTTTCTCTAAATTTTGTTAAATTTTCAAAAAATGGCTCGGGTTTGTGTCAATTCGAAGGTGTCATCGCTGCAAAAGGATGAGTTCGTCACGGTGAACTTTTCCTGAAAGATTTCTTCATTAACTTTCAGCTCTCGCCATGACAGAAACATTATCCTCACTGCAACGAACTTGCCTGTTGCCGTCACAGACTTGTTGACTTGTACTTTTAGTCTTTGCTCCTTGGCTCTACTTCTTAAATCTCCTACAATGAAAAATAGTAGTTTGTAGTATCAATTGTTCTAAAAATCAGTTTAGTGCAATTACTAATTTTTTGTGACAATTTTACCCTCAAATTACATTAATTAAAAACAAGCACTCATAAGTTAAATTAAGCATAAAATTTAAAAATAAGAGTCAAGAAGTATAATAAAAACCATGAAATTGTCACTAATTGATATAGGAGTGAGTTAATGAATACCCTCCAAAGTACGGAGGAGATATTAAATATCAAAGCTTATGGGCCAGAAGCTCATGTAACATCTTCTTCTAAGCCCAAGGGTAAGGGCAAGCAAAAAAAGAAAGGTCCAATAAAAAGTAAGGCCCAAACAAAGGTCAAGGTCTAGCCTATGAAAAATAAGGTCAAAGCAGACACCAAGGGAAAGAGTTTCTAATATGGTAAGTAGGGTCACTAAAAAAGAAATTGTGCAGTCTACCTTGTTTCCCTCAAAAGCAAACAAGTTATGGGTTTCCTAAGTTTGTTAGGAGCTACAAAATGTGGCAGATTCTGATTCTTGGATATTAGATTTAGGAGCCACTAACTGTGTTTGCAATTCTTTGCAGGGGTTCCAGCAAAGGAAAAGACTACATAAAGGCCAGTTTTAAGTCAGGATAGCAGATGGATCCTGTGTTTCAGCAGAATTAGTGGGAGTAGTTATCTTGGATTTTCCTAGTAGTTATAAGTTATATTTGGAGAATGGTTATTACATGCCAATGATTGTAAGGAACATGATTTTTGTTTTTTGTCTAATAAAATCTGGTTATTCCTTATATTTTGAAAATGTTGTTTCAACATATAAGAATAAGGATTTTATTTTCATAAACAAGGACTTTTCTTTATATAACCTATGAAAGGCTCACTAAACACCATAGAGTTAATAAAACCAAGACAATCTGTGGCATTTAAGAATGGTTCATATCAATCAAAAAAGATTTGACAGGTTAGTGAAGGATGGGATCCTTGCGGGCTTGGATAATGATCCATTGCCCACCTGTGAATCTTTTATTGAAGGAAAAATGACCAAAGCCTCATTTCCTTCCAAAGATCTGAATCCACATTCGATCTGATACATACTTATATATATAGTCCCATGAACGTACAAGCTAGAGGAGGTTATGAATATTTCATAACCTTTATAGATGATTACTCTAGACATGGCTATTTGTATTTAATGCATAAAAAGAGTGAGTCCTTTGAAAAGTTTAAAGAATTCAAAGCTGAAGCTGAGAAGCTGCTAGGCAAGCCATTAAAAGAACATCAATCAGATTGAGGTGGTGAGTACTTATCTGAAGAGTTCCAACAATTTTTAATTGACAATAGAATTATTTCCAACTTGTCAGCTCCTCGAACAATTCAACAGAATGGTGTAGCAGAGAGGAGGAATAGGACTATATTGGAGATGATAAGATCAATGATATCTTACACTAGCCTTCCATAATAGTTTTAGGGATATTCCATACAAACGGCAACTTATCTTCTTAACTTTGCTCCATCCAAATCGGTGCCTAAAACACTTTGGGAGTTATGGATTGGCTGAGAGCCTTCATTGCGACACTTAAGGACTTGAAGCTTCCTAGCCCATGTTCTAAGGCTTGAATCCATAAAGATGGAACCAAGGTCAAAAGTATGTTTATTTGTAGGATATCCTACGGGCACACGAGGGTATTAATTTTACAATCCTCATGATAGGAAGGTATTTGTGTTGATAAATGCGACTTTCTTAGAGGAAGAATTTGTGAGAAATCACAAAGGAAGAAGTGAAGTAGTACTAAAGGAGTTAGATATTTCATCCAAACTAAGAGTTGATTTGGATATAGCAGAACAAGATGTTGAAATGGATTTAAGAGTTGAATCAGAAGAGCAACTTGAACATCAAGTAGTGCCTCGATGTAATGAGAGGGTTGTGAGACAACTAGATAGGTATCTAAGTCTAGGAGAGGGCATAATTGCCATATTGGACTAAGAAGAAATAGATCCCATTACTTGTACACATGATATTAATGATGTTGATGCAGAAAAATGGCTCAATGTGATGGAATCGGAAATAGATTCCATGTACACCATTGAAGTCTAAATCCTTGTAGACCCACCAGTAGATGTAAAAGCCATAGGGTGTAAATGGATCTATAAAAGGAAAAGAGGATCTGATGGAAAGGTAGAGACTTTTAAAGCTAGATTGGTAGCTAAGGGTAACACTCAAAAAGAGGGTATAGACTACGAGGAGACTTTTTCTCCAGTTGCCATACTTATGTCCATCAAAATTCTTTTAGCTATAGCAACCTATTTTGATTATAAACTATGGAAAATGGACGTCAATACCACATTTCTTAATGGGGATCTTGACGAGACCATTTATATAGCACAACCAGAAGGATTCATTAAGCCAGGTAATGAGCATAAAGTATGTAAATTACATAGGTCCATTTATGGACTTAAGCAAGCATCTAGGTCTTAGAACATTAGGTTTGATAAGTGTATCAAAACCTATGGATTCATACAAAACCTAGATGAGCCTTATGTCTATAAAAGGATACAAGAAGGCAAGGTTACTTTCTTAATTCTGTATGTCAATGACATTCTGCTCAATGGGAATGATGTAGGAATGATATCTACAATTAAGGGATGGTTGAATGAACAGTTCTCAATGAAGGATTTAGGAGAGGTTAACTATATTCTAGGTATCAAACTTATAAGGGATCGTAAGAACAAACTGATAGCCTTGTCCCAAATAACCTACATTAAGAACATGCTCAATAAGTTTGCCATGTAAGATTCCAAGACGAGTTTCACACCTTCTAAACATGAAATCAAACTTTCAAAGGAGCAAACACATAAGAATTAAGAGGAGGTCGAACACATGCATAACATTCCATATGCTTCGACAGTTGGAAGTTTAATGTATGCTATGCTTTGCACCAGGCTGGATATCTGTTACGCAGTGGGACTGGTAAGTAGATTCCACTCCAATCCAAGAATGGAGCATTAGACTGCGATTAAGTTCATACTAAAATATATTTGTAGGATGAAGAACTTAATGCTTTTTTACTCTTGAAGTAACCTTATTTTGACAGGATATACAGATTTTGATTTCCAATTAGATGTTGATTCAAGGAAATCCACTTCTGGTTCTATATTTGTTTTAGGAGGTGGAGACATAGTCTGAAGGAGTATCAAACAATCTTGTGTTACTAATTCGACTATAGAGGCTGAGTATATTGCTTTTTGTGAAGCAGAAAAAGAAGCAGTCTGGCTATACAAGTTACTAAATAATTTGGAGGTAGTTCCTCAGGTAAAAAAGGCCATAACACTTTATTCTGATAATAGTGGCGTAGTGGTTAATTATAAAGAACCTCGGAGCCATAAAGCTGTAAAACACATTAAGAGAAAGTATCATCTCATAATGGAGATAATACAATGTAGTGAGGTGAATGTGATAAAGATTCCTACAGATCAAAACCTTACTGATCCTTTTACGAAGACGTTGTCTCAAAAGAGTTTTAAGGGTCACATAGCAAAGATGGGAATGAGGGATATGTCAAACTTGCTTTAGGGAAGTGAGAGATTGATGGAGTTACGTAAATATAATGCCTTGGAAAGCAACTATATTTACATATAACTTAATTTTCTTCCAGTTACTTTTGTCATGAAAATATTTATTATTAATAAAACAAAAGAGTTCAGTGTTGTTTCTATGAGCATTATATATCTAATCATAAGGTACCAAGATTCTTTTGTAAGTAAATTACATATGCATAGAGATGTCTAGAAAACATGTATATTGTTATAATCTAAATTAGATTCCCCACTTAGCTTCTAGTAAGCTTATCAAGCAAAGTAAGAAATATAAATAGAGGTTTTAAAGACCATGATTGAATGCTGGGCTTACTTTAATTAAAAGCCTAAATGAACATTTTATATTGGGCTTGACTTTGGTTTGATTTGATTAATTAGATTAATTAAATTGAAACAAAGTTATTAAAGAAAAAAGGAGGGAATATTTCAGTTTTTTTATAGCTAAATGTGCAGCTACATATTTAGTATTGAGTTGCTAAATTAAAGATGGTTTTTATCATGCTTTTATCATTATTAAATGGAGTAATGATCTTTTCATTAAATGGTTTAATGGTTGTTTTTTAATGATGGCATGTAATGTAACCTTTCAGCATTCATTTGATTAAAGAAAGGAAGAGGTGCATTTGATGTACCCTCTCTTCCTTTTTTTATCCATAACTGAAAATAAGAAGGTCTCATTTATGTTATTGGTCTTTTTATATAGCCATCTTAAACAAATGAGAGGAGTTTCATTTATTGGCTTCTTTATGATTGACTAAAGAATAAAGTGATGCATTGGATGCACGTCACTTCTTTCTTTCATGATAATAGAAATTGACAAGGATAATATGAAGTGTTCTTGTATTTTTGACTCACTCTCGCCTTTCATGCATGCATAGCCGAAACTTGAATGGAAAGAGTCCCATTTTTGGCTTTTTTCTTCTAAGAAAAATCTCCTCAAAATATTTCTTATCCTTTCCCACTAAATGATCTTATTAACTAAGTTGTCAAAGAAGAACAAGTGATAGATCAAATTGGTCGAAGATGCAACAACAAGGAGAGGATACATTGACAATGTAAAGGATACAAAGCTATAGTAAGGATTCAGAGAGGATACAAAAGCGAGGAGTCAAAGCTATAGCAAGGAGTCAGTATATTTCTACCAGCTTATTCTTATGAAAATTATTTTCCTTATACCGTATCATGTATGGATGAAACATGTTGGTTTGGTTATGTTATTTATGCTACATTTTAATTTCGAAAAGGTTTTTAAATCTACTATTTTAGCCAAATCTTACATGCTTTTTTTTTTGTTCCAACATTTAGAGCCTCAAATTGTATGTAATAAGAGATCTAATAAGATTTCTTTAAGGGTACTGTTTTTCGATCCTTGCCTTCTTTTATAGATGTCACTTTAGTTTTATAAGCGACTTAAGTAACTTTCTTACCATTTTAATATTAGTATAGGTCTTTCAAAAACCTTTAAGAGCATTAATAATATAATAGATCTGGTATAGATGCTAGATATTCTTTCATCTTTCTTCATGTAAAACAATTCATATTAGTATATGGACATGGTAACTTTGTTCTCCTTTACTTGATTTGTTCCCTCATGTGTAACTTACATAGTATGCTACATTTTATATGCCATTTCATATATAAAGGATCTATTAGATTTCTTCTACCTAATGCACAAAATAAGATTAATTAAGTCTAAGGGTTGTAAGGCTTTATTTGGAGGGCAAAAGGGACATTTGATGACTATTATAGTGTAGAATTCGAAGAAGAAAATTTTGGCTTGTTTGAGAAGAGAGAAGCATCGTGGAAGAGAGAAAAGAAGAAGAAAAGAAAGAAGGA
>JANSVA010000002.1:18674817-18695446 GCA_025504915.1 Erythroxylum reticulatum | reverse complement strand
CATGAAGATTTGAAGTTCCTTTTGTGTGTGAGTATGTTTAGCTTGTGGTTAGATTCGAATGTATGTGTTTGCTTAAAAATGTTTGTGAAATCATAGGATTTTGAGTGTTTCGCAGCGGCAAACCTTTCTTAAGGCGTCCTCGCCGCGTCAAAGAACTACTTTCACCATGGTGAACCCTTTTGAAGGCGTTTTTGCCGGCGAACTTCCTTTGCTGCCACACTGAAATTTCTTAAATGCAATACTTTCCACTCCTTATTAACACCACCCTCTCGCAACTGTCCCGAGTGGTCTTCTCGATCTCGAGACCCGGGGCAAATATCTGTTGGTATCCGAATCGATCATTGGGCTCCGATAACGGAGTCTAACAGATAATGTCCCATAAATCAACATTTTTGGTTGTTTAGAAAATTTTCATCCTTTTTTCCCAGTAGATAGAGTCATTTTCATTATAAAAAAAAGGGGCTCTGATAATGTTTTGTCCCTCTTGGTTAAATGATAATGTTGCTGCTCCTAAGTATACTATTACAATCTTTGATGTAGGTTTTATTTAAAATATAGCCTAAGAACACCGACGAGCGGGTTAAATTAGGTGCTTATAAATTTTAAACTAAATTTTACTTAGTATTTTAGTGATCACAATTTATCAAGGACGAAATTATGAAATTAATACTAAATTTTAATAATACACTTAGCTAATAAATAAAAAGTGTAAGGGAAAAGAAATGTAAATCAATTTATATTAGTTTTATAAAGAACCCTTGACTATTTCCTCTCCCAAAACTCATCTTGGAATTCTTATATAACTCTTCTTTCAAGGTAAGAAAACTACCTTTGTACAATTTTTCCTTGGCAAAGAGGAACCATTTTATGATCTTCCTTTAAGGTGAAGCGAACCTCATTGTCACTTAAAACCCCTTAATCTTTTAACTTTAGGCCTTTAGGGTACTTTGAGAAGTGTTCAACCCTTTTATCTCTTTTACTATAACTAGACATTTTTGTTTTACATTTAAAGCCCCTTATATGTTTAATAAATATGTCATTTTCTCCAAAATTATTCAAGCATTTTTAAACTAGATATTACTCAATTTTTAGCTAGTTCCTTTTTATTATACTTATAAACGTATTTCTTTTTGGCAAGTTCGTTAAGCTTTTTGAGGATTTAATTTTTCACTTTAAGACTATTCGGTAAACTTAATCCTTCCATTCCTTCAAGTTTATTTTAGCTTTTATTTCTATTAATAAATTAAAATTAATTTCATTTTTACATCTTAAATCATCATTTAGGATTTTTATTTTTATTTAAGCCTTAAGACACATCTCTAGATATCTTAAAGTATTTTTTTTAAGCCTTAACTAAAATCACAAATTTTAAAGCATTTAACCACAAATTTTTATTCCTAAAATTTTAGCATGCTTTCAAAATTCACACTCTAATTTTTTTTCAAATACTAAAATTTGTAAAAAGAAATTAATTTAGGTAATCGCTTAGCTAGAAAATAGGATTTCTAAAACTTTCCTTTTTTGATAGATTGACCTTCAAACTTAATTTTTTGGATTTAAAACCTTTTTTATTCTTTTATAGAGACTCTCACTAATAGGACTACTAAGATTTGATACCAATACAAACAAAACAAAAATCATTTTAATAAGATAATTTTGATTCAAAGATAACAAAATTGAATTACAAAAAAATGGTATGATTTGCTACATTTTAAAAAAAGGATTTTCTTACATTTTCGAAGGAAAAGTGACCTTTAATTTTTTTATTTCTTTATACTATCTTTTTTTTACCCTTTTACTTTTTTTACCTTTAATTTGTCAATAATTACATATCTAATTTGAATTATGGATGAATATGCAAGCATATGTTTCCTTCAAAAACCAGTAAAAAGAAAAATACAAGGATAAAATATATAAATGTGATCTTATAATTCCAAATAGGAATTCATAAATTTCAAGATAGCACACATTTTCTAGAATTTCTCTAAATATGAAGATATAATAAATGAAAGATTGAGAAAATTTGGTCATTCATAACCATAAGTCCTATAGCCTTATTAAGTTTTTGCTATCATTTATTTATTTGAATTACTCTGAGGTTAACAGACGATTGAGGAATTCTTTAACCCAAGAATTAAGAATAATCACTTTCATTAACTAAGGAAGGAAAAAAATTCAAACTTGATAACTCAAACGTAAATTACGCAAAAAAGCATAAAGTACTTTTACGTTTATAAGAAGTGATAAGGTGTTTTGATTGATCAATAAAACTTAGTTGTCAATTATAACAATAAAAAAGCCTTTTGTAGGTATAAAACACATGCACTAGAGTCATATAAAGAAACCAACATTCTTAGCATAATATAATTAGGAAATTACTAAATAACTTTAAAAGTTAATTACTATTTAAATAGAAAAATAGAATTTTAAAAGCACATAATTCTACGAGTCTAATGCCTATCATAAGTATTCAAAGAAAGCAAAGACGCTTCCTAAGTTTTTAGCTTCCTACCAATAATATCACGTAATAAAGCTATTAACAACTTTGGTTTGACCTTTGATTTGTGGATGAAAAGTTGTAAAAATGACAGTTTAGTTCCAAAATTTTCCTAAAAAATTTTCAAAAGTAACTTATGAACTTAACATCCCTTTCCAAAATAATAAAATAATGGTTATAAGCACTCCATACATTTTAACAATCTCATTGGGAAAAAATTCAGCATTGTAGGATGCATCATCAATTTTATGATATGCACTAAAATGTATCGTTTTAGAAAACATATCCACCACTATAAACACAGAATCTTTACCCTTTTTAAATCTAGGAAAGTCCAAAATAAAATATATCAAAAGATCTACCCACAAATCATTTGGTAAAAGCAAATGTGTGTATAAGCCATAAGTTTGCACTCTAGAATAAACTTGCCTATATGTAACATATCTTTAACACACACTCTCTATATCTCTCATTATATGTGGACAAAAGAAATGTTGATTAAAAACTTCAAGGTTCTTTTCAACTATAAAATGTCTTATTAGGCCTCCTTAACACGATTCTTTTACAAGAAACTCTCTTAAACAACTATGTGGCATGCATAATTTATTTGATCTAAACCAATAACCTTCATGTATGTAAACTTTCCAAATACATAATTTTCATATACTTTAAAAAAATTATCAAAATTAGGATGATCAATATATAAATATCTGATACGATCAAAACCCATCAATTTAGTATGTAAATACTTGATAAAGTATATCTCCTAAATAATATATTATTAGCTATATTTTCCTTATCTAGCTTATATTTCACTACTTAAGGAAATGTTAAATTAAACTCCACCCACTTGGCTTATCTCTTACTCTCAACTTACTTTGACTTCGAATATACTGTAATAATTTTTTTTATATTACAAACTCCTTAGGCTATAAGTAATGTTGCTAAGCCTCTAATGCTCTCACAATTGCATACATCTCTTTATTATAGGTTAGGTAGTTTAAGGTTGTCCCACTAAGTTTCTCACTAAAGTATACTATTAGTTTCCTATTTTACGTTAAAAAAAATTACCTTAATTCCTACACTTAAATTGTATAGTAATACAAAGGTGAACATAAAACATCAAGTGTTAGACATTCCACTTAGGAGTGGCAAAACGCTTAATACTGAAGCTACTACTAAGGAGGAAGATGTAAAGGAAACAATCCTAAAGAAACATATATAGAGGATCCAAAGGAGAAAGTTATCGAGGAATTGTTGATAGTCACCTTATATAAGGATTGATTTGCCATTCGGCAAGAAAAGCTACCACAAACAATCAATGATCCATAAAGTTTTATTATTCCTTACAACATTGGTAGTTTATTGATAACAAGGAGCATTAAATTTGTTCCATATAATCATATTCCATTACAACATATGGCACATTTGAGACATAATAAGCCTTTGATCCTAAAGAAGAATGTGAGAAAGACTTTAATTGTGAGTCTAGGATGAAAGGCTTGACTAAGAAGTCTAAGTAAAAACTTCTAGGAAGTGCTTATTTAGAGGCAACCTCAACATTCTAATTTTATTTTTAATTTAATTTCTTAGTTTTAGTTTTCTACTAATGTTTTTATTTATTTCATTTGTATGTACTCTTCTAGAATTTTGGATTTTATCTCACCAACTTTATGTAGATTTAAGGGAGACTTCTCTACCTTCATTGTCTTTTATGAGTGCTTTCAATGCCTTATTTAATTGAAATTAAGGATAATATCATGTTTAAGTGTAGGGTGTTTACATTGTTTTATATTTGAATTTTTAATGTTCATTTAGTTTTGTGTTTAAGTGTCATCGATTACTTTAGGTTAACAATATGAATGTATAAATGACTACATATTGAGATTGATTATTAAAAATTAGGTTCGCAATGTTATTAAGGGGTAAAAGGCATAAACATCCCCTTTTGTTTAAAAGAACCTTAGAAAAATCCCCATGATCTACAATTATTGAAAAAAAATACCTTCTAGTTTTTAATTTTTCAAAACAAAAACCATACACTTCAATTAAAAGATAAAAATGAAGCACATGTAATATGAACGTCAGACATGGACTTATCAAATGTTACATGATTATTTAACTCAGCTCTTAAACTTGAACCAAACTAATTAAATGTGACTCAAATTAATGACTTATTATAATTATCCTAAATTATTAATTTAATTTGAATTTAATTAGTTTAAGTTGCTTGTAGAGCTAAGTTAGGTTACCATATTAATGACACTTAATTAGTCCATGTATTCTATTCATACTACTTATATTTTATCATTATTTTTTAATTAAAGTCTAAAACATGGATTTTTTTTGGAAAATCACAGATTGGAAGGAATTATTCAATTTTAAAAATCAAGGTTCTTTTCTAAGATTTCTCAAACAATAAGAGAGGTTTACATCTTTTACCATATTATTAAGTGATATTGATGTGAACTCAAATGCTATGCAATTGAATTTATTCGGTTAAGATGCCTTCATTTGACTTGAGTGATCTTATCAAAATTTGAGCCTATTTGTAAATTTTTTCTATCAAATATGGACATCTTTTCTATTTTGAATTTCTAAAACATGAATTTAATCTTTTAGGATTGCATGTAAGATATATATAAACATTAAAATAAAAAGACATTTAAGATTTATATTTTTGCCAAATTTCCTATTATTGAGCCATTTTAAGCATATTATAAACCTATGACCCTTTCCTTATTCAAAAATACTAGAACTTTTACTTGCAATTTATTATTAGGTATATGTACAAAGAAACAAATGTGGGAGACCTGGTGATGCGTATAAAATAGCAATATGAAAGGAAATTCATACTAACTAAAATAAAAAGAAAACTATTAAAAATTGATTGGCATGGTTTTCGTGTATTTAAAAAAGAAGGAGTAATGGATTATTACATGAGATAGGAAGAGTTGATGGATATCTTTTTCATCATATTTCTATACATACTTACTTTAATTTAATTTTATAAGAAGACTATAAGTGGACCTCATTAAAATTTTAAACACTTACGTGAAGAAGTGACATCTTTATGATAAAATTGTCAAACTAAAGTATTTGGGCTTGATGAAGGAGGTAGAATAGTATTTACATTGCTTTTTTGTATAAAAATTTATTTAGAAAGTATTATGTATTTAATGTTTGCAATTCAATTAAGGCTTAAATACATATATCCTGCATTATTAATTGTGAAATTAACTAAAAAAGTGTAGGCTGACACTTGTGGGTATTATTCCAGTTGTTGGAGTTATGTAAATATAGTGTCTTGGAAAACAAGTGTATTTACTTATAACTTAATTTTCTTCTAGTTATTTTTTGAATGAAAATTTTTATTATTAATAAAACAAAGGATTTTGGTTTTATTTATATGAGCATAATATAACTAGTCATAAGGTACCAAGATTCTTTTATAAGTAATATACATATACATGGAGATGTATGGGAAACATGTATATTATTAGAATCTAAATTAGTTAAGTCACAGTTGAATAATCAAGTTGGTCGCTTGATTATGGTTTAGATTATAGTGTTACAATTTATCTCCATGTAAGTAAAAGAGTTTACTTCAAGAGAATGATGAGTTTCATATCATGATAGTAGTTGACTATCAATAATGGCATTATTAAATGAATTTAGAATCACATGTGGTTTTTAAAGAGTAAAGTAGGCTGTTACTTTAATCTTAAAACATACACCTTGGTATTCTTTTATTACAAACCACAATCTTGATGAGTGGTGAGCTTATATATGTTTCATTATAATTCTTGATATGATAGGAATGGATTTCACGGAGTATCAATCTAGTGTCTGCATGTTGGAATTATTAATTGAAACATGTATCAGGAAACATTCACTCAAATAAAGAGTTTATAGTGATATTGTCACTTCTAAACATTTTACAAAGATTGGTGATTAAACTGGCGCCAGTAGTTTGATAGACTAGCTTCCCATCAAGTCTTAACACTAAGATGAGATCTTGTGTGTTAATCACCATATAAAGTAAAATGAGAGACCTAGAAGGAAAAACCAACAAGGGCAAAATGATAATTTTACCCTTTATTGTGCGAATGGCTATAATATGGTTCATAATAAAGTTTTCAATTAGACATCTTATTTGAAACATATGTTCTCACAATATTTAGTAATTCAAGAGTTCAACTAATTATCTTTAGTGGAATGATATTTTGTTAATAAGATGGAATTAATTCTAATGAGATTAAATTAATTTCAGGCCTATTAGAACTTGAATTATATAAGTCCAATTAGATTCTCTACTCGGCTTTTAGGAAGGTTATCAAGCAAAGTAAGAAATATAAACAGAGGTTTTAAAGCCTATGATTGAATATGGGGTTTACACTAATTAATTTTTAATTAGAAGCCCAAATGAGCATTTAATATTGAGTTCAACTTTGGTTTGATTTGATTAATTAGATTAATTAAATTGAAACAAAGTTATTAAAGATAAAAGGAGGGCATATTTTAGTTTTATAACTAAATGTGCAGCTGCACATTTAGCATTTAATTGCTAAATTTAAGATTATTTTTATCATGCTTCATCATCATTAAATGGAGTAATGATCTTATCATTAAATGGTTTAATGGTTGTCTTTTAATGATGACTTGTAACCTTTTACATTCATTTGATTAAAGAAAAGAGGAGGTGCATTTGATGTACTCTCTCTCGCTTCTTTCATCACATAACCGAAAATGAGAGGGTCTCATTTAGGTTATTGGTCTTTCCATACAACCATCTTAAACAAATGAGAAGAGTCTCATTTATTTGCTTCTTTATAATTGATTAAAGAATGAAGTGATGCATTGGATGCCCATGACTTCTTTCTTTCATGTTTAACAGTAATTGAGAAGAAGAGTAGAAGGTGTTCTTACATTTTTTGATTCACTCTCTCCTCTCTTACATGAGTTAGCCGAAACTTGAATGAGAACAGTCTCATTTTTGGCTTCTTTCAACTAAGGAAAATCTCTTCCATATATTTTCTCCCTTCTCACCAAAGGATCTTGTTAACCAAGTTTTCTAAGAAGAACAAGTGATAGATCAAATTGTTTGAGGATACAATAATGAGGAGAGGATATATTAACAAGGAGAGGATACAAAAGCGAGGAGTCAAAGTTGTAACAAGGAGTTGGTATAATTTCTATCATCTTTTATGTTATTTATTTTTCTAATACCATATCATGTATGGATTAAACATGTTGATTTGGTTATAATGCTTCCGCTGCATTTTGATTTCAGAAAATTTTTTTAAATCTACTATTTTAGCAAAATCTAATATGCTTATGTTTTCAATCCAACACTAGTAAACCCTCATGAGACCATACTTTGTCTACTAGTAACATATAGAGGTTTAAAGGCTTGTTTCATATGCTATACCTCCAAAAGTGGAATCTTTTCTTGTTTTAACTAGCTAAGGTTAATTGTTGTCAATTGCTTAAGGACAAGCAATAACTTAATTGTAGAGGAATTTGTTATTTCTATAGTTTACATGTTGTTAGGGTTTAAATTATTGTAATTTGGCATATTTATGGTGTGTTTTATATGGAGTTATATGATATTCTCTTATGTTTGATTAAATAATTTATTAATGATTATTTAAGGAAAATTTTGGATTTAATTGCATTATTCTCTATAGTTATCAGATGAAGGGGAAATTGGAATCAATTAGAAGTTAACATTATGGGAAACAACTTTATAAAAAGGCATAAGAGATCTATTTATTCTCAAAAATGTGAAAACTTAACAAAAAGTGGATAATTAGGTAATGTAATTCTAGAAAACATATCCATATTGGACCTATGTTGGTGATGTTAGTTTTCTAAAAGAAAAATGACACTAACCATAAAGAAAAATTAGCATCGAAATCATTATATTTTCACCCATAAAATTACGAAAAAATATTGATACAAATATGAAAGTGTATCAAAGCGTCATTCTCATGATTTGTAGTTTAAAAATTCATGGATTAAAAATTTAATCACTTTGGAAATTTTTATGTAACCTTGAATTATTATATTCTTATTAGAGTTCTTTATAGGGGAACTTTGGAGGCTAATGACAACCTCTTCTTTCATATAGTTGTTATTTTTAAGGCTTTCTTATCATCAAGGATGGAGTAGGAGTAATATTAAATGAGAATCATGCCAACTCTTCTAATTTTTTCTTCCTTTCTTTCTTTCATGATAAGATTATTATATTTTCTTCTGTTTTTGTTATATTAAGTAGTTAAATCCTCAATGGTTAATCTTTTAATTTTTAATTCCTAATGGAATATTTTTTGATTGAAATTGTTCTCTTTAATTTTTTGTATTAAGTTTGTCACTATCATAGATTCAATCTTAAAGATTATATAAAGAATTGAGATGTTAAGTATGATCTATTTACTAGGAGAATTAACATTCTAGATCTATATAAAAAATTATCCTAAATTAGGGTGATTACTAAATAGATTAACTATGTTTAGTGAATTTGAATAGTTCAAATTTCCATCTAGAGGTAGTAATTACCTAATTAGATATACTTATGTGGCCCAAGAAAGAGCATAGATACATTAAGTTAATTATTTTTTAACCATGATAATTAACTTGCATAATAATTAGAATTTTATATAAGTGAACTCTGAAAACTTGCATAATAATTAGAATTTTATATAAGTGAACTTTGAAACCCTAACATTTGTCTTATTGATTTCTTTTCACTAATTAATGGTCATACTTTCATTAATTCTTATTTTATTTAGTTTAATTATAAAAATATAATTAATAAGTATATTACTATAGTCCTTATAGGATTGACACTTTGGAATAATCTAGTTTCAATAACTTTCTAAATTGACTTCATACAATTGTACATAAAATCAATCACTCTCTCTTTAGTCATTACCTCACTTAATCTTACATTGTTTTTTTTTTTTACTATTTCAGCCAAAGGTGCAACAATTATGCCAAAATCCTTAACAAAATGCCTATATAAACTGTCTAACCAATGGAAACTTTTAACATCATTCATGGATTTAGTGTTAGTCACTCTCTAAACTTTATGCTCATCTACTTAAAAACCATTTGAACTCATCATATAAGTAAGAAGTACAACCTATTTAGTGAAAAATTAGCATACAATTTTTCTTGCCTCAGCATATACAAAACCTTTTCTAAATGTTCAATATTCTAATCAAAGTTGTTACTATTTAAATTTTATAATTTAAGCTTTTTCATTAAATACATTAGCCTAATCCAAGATTACTTTAAACATTATAAAATGATTATAAATTATAATAAAGCATGATTCTTAATTCATATCAAAATTTGAAGTTTGATCTTTTTCTTTTCGCTTCCATCGAACTACTTCTGAAATCTACTCTTCTAAATACTATAGCCACACAAGTGTCTAGCTTTTAGTGGTATCCACAAAACATATTAGGAAAACTCTATAACTGTTATGGAGGAGGATAACACAGAGTGCTAGCTCCCTTAGAACCTAAGCTTATTTATAATAGGTTCTAGATATATGAGTAATTTAATTGAAATAAATTTTAATAAAAAAAAATTTAATTGAAATTATAATTAAATGCTAATTATTCTCAAATAAGATATAATATCTCATATTGATCATTATATATTAAATATATCATATCTGATCGTAAAGTTTTCCTAACTTTAAATGATGTAAAGGGTGACTTAAAAATACTCAAAAGATGCTTTGGTGTTTTAATTTACTACATCTAAGAGGACAGAAACAATAAACTCTATAGAGCCACATCTTAAAACAAGGAACTTATATACTAGAGGATTCTTTTGCATGTTAGACTATCCACACCTGATAACATCATACATACAAGTTTAGGTGATGGAATGAGAGAAATATGGGGGATTTAGAATGTTCACGCTTATAGTTTGATCGTTTTTCCTTTCAACTTGTTGGTACTTTTGGAATCATTTTGATCTTGTATGATTTTGGAACATAGGTTCCTGTTGAACATCTTGCAAATTGTCCACTCTATATTAATTTCAATTACTAAATTTTTTCTTTAATTCTCCAATTAAACAATTTATATCCATAGATCAAGAATGACATTTAGCAACTCATCATGAACACTAAAATACTTAAGAATGTTAAAGTAGTTTTAACTAACCTTTTCATGCATTAATTTTCTGTATAATTTGATCTTTTTATCATATAATTTTCCAATTAGAGATAAAGTATGAAATTAATGTCTATTCAATTTGAGTCCAATTATGTTAGTTCTCCACCATTGGCAATTGATTCAATTAGTGACATTTGAAAACTATTCTCAAAGTGTCATTCCACTTTGGCTAAAGATTTCCTGAATCAACACTAATCGAGAACAATGGAATATTCTCTCAAATCACTTTAGAGTAATGAATCGTGTATTGATCACTCAATTACCTACATGTAGTTCATACTATATGTAATGACTACTAACTGACCTAATTTTGACTAGAATAGGCTATAAGTAGTATCAAAATATAGCAATCACTATATGAGATAACTTTGAAGACATGTTTGTTAAAGAACAAGTTCATTGAACTGACCTATATGAGAATTACATTTAGAGCATTACTGCTTGTTTGTTTAAATATCATTATACTTTAGTTTATAAGATTAACTATTTCATTTTTAAGGAAGAAACATGACATGTGCTAGTCCTTTTATGCTCTATTAATGTCCAATTTCAATAAAACAATAACTAAGAGCAATTTATGGATTATACACAAATGCAATATATCATAATTTCATTTACAATATATATTTATATCAGTGACTTTATCTTATGCATCTGAATATGCATAAGAAAAATAATGTCTTTAAATAATTATGTCTTTTTAGAAATAAAATTGTATTGAATAGAAAATTAAAGAGAGTTCACAGAGAGGGTCTAACTCTCCTTGGTCTTTAATAACCAAAGCCAACTTTAAAAGATAACATACAACAACACCTTTTGGAATGACATCGTTACATCAAGAGCTCATTTATTTACCAAACAACCTTGTTCGAAAATAAGGTAAGTATCTTCCCGTTTTATGCATCGAATGTTCTACATTTCCAAATTAGGGTTGTGAGGAAAGTGTATGATCAAAGGTAGTTTTGCAATCTCATAGGTGTGTTTATCTCCGCAAAGGAAATCGGTAAGTGATGAGGGACTCATGGAGATCTGGTGGTTTTGATTGAGTTGAGTTAGCCAATTAGTTACTTTAGTTTCGTCTTTACTGCTTTTACTGCACTGTATTTCCTCTAATTCTCTTTCATACATATGTTTACCTTCTGAGTGTAGCCTCTAGTTATACATTCAGTGAAGCTAGGATAGTTGTATTACATGTCTGATTGAGGTTACGAAGTAGAATGAGCTCTCTAATTTCAAAGAGGATCTTAGATATGAGGACCTCTTTGGGCGTGTTGGTTCCACCAAACTATCTGAGGTTTCTTTACTTCCATAATCCATATACGTAGAGTCTTAGGGATAGAAAATGGATCTGTGTATTTGGGTTAGGAGGGGTTGTATGGTTTATCAATTTTTGGAACACCTCTGTGATAGTGTTCATCCATATGCATTTTTTGGCTATAGATTCCCATACATTGCTACGATCAAGGCATGTTAAGGAAAGATGATCTCTTATTTCCACATTATTCTTGCACACTGGACATGTTCTGTCCATTTTTAGCTAGTGAATTCTATCAATAATATTCAACCTATTTAGGATTGTTAACCATAGTATGAAAGATACCCTTAGGGTTAGTACCTTGCTCTAAACAAATATATGTCATCCCTCCTTTTGTTTCCTACATCTTAAAATAACTCTCGTAGCCTTGTTTGTATGTTTGAGGACAAGTTAGTTCTGCTAGTAGAAAGTTTCCAAAGAGTTTGGGAAAGATATAATGGCTAGAGATGCCTTAAGTTTTGAGGAAAATTCTTGGTGCCCTTTATGATCATTGAGCTGAGTTTGAGTTTGAGTGAAGCAGTTTGAGGACTGTTTAGATTGCCATAATGGTAGATGAGAGGACCCAAGTTAGACCATTTGTCAAACTAGACATAAGTCAAGTTGCCATTCCCAATTTTGCAAGAGATCCCTTCTCGAACTTTGTCCCTCAATTTCATAATTTGGTTGAGAAAATGAGAGTATAAGACTAATTTCTTAAAGCTCCAAAGGCTTTTTTCCTTGAGAAAATAAAAGTGTAGCCTTTTCACCCAAAGAGAGTTTTATCCATGAGGATCTACGATAGTCTTTTCAAGATTAGGCCTTGATTTGTGATTTTGATGGGAGTTATACTTAACCCTCCTTCATCCCAAAGAAAGCAAATATCAATCCATTTCTTTTTAGTTGAACATTTGAAACCATTTGGGTGATTCCATTGGAATTTCTTGAAGATTCTTTCAATGGTTTTGATGATACTTTGAGAAGGAAAGAATGTGGTATTTGCTGCCTTAAAGAGTTTGGTAGGAGTACCATTGATTATAATAGATAAGGAGGAGGTTGAGATAAACTTATTAATCCACTTTATAAAGATCATTGGAAATCTGTTAGCCATCAGTAAAGTCCATAGGAAATCCTAACTCACACTATCAAAAGCTTTATGGAAATTAATTTTGATTGTGCAATTTGGAGAGTAATTTGATCTAGAGTAACCTTTTAGGAGCTCTTGTACCATAAAAATGTTGTATCCTATATGTCTATCTTACATAAAGGCATCTTGGTTGTCACTGATTAAAAAGGTTAGGGTTGTTTCAGTTTTGAAGTAGGTATCTTGGATATAAACTTATAGAGGAAATTAGTATATGCAATACGTCTTAAATCCCCAAAATGTGTGAGATTGGAGCATTTACGAATCAAATAGACAAAGGTTATGTTGATCTTTTTGAGTAGGATCCCCTTGGAAAAAAATTATTGATTGCCTCTATAACAAATGGTCCTATCTCACTCTAAGATTTCTATAAGAAATACTTATTTAGGCCATCAAGGATAGGAGCTTTAAAGCCATCAATCGTAAAAACTACAACTTCTATTTCTATATTTTCTACTGGTTTTATAAGAAGTTCTGAGGCTGCTGATGTGTTTTGTTTAAGGGAGAGGGCTCAGAGTTCATCTAACATAATATTTGAAGTGTTAGGAGTTCCTAGTAGGTCTTTAAAGTACCTTACTACCTCCTCTTACATTTCGTGTTGTGTTTAAAAATTTGCATCATCTTTGGATGTTATAAAGTGGGTTTTGTTGTTATTCTTCCTTTTAAGAATGGAATTGAAAAAGGATCTAGTGCAGTTGTCTCCATATTTTAACTAATGTACTCTGACTCTTTTTTGCAAGAGAGAGTTGTGATTTGGTGTAGCCTTCAAGAATTGTGATAACACATTCTTTTCTCTTTCAAGTAGGATAAGATCAGTAGGATGAGTAGCAAGGCTAGCTTGGATAGCTTAAAGTTCAAGTCTGGAGGGTTTTATTGAGGAAGTTGTAGGCCTTTGTAGAGAATTTAGGATCTTTAATTCATCTTTGATAGCTTTCAGTTTTTGGACACAATAGAACTGCTTAGTCCCTAACTATGTACTACACCCTTTATACATGCATCCATAAACCCTGGAACATTCACTAGGAAGTTACTGAATTGGAAAGGATAGTGCTTACTAAGTTTTTGGAATAGGTCGTCCACTATAAATGGGTTATGATCCCAGAAGAGGGGGTCTTTGATTGTAGTAAGGCTATCCAGAAAGGTCCTAAGCCAAATATCATTTAGTAGTGCTCGATCCAATTTTTTCATGATGTGCCATGCAGATTGTTGTTCGTTGGACCAGGTAAAAGTACGATCAATATACTTAAGATCTATCACCCCTAACTTCTCCACTATGTCTTTTAAACCAGTTGTATAATTCTTCAGATAACAATGTCCTTGTGCCCCTGAGGGGTATAATACAGAGTTAAGTCTCCACATATTAGCTAAGGAATAGAGACAACATTACTGAATTATGATTGGTTGTTCCATAGGTCTCGTCTTTGGAATCAAAAATTTCTTACATAGGTGAAAGAGAAATTTATCTAGATGTAATTCTATATGAAGGAAAGTTTGAAATTCATAGATTATTCATTTAATTCTAATAGATCCACATTAAGCTCATCCTCCTTATAGCATATTATTATTCTACCTAAAGCATGATGTTGGTGATCGGTAATCATGTTCCAGCAGGAACCAAAAATATCCAGTTTTGCTAAATTTTCGAGTCTAACCTTGGTTTCTAGTAATTCGAATATGAGAGGCTTCGCTCTCAAAACAAAGTCCCTTAAAGCTAATTGTTTACTGGGACAATTTATTCCACGTACATTCCACGCAATTATAGACATATGTTAAAAAGTTTGGCTTATGTTGCCTTTCCTTTTTCCCCTCTTTGATATCTTCTGTCCACTGTATAGAATTCAGCATTTGCTGCAGTTTATTTAAAAGCAATAAAAGCTTTATGAGTTGCTATGATATCATATTGGATAAGGTTAATATTATTCACCTCTGAATCTCTAACACTTTGCACAATCATTGAAGTAGTAGTTAGGATGACCTGGTCAATATTAGCTTCAGTTTAAGTAACATGTGATTGTATTTGGTGTTTGTGAAACTTCCTGCTCTATATTGCTTGTTAAACTGTGCTTTTTGACTTTTTGTATATATACTATTTGAGAAATTTGCATTGCCTCACTATTTTGTCTTTCCCATTTTCAGGCGATGTATCATCAACATCCTTTTGTAACATGATGGGCTTAGGTGTCAAGGAAAGGGAGTTTTCTAGGGTTCCTATTTCAGGTAACTCCATAAGCTCTGGGTAGCTTCCTATTTTGAACAACTTTCCAGTGGCATTCCAAATTTTGTTAGGGTTTGTGGAAGGTGATTTCTAATGGCATAAAATTTTTATTATATCTTCCCATAACTAGTCGTCCTCTCCTAACCTCATAATTGGAATTTCTTCAGGGAGTTCCTAGGAATATTCTTTATTATATCTTCCCATAACTAGTCGTCCTCTCCTAACCTCATAATTGGAATTTCTTCAGGGAGTTCCTAGGAAATATTCACACTGATGCAAATCTAGGCATATCCAACTCAATTCTTCTTAGTTTTGTGTTCATCCATGCATAGCGGCCTTCCAATGTTGCTAGCTAAAAGTCCAAGCCTTTGGGTTGTCCAATATTCAAGGGAGATATTGTGGAAGTTAATATTTAGAGTGGGATAGTCTGGATTTTAAGAGGTTCAGGATTCAAATGTGGTTGCCAAATCTGTAGGAAGATTAGGTGGCTTTCAATGTGCTAAAGGTTCTTCCTCCATAATCTTCTGGGTATCTGAAGTGGAGGTGAAGGTGAAAAGGTTCAAGTTCTCTTCAGAGAGAAGAACAATTGTCAAGCCTCTCGACTTCCATTGTTCGTTGGCCTATTAGGAGACTAGAGAAAAGGTTGTCTTTTTCCAAAGAAGAAATTGACCATAGTTGATTCCCGAGCCTGAGCTCCCTCCTTGAGAACTTCAATGTTGGGGCAAACCACTAGCCTACCATCCATATCGTTAAGTGGTGAGTAGGACAAGGTCAAGGGAGATTCTTCCCCTACTACTTGCTTCCAAGATCTAAGAAGAACATCTGATGGAGATGGAGTTTTTAGAATTGTAGAAGAAGGTTTGAGGATGGAAAGAGTAGAATTGGAAAATCTGAAGGGGAAGGTACTGAAGTGTTGGACATTTGTGAAAGATGTGTAATAAGAGAGATATGGTTCAACTTTATGTTGAGAAATGTTAGAGACAAAGATTGCTTAATAAGGAAATCATGTAAGGCAGAAAGGATAAATTTAATGAAAAGTTGTTTATGACCTTATGTTGTTGGTTTGGTGGGGTTTGGTAGGTTTGTGAATCACCTTTCAGGAAGATTTGCAGAAAAAATGAAGATCAAGGAAGCGCAAGCTATGCTACTGTGGAAGGACGAGGTAGCAATGGTGTGGTGAAGAAAGGTGAAGAAGGTCAATGGTAGATGGAAGAAGGAGCATGGTTAGATTGTAGTGAGAAGTAAGAGAAACTCTCTCTCATCTTTGATGCAATACTTGTTTCTCTTTTGTTTTAAATAATGATGTTATTAAACTACAACCAACCGATTAACTATAGTGTATAAACTTCCATTTAATGCTAACTCGGGATTGTTGCTAGGATTATCACAATTTTGATATGCCAATTTTAAAACTTTATTCTATTGTAAGATGTTTTCTTAAATTTGTTGAAAGACCATAAAAAACACGAAAAATCAATCATTTAAATTAATTAAGGTAGTATGAAAGAGATTGTCTTAAAAAGCAATTGAACATCATTTTAATAATTGATATGTGATGGAATAATTTCAAAAAAGTAGTTTCTTTGATCGATGACTAATATAATTATAATCAATTTTTTTATATTTAAATTTTTAAAAACCTTAAGAAGTGTATGTGGGTAGGAGATACTAAATTATTATAAATGCATTTGCTTGTATGAATTAGTTTAACTCTATTTCTTTATTTTTAATATCTGCAGAGTTTTGTACTAAACATCTTTTACATTGTAAAGTTTATAGTGCAGTTATTTAAAACACTTCTTTTTATTTACACAAGTTTATTGGCGATGTGACCTTAGTTTTCCTCACTTGAATCGTGTTCTGATTAAACTTGTGCATAAGATGGGTTTAAACAAGTTTAATTATGTAAGGTGCAAAACGTAAAGAAAAATTCGTCTACATTTTGTTAGACATGTCAAATAAGTCTCATTTTTAATTCAGTCTAAATTCATTATAAAACTTTTAAACTTCACTCAATTTTGAGCCTATAGTTTTAATCAATTTAGATGCTTCTTTCTATTGATTTTCGTCCGTACAAGCACTAAAGTTAGCTTTGGACACGATTGTTTTTAGGAGGTTGGTATTTGTAGGTTTAGAAAAACATTCTAAACCAAAGTTTTCGAAATACCAAATAAAGATCAAGAGCATTGAATTTAGTTTTCATTTCCTTCTCAAGAGACAAAGTGTTCATAAGAAAAAGAAAGAAACCAAGTGATCACCGGATTAAAATTTTATACTTTTTTAATTTCATAAAGTTGAAAATTAGGGGCATCACCCACTTCGAAAACTAAATAATACACAGACTAATCGCTTATTCAACCAGTGGATTCCAGAAATTAACCAGATATGGAAAACATGCAGATATTGAATTTACAAAATGGGCCGAGCCTAACAGGTAGTCGTAACTTCTGTTTCAGCCTTCCCCAAGAAAGGTTCGTTACAATCGCTTGCAGCAGAGGCTAGCTCACCAATATATTCTTGGACCTGCCCGGCCATATCATCTTGCTCTAGTATATATATGGTGGAACTAAGATTGCTAGCTATAGGGATTTTGTAGTTATTGTTGGTGCATTTGCTGTTATAATATTATCTAATTACATTGGATAACAATATTGCCGTTAAAAATAAAACCATTACTATTGAATCAAAAATGAAGAATACACTTAAAGTGGTCAAAATTGTATTTAAAAAAAAAAAGAAAATCATGCCAATCATAGAATTTACAAGATGGCAAATATAATTGAAAACATTTTTTTTTATATATAATGGATTAGCTAGAGCCTAGAGGTAACAATATCCGATTTTGAGATTTTGGTACTTATAAGGTTATATGCTTGACAAGCGCACCTTATGATCATGACTTGCTAATGGTAACCAATGTGCGTAATCCATGGTTGACTGCCTTTTATCAATTTGGCATTTCCCGTTTTGTACTGAAAAGGCACAAATCATTCATCACATCAAACCTATGCTATTGTACTCATCATGCAGCACACAAATGGGTAAATTATGGCTTCCTAGAACAGATGATCAGCAACCACGAAGAGTTTGTATGCTTATGGCCATTTCTCATCCGCTGACAGAAGTGCACCTTCCACTTGCCCACTTGGAATTTGTGGTATGTCATGTGGATATAACTCTTCTGCTGCTCCTGCTCAGGCTTATCTCCCAATACATATGTGTTTATAGCCCCAATGAAACACTCGTCGACTATCCATAAAAGGCTGTAGTAGTTCTCATTACATGGATGTTATCAATTCTTCAAAATGCAATTAGTCGTTCGCCAAAACTTTTGACATTGCAAAGATGCATGAGATCTCTTACATCACTACAGCACGAGTCACCATCCCGTTGTTTTGATTGATCACTTGGAACAAATTTAATGCCTCCCCTATAGCCATGCAACAACATTTGTCGCCAGAAAATCCTTATACGTCCAACTCCAGCTGTCATTATAGACCAGACATCAGCAGCAAACGGCATTCTTAGATAGACAGAACTGTAGCTATAATCATATATCCTTATCCATCTAAATTGTACATGGCACTTAAATTTGTTGGCGGATCACATCCCTGTTTATAAAGATAAGCTCCGTCATAAGCACGAGGCACATCGGGCAACCAGACAAATTATCGTAGGGAAAGTGTCTTTAGATATATAGTTCCTTCATTTTCTAACAACCAAATGCGCTCTACTTACTACAAATTACTATATTGTCTCTAATGGCGTTGAAAATTTTTAGTCACTTTCAGAATTTGTTTCTTCCAACATCGCAATGCATCTTTTCCATCGTACGAGTGTGTTTTGACTTTTTCGATTGTAAAAGAAAATGTTAATGAGGTCGCAAGTGCCTAGTGCTTCTGCTCACCCAGCAGGCTTCACAGTGCGGGCTCATGATGATCTCCATAGTTATTTCATCTTAGTCACACATCAAATAATTCATCTCCAGCCAATGCCTTCAAGATTTAGTTGACTTTTTTTTTTTTTTTGAGGAAAAAGATTTAGTTGACATTGGTATGGCCACTATTTGCAATATGCAATTGTCATTGTTGAAGACCTAAAAAGGCAAATATTGTATATTAACTGAATTTGTTTGTTACCAAGAGTTACAATAAGATCTAGATTGATGAACTGGTGTATAAGGTTGTATTTTTATTTGTTGATAAATGCATAAAAATTTTTCAAGGTATTAAAATATTGCATTTTGATAATCTGAAAATTCTATCTCACTTCAATATTATGGAAGAAGCGAACAATTTAAATAAAAAAATTCAGTCGTACAAGGCATCTAAATTTAATCTAGCAAATTTCAATAACTCATTACATTTCTTCCATTCAAATTAGCTTTGATTAGTCCTTGTGTCACAACTTTTCAGAGGGAAACTATAGCATATGGAATCACTCTATGACTATAGCCTTAATGGTCAAAAATAAATATGTATTTGTTGACGGATCGTTAAGACAATCAAATAATGATGCAGTAGAAGTATTATAACAATGGATACAATACGACCACATAGTTAAAACTTAGATACTGAGCCTTCTCACTAATGATACAGCAACCAACGTAATTTGTTGTGGTGGAATGAGTCGTGGGAATGCTTTTGCCAAGTAAACAATGTTAAACAATTTCATACTGAAAATGAAATACACGATTGTGCTTCAGGAACTATATCTATTAGATCTTATTTCACCAATCTCAAAGGGTGTTAAGATGAAGAAATGTTCTTTCTTTCTCCATTTGTCACTATAAAACTGCTAAAGAGGAACAATCTATTAGCAAACCGGGTCGAGATTTGATCTCACACCTAGCAAAATATTTACATTTGATTTTTCAAAAGTCAAGATTGTAACATCCCATCACCGATGGGAAGGGTAAAATAGTAAATTGGGACGGGTTATGAGTGTGTAAACTTATCTCGGCAGGTTCATGCATAATATGGCCTCCATATATACATGAATAGAAATTTTTGCATATGCACACGATTGTACATGTATTCATGACATTTTCCCGGTATATTGTCATAAATGTAATTATTTTGAAAATTGTGATTGTGGTGTTTGAAAATTTAATTGGAGTGGGTCTTTGTGTGTTTTACGACCTCCTTGGTGTAGCAGTTCATGATGGCCCTATGGGCAGTGAGCCAGTCCATGCCCAAAATCACATTAATCTCTCTCAACTGTAAGACTATCAGATCGGCCTGCAACTCTGCTTGATCAATCTGGATCGAGCACCCCTTGCAGA
>JANSVA010000002.1:18655152-18674717 GCA_025504915.1 Erythroxylum reticulatum | reverse complement strand
ATGATTATTATGATGCCATGTGAAGTATTGTAGTGATTTTTCGTAGCTCACCCTTATCATAGGATATGTATCGGAATGACCTACAGGCATCCCGGTGTATACCCTACGGTAAGAGGGCGCTACAAAGATCACCTGAATTCTATAAAATAATTAATATAACAATCTTAATAAAACATGAATCATAATTTGCACCTTATTCCGAAGCTTGATCATTTTTTTGTCATATCTCTCAAGCAATTTTCGAAACTAGTTCATCTCGATCATAGTAGCCATATAATTGTTTTACCTCTAACGTTATCTATAGAATAAGTTGAGAGAACTCTATAACTATTACTGAGAGGGTTAGGTAAAAAGTGATGTCTCCTTTATAGCTTAATTCTATTTGTAATAGATTTTGGATATTTTAGTTATTTAATTTTACTTAAATTCTAATTTCATACAAACTTTAATTAGAATTATAAATATCAATTATGCATAAATAAGATCCAATAACTTATATTGACCATTATTTATTAAATATCACTTATTTAATCATAAATTTTCTCAAACTTTATAGTCAATTCTAACTTGATTAAAATTTCTTTTCTCTCTTCAACCTGTTCTTTGTCTAATTAGGTTCTCAAATATATTGGCAATTGATACAAATTATGACTCTAAATCTTATTTAGGATTAGATAAATTAAACTCATTTAATTTATTTCTAATTCTCTAGTTAAATAATTTGTATTTATATTGATAAAGCAAACATACATAAGAGGGGGTGGATTGTGTGGAAAAAATTTCAAGGTACTTTTAAATTGATAAGATCCTGCTAAACAAAATAAATTTATAAATAGAAGGGTCCTATAAACTTTCGAAAGGATCTTTTTAACATTGAAAATAAAAAGAGCCTGCTAATGCTCAAAATGAAAGGAGCATATTTAATCAATAGAAGCCTGCTAACGCTCAAAAAGAAAGGAGTCTGCTAAATGACAGGAGCTTGTTAAATGAAAAAAGCCAACTAAATGATTGGAGTCTGCTAAACAATAAATCATGTTAAAACACTTTAAAATAGAAGGCACTTATCAAAAATAAAAAGAACCTCTTGTAAGCTGAAAGCAGAAGGAGCCTATTATAAAAGTGAAGAAGCCTCTTGCAAATATAAAGCACAAACACTATAATGCAAAATTTTAAAGTTAAGAAGAGATAAAGAATGACACAATCGATTTATACTGGTTCGACTTATAACTTAAGCTTACGTCCAGTCCTCAAGTATCCAATTTGAATGTTTCATTAAAATTCCAAGTACTAATTTGACGAGCCTCTTCAAGCTCACAAGTACATATTTTTTCAGGTTCTTAAACCTTTCATAATGGTAGTATTTATCTAGCTTCTACAAGCTCTCAACAAATGAAAAAGTAATTTGCTCGATATGAGCTTTAATGATTTCTCTCAAGAAGAATTTTTAATTTCTAAGGCACAAGAAATCTGATAAAGGTATAACTTTTAAGAGTATTGATGCCTTTGACGTATTTCAAAAATCTAGCTTCTTAACTTCTTGTTCACAACTACAGTGGCTCTTTCTTAAATAGAAATTTTCTTCAACTAGCCATTGCTTCATTTCGATTTTAAGTTAACTTTGTGTCTAGCAAAGCTTCAATATTATATCTATTGAAATCTTCCAATATTCTTACATTAAAAAATAAGTATGGCAATGTCTTAAAGCTAATTAATGAAATATATGATTAGCAGGATCCTTCCGGATATTGTAAAATCATTTCTAATAAGGTATGATCATTGAAAAGGTTCCTGCAAGAAAGGAAGCATTATTCCTATGATTTTATTTCCTTTTAAAAATTATATCGTTGCTTATACAAGGAAATAGATCCAATCTGAATTTTGAAATATTATGTAGCTATCATCAAAATTATTAATAATAAACCTTAGGTTAACAATCTCTTCCTTTTTTATAGTGATAAGTAACAAAAAGTATATTTTCAAGAAATGGTGATAAAGGATTTTGAAAGAGAGCTTTATAGTTTCTTACTCATAGTCATGATTAGAAGGATCCTTTCTTACAACCTCCAAAGAAAGAAGCCTCTCATTGTAAGTAGTTAAGATGAACTTCACAGATTCAATTCAACAATCTTTGAATAGTTAGTAAAACATATCACATCAAAAGAAAAATATATTGCATCAAAAGCAAGCATATTATTAACTCTTCCCCTTTGTCATTATCAAAAAAATAAAGGGAAAAGAACTAAACTGTCAAAAAATACCACAAGTATGTAAGATAGCTTATCATAGATTTAAACTTCAATTATGCAAAGCAAAATATATCAACTCTCACCTTTTGTCATTATCAAAAAGAACTAATTTAACCTAATAAGGGCTTTCCTTTTAGAAGGAGCCTACTAATACTTACAAACAAAAGTAGCATAATATATTCAAACACAATTATAATTTAGATAGTCTACATAAACCAAGTTCTTTTCTTAATGAACATAATCTATTTTCAGAAAGTGGCTTAGTAAAGATATCAGCTACTTGATTTTCAGTATTAGTATTCAAAAGATCAATGGTTCCTTATAAAACATGATCTCTAAGGAATTGATGTTTGACCTCCATCTGCTTAGTCCTAAAATGATGCACAGGATTTTTTGAAAGATTTATTGCACTGGTATTATCAGATAATATAAGGATATGATTAAAGTTTAGAGAGAAATCCTAGAGTTAATGCTTCATCCATAAGATTTGAGCACAACAGCTGGTAGTTGCTATATATTCTGCTTTAGTTGTTGAAACTGCTATGCAATTTTGTTTCTTGCAAGACCAAAAGACTAGACATCCTTCAAGAAATTGATGTTACCACTTGAGTTTTTCCGACCGACTTTATCACTTGCATAATCTACATCACAATAGCCAACTATGTTAAAAGAGTCAATATTTGAATATCGTAATCTAAAATCCATAGTTCCGTGAAGATATCGAAAGATCCTCTTGGTTGCTTAAACGTGGCTTTCTTTTAGATTTGATTAAAAGCGTATGCAAAGGCACACACTAAACATAATATCTGGTTTTAAGCTTGTAAGATAAGTGACCTACTCATTCCTCTATACTTTGTCTCATCCATAGCCTTGCCTTTTTCATCCTTATCAAGTATAATTCCAGTATACATAAGAGTACCCATCAGTTTGGCATTCTTAAAATGGCATTTCTTGATGAGTTCCTTTGTGTAATTGTCTTGGCAATAAAGATCCTTTTTTTCGTTAGTCTGACTTGTAATCCAAAAAAGAAAGATGACTCTCCCATCATGCTCATTTCAAACTACCCCTGCATTAATGCTGAGAATTCTTCATAGAAAGATTGATTAGTGGCACCAAATATTATATCATCAATATGTATTTGCACTATGAGTAAATCTTTCTCCTTTTTTCTAATAAATAAGATTTTATCTACCTTTCCTCTTTTGAAGTACTTAACCTCTCTTACCATGCTCAATGGGCCTGTTTTAGACCATACAATGCTTTAGTCAACTTCATTATATAGTTAGGATGGTTTTTATCTTCAACCTGGAGGTTGCTTAACAAACACTTCTTCATTAATATATCCATTTCAGAATGCACTTTTGATATCCATTTAGAATAATTTGAAGTTTCTATAACATGCAAAGGCAAGTAGAATTCTAATTGATTCCATTATAGCAACAAGTGCATAAGTTTCATCAAAATCAATACCCTCTTGTAGATTATAACCTTGAGTTGAAGTCTAGCTTTGTTTCTTACCACCTTACCATTTTCATCAAGTTTTTTTTAAATACCTGAGTTCCAATGACTGACTTGTTTTGTAGACTAGGTACTAGATTCTAAACTTTGTTTTTATCAAATTGATTCAGCTTGTCTTTCATGGCTAAAACCCAATTTTCATCAGTAAGAGCCTATTCAATAGTATTTGGTTCTAATTGAGAGATGTGGGCAACAAAGTTAATTTTTGAGAGATGAGGGCAACAAAGTTGTTTTTAAAGGATTATCTGTTTCTTAAACTTTCAAAGGATGTTTTAGAATGTATTGATGTATATCAAGGCCTCTCCATTCTTTTGGTATTCTTCATTGCATAGGCTCCTACTGAGAGGAAGGAGTCGGCTCTATCCTGGGTTCAAAAGGACCTTCTTGATTTTATAATTCTGAAGGTACTATAGGTGTTGCTTGATTCTATAACGTATTTTTACGAGACAAGGGATGCTTTTCATCATCTGAGTCAACTACTGTTGTAAAAGGTAGTGCTTCATTTAATTCTTCTATCTTCTGTGCTCTTTTGATGTAAACTCTAAATCTTTTACTAGTGGTATTATAGCCCAGAAAGATGACTTCATCTAATCTCGCATCGAACTTTTCAAGATTGTCTTTTCCATAATTTAGAATGAAGCATTTGCAACCAAATGCTCAAAAGTAAGCCATATTAAGTTTTCTTCCTTTCCACAACTCATAGGGGTCCTTTTCAAAATGGGTCTTATAAGGCACCTGTTAAGTATGTAACAGGCATCTTAACAGGCTTCTGCCTAGTAACCATGAGGCATATCACTTTTGCATAGCATTGTTCTGGCCATATTAATGAGAGTTCTGTTCTTTCTCTAAGCAACTCCGTTCTGCTAAGGAGTTCTTGGGCATGAAAAATTGTGACATATCCCATTTTCATTACAGAAATCTTTGAATTTTCTATTATCGAATTCTCCTCCATGATTGCTTTGAATAGATGTAATGTAGTATCCTTTTTCAATTTGAATTTTTCTTCAAAACTTATCAAAAACTTTAAAATTATCATCCTTATTTGATAAAAAATAAACTCAAGTAAATCTAGAATAATCATCTATTATAATAAAGTTGTAATGTTTACCGCCAAAGCTTTGAATTTTGGTTGGACCAAATAAGCCCATGTGTACAAGTTCGGGTGGTTGGTTAATAGACACAATATTTTTTGGAAGGAAATTACTTCTAATTTGTTTTTCTTTTAAACAAGGTTCGCAAACCTAAGCATTTTCAAACTTTAAAAAGAAATTTAAAGTAAAGAAGAGAGAAAGAATGATAAAGTCAATTTATACTAGTTCGGCTTATAACCCAACCCTACATCTATTCCCCAAATATTTGACTTGAGTGTTTCACTAAAATTCCAAGTAGTAATTTGATGAGCCTCTTCAAGATCATAAGTACATATTTTTTAAGGTTCTTCAACCTTCCATACTAGAAATATTTAACTAGCCTCTAAAAGCTTTCAACAAATGAAAAAGTGATTTGCTCAATATGAGCTTCAATGATTTCTCTTAAGAAAACTTTTCCCTTTCTAAGGCTCAATAAATCTGATAAAGGTATGACTTTCAAAAGTATTGATGCCTTTAATGTATTTCAAAAGTATTGATTCCTTTAATGTATTTCAAAAATCTGGCTTCTTAACTTCTTGTTCGCAACTACAGTGGCTTTTTCTTAAATAGACATTTTCTTTAACTAGTCATTGCTTCATTTCAATTCTGAGTTAACTTTGTGTTTAAAGAATCTTCGATATTATCTTCCAATATTTAGACATTAATAAATATATATAGCAATGTCTTGGAGCTGATTGACGAATTATATAATGTTGGACCCCACTTTTGGAGCCCAACTCTAATGTCATAAAAACGTATGCTTATACTTGTTACCATGTATGGTTATTCCAATTAACCCTCATTATTCATCCTTGATTTATCTTCATTCTCTGATACCATAAGTGTCGGGCCCCATTTTCAAATTATTCTAAATCTGAAGCAAATATTCTGTGCTCGACTTCCATCCAGAAATTGAAAGACTTACTAACATAATTAAAATTCAATTCATACTCTTCCAACCCATGCCTTTACTTTGATTCAATCAATCCTTTTCAAAATAACCCCAAAAGCTCTAACAGTTCATAGAGGCATAGAAAAATGTGTTGGGAATCTAATGGTCTAAGAATCACTACATTTGGAGGTCGGATAATAAAGTTATGATCGAAAGAATCAAAAAAAGGTTTTATCTTTAATCATGTTGAACCTATTTCGGGACAATTAGTATAACTTTCTCTAGAGATATTGGAATAAGGTGTTCTTTAGACAGTTTGAAAGAGGAATTCAATATCTACAACTTTCCTAAACTTGAAGATAGATTCTGTCATATAGAGGGACAAAAGTTGACCAGACAATAGGGTCAGATGAAACCAGACAAAGGGTCAGACGAATTGGAACAATTATCATAACTTTCTCTAGAGTTATCGGATTAAGGATGCTCTTTGATGGTTCCAAAGAGGACTTCAAGATCTACAACTTTAATGAAGGCTTTCAAGATAGATTCTATCATCTAAAGCGCCAAAATTTGACCAAACTATAGGGTCAGACAAAATCAGATGAAGGGTTAGGCAAAACCAGACGAAGGGTCAGACAAATTGGAACAATTGTCATAACTTTCTCTAGAAATATTGGATAAAGGTTTTTATTATATATTTAGAACTAAAACTTTAATATCTACAACTTTCATGAAGACTTTGAATATATATTCTGTCATCTAGAGGGCCAAAATTTAACTATACAATATAAGATGAACAGTACCCAGAAGAAGTTTATGAATAGTACACAAAAGATGTTTTACAAAAGGCATAACTTTCTCTGGAGCTAACGGATCAAGGTCATTATTAAATAGTTTAAAAGAAGATTTCAAGATCTACAATGTTCATGAAGACCTCGAAGAAAGATTCTGTCATCTACAGGGTCAAAATTGTACCAGACGATACAAGATGAATAGTACCTAGAAGAAGTTTATAAACAGTACACACAAGATGTTTGACAGAAGACTTCAAGTTCTACAACTTTCATGAAGACCTTGAAGGAATATTCTATCATCTATAGGGTCAAAATTGGATATGACGATACAAGATGAACAGTACCCAAAAGAAGTTGATGAACAGTACACAGAAGATGTTTTACAAATGGCATAACTTTCTTTAGAGATATCGGATCAAGGCCATTCTTGATGATTTGAAAGAAGACTTCAAGATATACAACTTTCATGAAGATCTTGAAGAAAGATTTTTTCACCTACAGGGTCAAAATTGGACCAAACGATGTGAGATGAACAGTGACGAGAAGAAGTTTCAATCTAAGACCTATTTGGGATAATTGGCATAACTTTTGACTCCAATGTCCAAAAATTTTATACTATATACCGTTGGAAAGCTAGAACAATAAGCTATAACTTTCCAAAAGAAATTTTCCTAATTTAACCTAAATTAGCCCAGTTTTTCTCCTAAAGTCAAAATACCAAATTTACCCCTATAGAAGACTCCAAATTTGCACTATACAACTTGGAATGTCCTGAGCATAACCATTCAGCTATCAAATTGACTTCATTAAACTCTCAAATATCAACTCATTTGACTCATCACTTACAACTAATTCTTATCAATCATAGTGCCTATTTTTCTTATCTATAACATCTTACTTATATGTGTATATATATATTAACCATTCATATTTCATTAGCATCAAAAGAATAAAGTTTTACAAATCTTTAATGGCATTCTAAGCCATATTACATCATCGTCTCAAAATCTCAAATTACAAAACATTCTTCAAATGCGATTAAAACATTGTGCTTTCTAAAAACCAACTCAAAATACAAATTAAGCAAATTTAAAGAAATTCCCTTATACTTTTGATCACTTGATCTCTTAACTATCACTTGAAGATGGGGCAAGATGGGGGGAGCTTGAAAGCTTATGGGTAATAGTTTATAATGGAAAAATAAGCAAAACCTTTGAAAACATTTCACTTGTCATAGAAAATTCTCATTGAGTTCATAAAAACATAATTTTCTCATCATGTAGTCAAATTCTCCAACTACAAAACATGAATACATCAAACTGGTTAACATAACATAAGCACATAAGCACATCAGAATGGTTTAGGTGGTCTATAAATAGAACGTACTAAACATTTTTCATAAGGGTCCTAAGTAGCCATGAACATAACGTACTAATGCAATCCCACTTAATGGTTTTGCATAGCCGTGAACTTATAGGAGTCTATGAAGGAGCTCCATGCCGCTAGCGGGTAGGCGGGAGAAGCCTTTAGTCGAAGTACACTTGACAATAGAATAGACCAAACCAAACCCACATAACATGTATTTCTTATCTTGTAAACATATTGCCCAAATTGGCACTTTTTCGAAACTTGATATTTTATAAACATGAGATATTTTTAAAACATGATTTCATAAACATGTTATCTTTTCAAAAATCACTTTCAAAGTCTTTTTATAAATCTTCACACAATTCATATAACAATATATTGCAATTTCTCAAACCATTAAAAACAATAAATGCAGCACTTATGATGCAATTGAAATCATTAAACTTCTTGATTCAAAGAAAACATTTGTGGCTTATTTACTCTAATATAAACATTTACCCACCTTGATTTCCTTGCTTATAGACTTTCTCAAAATGCCTCTTCTCTTGTTCCTCTTACCTCTTTTGATCCCCTTTATACAATAACAAAAATCCCACTCAATAGGGTTTTCAATTGAAAATCCCTTAAAGCACAATCACAAAAATTAGTTCTAGAATACTTAAACCTGTGCATTTTCTAAACTCCATGAACTAAAATCCTTCCAAAATCTAAAAGATTTAAAATGATCTTACCTTGATTCTTTACGAAATGAAGAGATCTTTGGCTCAAATGGAAGTTCTTCTCTTCCTCTTCCTTTTTCCCTTCTTGAACCACTTCAAAATCTCTCTCAAAAGCTAAGAAATGAAGAAACCCTAGCTTAACTCTCTTCTTTTCTCTCAACCAGCGAAATTCTCTTCTCTTTCTTTCTTATTCTCTCTTCTTCTCTCCCAATGCACATTTTTTCCTTCTCTTAAATGCAAGACTACATTTCTTTCTTCCATTTTTACCTTTAATGAGTCCAAAAGTCTATTTTACCCTTCCTTATAGGCTGATGTTCTTTTAACCTCTTGCCAAAATTACCCTTGAACATTCTTATAACCTTTACACTTTAATTTAATCAACCTATATCAAATAATCTTTCTAACATTAACATAATAATTAACTCCACAAGATTCCTTAAAGACCTCATAATTAATGTAAATCATACTTATTCATCAAGAAAAAAAATTTGGGGGCCAATATATAATTAGTAGGATCCTTCCAGATATTGTAGAATCATTTCTAATAAGGTATGATCATTAAGAAGGTTCCTGCAAGAAAGGAAGCATTATTCCTATGATTTTATTTCCTTTTAAGAATTATATCGTTGCTTATACAAGGAAATAAATCCAATTTGAATTTTGAAATATTATGTAATTATCATCAAAATCATTAATAATAAACCTTGAGCTAATACATATATTAAGGTTGGTGTCCAGTAATACATTATGACCACCCAAATATTTAGGAATGTCAAAGTAATTTTGACTAATCTTTTCGTACATAATTTTTCTGTATAATTCAATCCTTTTATTATACTATGTTCCGATTAAACTATTGATTCAATCATATTAGTTCTCAACTACCAGCTATTGAGTCAACTAATGAAATTTGTGAACTATTTATAAAACCTCATTTCACTTTAGCCAAGGATTTCTCGAATTAATACTAATAAAGAAAAATGAAACATTTTTTCATATTACTTTAGGAGGATGAATCCTATATTGATCACTCAACTACCTCTATTTAGTTCATGTTACGTCAAATCACTACCAGCTGAGCTATCTTTGACTATAATAGGTCATAAGTAATATCAAAACATAACAATCCCTATACAAGATAACTTTGGAGATCCTAAGTAAAAAGATCACTTATACAATGAACACAATGAGAATTTCTATAGACATATAAGTACACCAAATGGATTTTTTTACTTAAAGTTAGTGCAGTGAACTTATTCTCTAACAAGCACTCACACAATTTTTTAAGTATCTCCATACTTTAACCTAAAAGATTGACTACTTCTTTCATAAGGAAAATGACTAGGAATAATTTAGGGATAGTACATAAATGTAATATGAATCTCATAATTATAATCTCATCATAATTTCTTTTGTAATGTATAATTATCCCATGAACTTTATGATATACATCTAAATATGTACAAAATAAAGAATGCTTTTAAATTATTTTGTCACTACTATGACCAACTAATTGGTTGTATGACATAAACCAACAATGTCTCACTTACACTAAGCCAAACATTTTAAGTATCTTATATCATGTCACCATTTGACAATCATGCTATTGTTGGGATAGTGGTTTAGTGAGAGAATTCTACAACATTCTCTATAGTGAGTACTTACTTAAATCTTAAAATTTTCATCTTAGTTATCATAATAATTAAGAAAAATTGCCTAAAATATCCTTAGATCTTTGATGAGACCTTAGCTTCTTTTACATGCCCAATGACTTTAATGTTCCACAGCACATTACTGTCTTAAACAATGCAAGGAACTATATCAAGTTCATTAAAGAACTTATTGATTCAATTAATCATTTCCACTAAATGAAAAATGTATTATAGCTTAATTAGCAACCATTACTACATTGGAACCTTTCCAACACTTAAAATGATATTGTTCTAAATGAAATAGAGCCTAGTTAAGATTTACTTCTAAAGTTAATATCAATATAACCTTGAACTCAAATATCAACTCATACTTAGAATAATGAATATTTTTAATACTTCACAAGTATCAAATATCCCAAATACTAAATACCTTTAGTACATTATTTACGTACTTAGACTAGAATAAGTAAACAAATTCAATATCTATCTTTATAGATCTCATTCACACTAGTAATATTTTACCTTTGTGTATCAAAAAATAGTTATTCTTGGACAATTCAATTGAAAATATAGTTGTTGTTCTCTATAAGCAATATGTATTTAAATACTCTCACTGAAGAGGATAACTATACTCCCACTAACCTTCTTGTAGACATGAAAAATTAAAAATCATATCAAAAACAAACTATTTGAATTCATCAGAAAAGTACATATGTTAATGTCCAGTAGCCTTTCAAATATAAATCTAATGTATCGACAAAGGCAATAAGTCTTATTGAAAAAACAATTTGTTCAATAGGTCTATAAGATTATATCCAACCTTTTGGATCTCTCACAAGCTTTTATTACCCAATGTATTTATAAATTTAATAGATAATGTATGTTTCAATTAAGCAATACATCTTTAAATTATTAACTAACATCACATCCTCAAATTTTTAACTTTTACTCTTTCAAAAACTTGGCATTTCATATCTAATATGAAGTCTTACTAATTGATTTAATTGAAAATTTTGAAGGTAAGTCATTGTACTAGGCATAGCTATAGAAAAAATAATATTGGATCATAAAATATCTAATATCGTATTTTCCTCCTTACATAAATCCACACTCTTATTGAATTTTATTATGAAGGTAATTACTAGAGAATTTAGTTCCCTATGGATAACCGAAAATGTAAGACTCACTAAATCAATCTTATTAAAGTGCTTTAGCATTCTTAAATCTTAACTTTTACTTAGATTTAAATAATTTAAACTATTCTAAATTTTAAATCATGATTTCATTTAATATATATGACTATATCAAATAAAGTCATTAATAATCTAGCAAATACATCGCATGTATAAGATTTAACAATTTAATACCGTCATCATTCTTTCACCAAAGATGGAATTGGTTATCATTCAACTTAACAAGTTTCACAAGTTGCCTACAATTCACAATCAAAAGGATAAATATATCCTTATATGTCACTTTATGATTCTCAATACTTTGATTTAACCAACATGGCATAAAATGATAGTCTCGATTATCCAACTTTGTATTTTTTTTGCTAGTTATGTTAAGCATGAGTCTCTTTTGCTCCAAATACGTAAAAATTATTTGTATGTATCTTGATATACTAGTTTTGCTCAACAATGTATTTCTTATCATACCTCAAAAATTATAATAATTTTGAATCTAAATTTAGTATCAAATACCAATAATATGAGCTAGAAATACATATGATCTCTATCATATCACATATGGGTAAGAAAAGTCATGCAATATATTTTCTTCTAATGATAACTATTATCATACTACAAAAAATGCATTTAATTGTATTCCATAATTGTGCTTTTAGTAGGCTAAATTGACTAAAACAATTTCATCATAGTATTATATCTTTTAGCTCTACTTCATGCAACCTCTTACATCTTACTATCATGATGTTGACATACATCTTACATCATGTTATGATACATTATTCAACTCAAAATGTCAACATATTTGTCATATATATGATTTTGACATATCTCTAAAACTTTGACATTAAAGCCTCAACAAGGATTAATATCAAAATTTCATAATGAACATAAAAATTTTCTAACATAACTTATGTCTAAGAAATTTGGTTCACTTAGTATAACTACGCTAAATAAGATAAATTTCACTTAGAATAAAAATAAATGTATGAAAAACAAGTAATTGATTATATGTCATGATTACCAAATGAGATCAAGACTTTAATCACATATTTGGTTACTCCCACTATTTTGTTTGAAATAATAGCCCTCACTACTATTCAGAAAGACTACTCTAATCTTTCTAGTGGGCTAGGATTCTATTCAAATTTAGAAGATATGAGTTTGCTTAACAAACCAACTAAACATAAACTAGATAGATAACAACTTGATCAATCATATCTCATATGATTCATAGATTCACTAGGTGAAAACACTTACCAAAACATATCTTATATGTTATTCCTAATCTTGTCTTTAAATTAATGAGATCATGAGTTTGTTCATTCAAATCACACAAATTCAGTTAAGTAGGACCCACTGTTATAAGATTAAACATATTCGGATTAAAGCAGCCGTAAGTTTGCTCAATAAGCCTAACAATAAATAGAACTCCGATTTGTTCTTATAATATTGGAAGGCAACAATCATGTTCAAAAAATGTATTTAAAATTTTTAATAAGGGATTTAATTTTTTTTGTCTCATCAAATGCAAATTACATGTAATAATATCACATACATAAGACATGTAATATAACAAGATCCAATATGTATATCAAATATATAAATAAAGTATGCAACTTATGCACTGATAATGAAATTATATGCATAAAATGTCATGCTTCATTTGATTTTAATTATTGATCTTCATAATATAAAATAATACTTGCAACTCTTTAGAAGAATTAAATTAGATCAAAGTTATTGATTCCTAAATGAATTAAATTCATATTACAAATAGAAATTTAATTTAATTTGAAAAAAATCAAATCTAATTGAAAACTATTTCTATTTATCTTGACTCCTTCAACAAAATTTAATTGAAAACAATTTTTAGTAAATTAAGTTAAAATTCTAATCCAGTTAGAAAAATATTTCTAATCTAATTAGAAATTATTTTCCTTAATTAGAAAATCATTTTCAAATATTAAAAACCACTTTCAAAATTAAATAAAACCTTTTATTTAATTAAGAAAGTGATTTTATTATTTATTTAGAGTTTTATTTTTTAGTTTATAAGAAAATTTTTCCTAATAAATTAGAAAACTAATTTTCAAAAATATTTAAAAAACTCAATTTTCTTAATTAATAAATGAAAACACTTTTCACAATTTAAACAAGAAAATACCCTTTTTAACAAATCAAGAAACTTCTTATTCATAAATAAAGAATCAATTTCTAAATAAATAGAATAATAGTTATCTAAACAAATAAAAACATAAATTTAACTTATCTTAATCAAATTGAAATAAATAATTTAAAAATTCTAATTAATTAATTTCAGTTTAACTGAAACTAATTAATTATAATTTTAGAAGCTATTTTTGTAAAATTAATTAAGAATCAATATAATTGTTAACCTTAATCTTATCAAGAAAGATATTTAATTAAATTTTTTATTTTAAAATAATTTTAAAATTTTGTTTGATATAAAGTTTACTTTATTCAAGTTTAGAATACAATATTCTATAATTGAAAAATAAATTTATTAGGATTACATCAATCATATCCTTAAACAAGAGCAAGGGTTTAGGTTAAATTAACCTTACAACCAAATAAGGCAGATCATATCCTAATGTCCAAACACCAGCTATTCTAGCTCTAGAATACTTTTATTTCACAAAACAAGAGCAAGGGTTTAGGTTAAATTAACCTTACAACCAAATAAGACAGATCATATCCTAATGTCCAAACACCAAAGAATAGTTTTGTTTCATAATTAGGACACATTTATTCTTGTTGTCGAACATTGCTTATTCTAATACTAAAATAAGCTTAGCTCCATTCCCAATCAAATCCTTTCTTTCTACAGAAACCCTAGCTTCACAACACAAAAACCCTAGCCACCTATTCTCAAAGCTCGTGTCACCCAACCGCCGCCAGCCTCAGGTCTGCTGCCTCTGGGTCATCTTTGAAGCCTTTAAGTCTTCAGTAGCACAACAGTTGAGCCACCACAGCCTCATTTAAGGCCACTAAACACTGTAGCATTATGAAGCTTCCACCGCCTCCACGCCTCAACTATCATGTTGTCGCAGATGCTGCCCTCCAGTCACATCTCCTCCCTGTTTTTGCAATGGCGTTCGAGTAGCGGCAGCATCTCCGGTGACTTCGTCGCTAGCCAGTCATCAAGCTTCATATTTGTAGCATCGCTACCACTCAGACGCTGCAAGAAACGCCTCCTTGCCTCCATGTCTACAACTTCTCCGTCAACAAGCCATCAGTGTTAACCTTATTCTAAAATTCCAAAAAAATGATGGTATTCATTGTTTTTCCAGATTCTGTATTTTGGGGCTCAGGTCTTTTAAATTTCTAAATTATGGGTTTCACATTGTATTTGATGTCTAATAATTCCTACAACTAATTTTACATCAATTATATTCGTAATTCAATTATAAATTAAATGAAGGATTTCAAAACTTTTAATGTGAATTTTTTAGAATAAAATTAATCAGATTTAAATCTGGTTTTCAAAGATTATATTTCAATTTCAAAAATTAAGAACAATAAGAATCAAACAACTGCTATTCAAATTATAGAATTAAAGTCGTCTCTAACACTATTATTGAAAAATCAAGTTAGAATTTGGTATCATGCATTGTGATTACAAAAAAAAAATATTTTATTTTTTCAAAGTCAAAATCATTTAAATTCTATAAAATTATCAATATCATAATAAAGCATGAATTATAATTCGTACCTTACTTTGAAGCTTAACCATTTTCTTGTCATATCTTTCAAATCGTTTTCGAATTGGCTCATCTTAACCACTATAGATGCGTCAATATTTGGTCTCTAATAATATCCATTGAACTAGTTAAGAGAACTCTGCAATTGTTACAGATAGAGTTAGGAAAGGAATGCTAGCTCCTTTAGAGCTTAAGCTTATTTACAATAAGTTTTGGGCATTTTAGTAATTTAATTGAAATTAAATTTTAATATCAATTGTTTGGAAATACAATTAATTCTAATTAGATACCAATTATGCTCAAGTAAGATCCAATATCTTATATTGAACATTATTTATTAAACATCACATATTTAATCATAAAGTTTCTCAAGCATTACAAATAAGTCATACTTGATTAGAAAAAAATTATCTCTTCAACTTATTCTTTATATATAACCTATTAGGCTCTCAAATATGTTAGCAATTGAAACAAACTATAACCCTAAATCATATTTAGGATTAGATAAGTTAAACCCCTTTAATTAATCTTCCATTCTCTAATTAAAAAATTTATATCCACAAATCAAAATTCACGTCTAACAACACATGATGACCACCAAATATTTAGGAATGTTAAATAGATTAACCGAAGTGAAAAACTCTTGAGAATTAATTTCACTAATTTCATCTCCTATGCATGACTAAAGGGAAATGATTGGGTAGTTGTCTTACTAAAATTAGTGGTTGGGTCCTAAGATCAACTCGAATAATAGACTAAATCTAACTTTCGTATTCGACAAGTTATTATCTGAATTAATTACGAAAACCTAACTACTAATTACCACTTAATATATTTCTAATTTTTAACCTAAGCGTCTATAGTTTCTCATTCCATAATAAACTTCTTCTCTCAATCTTTCGTTTAATACCAAAATGATGCAAAGTTTGATCATGCTATTACATTCATTTAGTTTAGAAACTATAGCAAATATAAGACAACAACATAGTCCCTCAGTCAGTTACATTAATCCTCAAGAAAAAGAGATAAGCCCATCATGAAAATCACAAGATTCTTCATCTTTAAATACGTCAATCACATCTTTATCAGCATAAGAGAAGTATGTAAGCAATAAACCAAGTAAATAACCAAATAAATGATCAAAAGACAATAGAGTATCAGTCAGTTAAGCTAACAGGGCAATAAGTTTGGTTAATAACAAAGAAATAAACACAGGGAAATAATGCAACAAATGAAGAACATAATAAGCAAAGAAAGATTGGACGAGGGAGTTGCAGGGGTCTCCTGTGACTCTCAAGCTCTCTGCATTGGCTCTCGCCTTCTGCTATTGCTTGGTTCTCATCCAGATGATCAGATGCTCACATTGTTTCCACCTCTCTGTTGTTCTTCTTCTTCACTTCAACCGACTAGTCTCTGCTTTCTCTCCTCTCTACTCCATCTTCTCTCTACTCTCAATTTTGATCCCAAATGTGTCTCAAGTGTGTGTAATATAAGTATCGAATTTGTCATCCACCGCCCTTCTCTTTTCCCTTCTCTTTGTAGCATGATATTAGGTTTAGGCTTTCAAAGTTAGCGTCGTCAATCCTACACCTATAATGTATTAAAGTGAGTGTATAAAATAATAAGGCTGGCCGCCTAGGCTTCTCACCCCATGAGTGTCCTCTCATAAGTGTGAGAAGGCCTCACGGGTGTGACTTAACATGTCACACCTGTGACTTATCATGTCTCACAGCCGTGAGAAGCATGCTGCTAGTGAACATGAAGTAAGCAGCTAGCGAGATGAAGAAGCATGCAGCTAGTGAGATGAAGAAGCTTGCAGTTGGCCTATTGTGAGAAGCATGGGAGCTGTTAGCTATCACCGATTGTGCATAAAAGCTACTGGTTGTCGTGGGCATTGGCTATTTCATGGGAAGCTCACTGTGAGAAGCATGGCATGGGTTGTCAATGTGAGAAGCATGGATAAATAATTAAGGTACAATGAAAAAGATAAACTATTAAGGTCAAGGCTTATATTTTAGGTTTAAAAAAAAGAAAAGGTTTCATGTTATGCTCAAAGGGGGTTCACTAAAGATAACATCTTTTAAGCAAAAGAGGTAAATCCTAATTTCCTTTATTATTTCAACATTTTCATAAGATTGTTGATTTTAATTAATAAAATAAAACTATAAAAGACCAATTAGATCAAAAAATACAAAATTTCAAGGATTAATTAATGGGTTTTAAATCTAGTTTACAGTTCAATTTCAACCTTCATAAGAATGTGCATAATCAATTGTCATATTGCTCGTACCAATCTTTGAAACTATTAACCTTAGATTAACAAAAAAATTATGATAATCCTAGTTTTCCCTTAGATTGTAACAAATTAAAACAAGCTATTTATTTAGATCTAACTATTAAACAACCTAGAATAAGCTCTCTAGATATAGTGTGACAATCACATTATAGGTTAGGAAAATAGGTTAATCTAATCAATAACCATAGAAGCTTTGGTTATTTAACTTATGCTATATTACCCCTAATGATGTATATCCATAATTTACCATACATGAATCAGATTTATATCAATTATGGATTGTAATCTTAATTTTGGCAATGAATCTATATATGAATAATCTAGCAGGCTGATCTAAATCATTCATACATGAATCCCAAACTTTAAACACAAAATATCATAGTCAATTTCAAAAGAGAATTAACAACAACTTCTCTAAGATTCATGGGATTCTAAATTGAAAAAGATCATAGATAAGCTCACGAACATGGAAGAGAGCTAGAAGAGATTAGAAGAGAAAATTAAGTAAGTAACGAAAAATCATGCCTTGTTTATTCATAACCTAGAGATTCGAATGGGACAACTTTCTTGTGAATTTTGTAAGACAAGTGTGGAAGACTCTCTAAGTAATATGGAAATACATCAAAGAGAGCAATATGAGGCTATCGCACCTAAGAATGGGGGAGAGCCAGAAGGATCAGTGGAAAACCAAACTAAACCATACCTTATTGAAGACCAAGAGACAAAGAACGAGATTAAAGAAAAGAATGCCAACCCTCCCTTTCATTTACTAGTTTATGATATACCATGTGTGAATATTGAAAAATCTTTGGTAGATGTCCACGAAAAGAACCTTGTCCTTCAGATTAATGATGACCAAGTGCCAATCAACATGAATGATGCATTAAAGAATTTGAAGCAGAGTAGCTTATTTAAGATAATTGACGTGTTCGAATCTTCTAAAGAACAAAAGGACAAAGAATAGATGACAATAGACTTCAAGTTTGAAGAAGCTATGAAAGTCTCTATTCATGAAGCAGAAGAAGCAGAGGAGAAGAAGATGATTAAGGAAGAAAGAGAGCAACTCACCTTCTTACAGGACAAACCATTGGATTCAATAGAAGATTCAGGGAGTTTTGTTATTCCCTGTTTTGTTGACAGTTCATTTGAAAAAAGGACATTATTGAGCTTAATTAGTTTTGATAATGTTATCAATATTGTCCTTCTAATTATTTTCTAATTTGTAGCTTACTTACAAGCTACAAAATCGATGTTGAACCAAAAAAGGTGGAAGCAAGCCGCTCATAATTGATCCCGGTTGCGTTTTCAAGGATAAAACATCGAGCTACTGACGTTAAAATAAGCACTGCACAGGAGACAACCCATGCCTTGTTAATTCCATATTATTTCCTTTGACTTTTAGATAGTTTGAATTTTGTTTTTAGGTTATTTTGCTTTCAAATAAAATTGGGGAGGCATAGGGCTTTGACATGAATTAGATGATCGAGGAAGTAAGAAAAAGAGAGATGAAAGAGCTATAAAGAGTTAAAAAGTGATCTTGGGAAAGCGTAGAAAGACAAAGAAGGAAAAAAAACAACATTTGGTGTAAAAATTGTAGGCCACGATCGTGGCCTACGTTAGGATAAAACAGGACACGTGAATTTTAGTTTCATTTTTTACCATTTTACCCTCCATTCACCTATATATTCATTTCTTACTTCACTTTTTCACTCACTTTCATTTTAACTTTATCTCTCCAAGTTTAGAACTTCCAAACACTCTCTCTTCTCTCTAACCAAATTCCAAACTTCCAGTCTCTTCTAACTTTTGCCTACTTGAAAGCTAGTATGTCACGCATTAAGTAGTCAGCAAAGTGCAATCAATCATCAGGACGAAACCAAGTCTTAGGACGAGGGTAAAGGAATAGGATGAAGGACTTCAGAGCACCCTTCCCGATTTACACAGAAGAGGAAGGGATTCATTTCCAATCCCTCAATGCTAAAGAAATCGTAGTCCCAAAATGTTTTAATTTTGGTATAGATGATAAGCTAGAACTGCG
>JANSVA010000002.1:18632179-18647487 GCA_025504915.1 Erythroxylum reticulatum | reverse complement strand
TCCTTAACCTTCTCTCTAACAAACATATACTTTGTATCAAAATGCTTCGAACGCTTGGAGTTCTTGCATATTTGAGAAAAGCCCACCACAGTAGAGTTATCACAGTATATGGTTAGAGGTCTAGAAACACTCTCCACAAGATGAAGCTCATAAATGAAATTCCTCAACCATATTGCCTATCAAGTAGCTTCATAACAAGCCACATACTCTACCTCCATAGTTCAAGTTACTGTAAGTGTTTGTTTAACACTTTTCCAAGATAGAACTCCTCCAGTAAGCATAAAGATATATCCTGATGTGGATTTGTGATGATCAAGGCAGACACCATAATCAGAATCAGAATAAGCTATGACCTGAAGGTGATCAAACATCCTGTAAGTGAGCATGTAATCTTTAGTACCTTGTAGATACCTCAGAACTCGTTTCATAGCTTGCCAATGACCCATCCCCTTTATTTTGCTAGATACTTGCAGGATTGTGGAATTGAGGAGCAATATACCATACCTAGCACTCCTCAACAAAATGAGATTGTAGAGAGATGAAATCGTACTCTCATGTAGATGGTTAGGTGCATGCTTAGTCACTCCACCATACCAGAGTTCTTGTGGGGAGACGCCTGGAGGGCTGTTGTATATGTTCTCAATCATGTGCTTAGTAAATCTATACCAAAGACTCCTTTTAAGCTTATATCAGGAAAGAAGCCTAGTTTGAAGCATTTTCGTGATTGGGGCTGTAAGGTTAAAGTAAGGGTTTATAATCCTCAGCTGAAGAAGCTTGATCTTAGAACTATTTTAGGTTATTTTATTAGTTATTGTACTGTCTCAAGAGGTTCAAGATTCTATTGTCTCAATCACACTACTAGAGTCATTAGATCAGATCGGGCTATCTTTGAAGGGGACATGGAACATAATGAAAGGCATGAGTCTTATGTTGTTGATTTCAGAGAGGATCATGTTGTTCTTCCCATACCTATTGTTTTTCATCCTGAGGCAATTCAGTCTCCTTTGATTCATGATGATGTTGCTAATCCAGGAAATATCATTGAAATTCCTCAATAGGTTGGCATTGATACTAAAGTCCTAAATGTGGTTGTAGTTCCACTTAGGAGATCCGAAAGGATTCCTAAATCCACTAAGTCTTCTAAATTTTGAGAGTATTACGTTTACTTTGAGGAGCATGATTTTAATTTAGTTGAAGACTCAGATTTAATTTCTTTTCAGGATGCCATTTTTGATCCTCGTAGTTCACAATGGTTGGAAGCCATGGAAGGTAAGCTGGCTTCTATAAATATGAATGGCATTTGGGATTTGGTGGAATTACCCAGTGGTTGTAAGATTGTTGGATGTAAATGGGTCTTTAAGACTAAACGTGATGCTAAAGGTGAGATAGAAAGATACAAATCCAGACTTATTACAAAGACTATAAAGAGACTTTTTCCCCGGTCTCTACTAAAGATTCATTACGCATTGTGATGGCTTTAGTTGCTCATTTTGATTTAGAGCTCCATTAAACGGATGTGAAAACTACTTTCCTAAATGATGATTTATATGAAGATGTGTTCATAAATCAGCCTGCTTGTTTTGTTGAGAAAGGTAAGGAATATATGGTATGTAAATTGAGAAAATCCATATATGGGCTAAAACAAGCCTCTAGACAATGGTACTTAAAGCTTGACCAAATTGTTTGCTCCCTTGGCTTTAAGGTAAATGTTGTTGATCAATGCATTTACTTAAAGAATAATGGGAGAAAATTCATTATTCTTGTCTTATATGTTAATGACATTCCTTTAGCCAGTAATGATATGGGTTTTCTTTCTGAGACTAAACAAATGTTGACAACTCATTTTGATATGAGAGATCTTGGCAATGCGTCTTTTGTTCTAGGCATTGAAATTTATCGTGATAGATCTCGTGATGTTCTTGGTTTGTCTTAGAAAAGTTATATTGAAAGGATCTTGAATAGATTCAACATAAAGACTTCTAATCCTTGCAATGCACCCATTCAAAAGGGTGACAAACTCTTGAATAGCCAGTGTCCTCAAAATGATAAAGATAAGTCAGAGATGGAAAATGTCACATATGCCTCTGTTGTTGGCAATCTTATGTATGCTCAAGTTTGTACACATCCTGATATTGCTTTTATTGTTGGTGTACTTGGGAGATACTTGAGCAACCCTAGTGTGAGTCATTGGCAAGCTGTGAAACAAGTTCTGAGGTATCTACAAGATACTAAAGATTACATGCTCACTTACAGGATGTCTAATCACCTTGAGGTAATAGGTTATTATGATTCTAATTATAGTGGCTACCTTAATCATCACAAATCTACATCAGGATATATCTTTATGCTTGCTAGAGGAGTTATATCTTGGAAAAGTGTTAAACAAACACTTACAGTAACTTCAACGATGGAGGCAAAGTATGTGGCTTGTTATGAAGCTACTCGACAGGCAATATGGTTGAGGAATTTCATTTCTGAGCTTCATCTTATGAAGAGTGTTTCCAGACCTCTAATCATATACTGTGATAACTCTGTTGTGGTGGGCTTCTCTTAAATATGCAAGAACTCTAAGCGTTCGAAGCATTTTGATACAAAGTATATGTTTGTTAGAGAGAAGGGTAAGGAGTTTTAGACCCGTATAGAGGATATACCCATCGATCTTATGGTGGCAGATCCTCTAACCAAATGCTTGACTGTTAAGGCTTTTGTGAGTCATGTAACCCGTATGAGTCTATTTAGATCTTTTGATGCCTTGGATTAGTGGGAGTTTGTCTTATATGTTAATTTTGATAGCAACATTGTATTTGACTATTTTGTTATTCAGTCTAAAGACTTTTTCTTATAATACTTTATTGATATACTGTGCAGATATGTTTATATGTTTGTATATATATGACATTTTGTACCCAGTCTCATTTTGTTGTTACAAGATATTTTATATAAATCTCAATTGGCATCTTGGGTTGATGCTTGGGCCATTTTGTTTGGACTTGCACAAATGGATCACCATTACATTTCCTTATGACACATTTTGTTTAGGTCATTGAGGTATGGGTATCTTGCATATATACTATTAGTACTCTTATCGGGTCTGATTTCTATACTATTGAGGTACTTGTAACCTCATTTTGGACTTATGATTGAGAGATTGTTGGCTCTACTTTGACCTCCTAATGTGTCCACATATTGTTATATTAATTTGGGAATTTGTTTCTGTTGTTCATTGATGTTGATTATGCTGTCCAAGTGGGAGATTGATAGAATTTTATCATTAATTTTGTGGATTAGCATAATAAACAAAATTTTGTACAAACCCAAATTAATTATATGTTAAGATAAATGGGCTTGGTAATCCTTTCTTAAACGTGTCATTAGTCCTGTGTTTATGGGCTTGCTATGATGGGTAGGCTTGACCTATGTTTTGTAGTGCACAGGAGGCCCTACTGCTAGCCAACCTTAAATACAATCGCTACATTGAGAACTGTACGGTTTTTCTAATCTGGATTTGGAATAACAATAGTTAATCCTCTACATATCTGTCACTCTGCTTGATAAAAAATAATAATGGATTCAATTGTTCCTCAATTTTTAGGTATTTGTTCGTACAATTATTGAATATAGCATGTTGAAATCCTAGGGTTAATCAATTGTATTGATTAATTTATGAATCTATGATTTCGTGTTTATTTTTCATCACCCATTTCTTCAGTCAATTAATAAATAACCGTACACTACCCAAATATAAAGACTAGTCTTATTAGACATTAAAAAAACTATTATTTCTAAGATCTTGTCTTCCAAAGCAAAATCTTATAAGTTAAATAAATTGGTTCTTTAGGATATTGGTAGGATCTCTTTGTATTAATCGCCAATAAAACCATTTGGTCTTCAGAACATCATATAGTAAAATAAATGTGCCATTTCATTGGATAGAAATCTTGTGGGATTAATTCAAAGATCTTCTAAGATTTTTAATAGTTTACACATGCCTTTGCAAGGTGATTAGGGTTCCAAATCAGGCTATAGAAAAATCAAATAAACTAACATACTTCCTCAAAGAGATCAAAGCATATAATACGTAAGTAAGGATATCTTCATTATTAGTTTTTGATATATGAGAATTTTCCTAATGAAAAATAGTGACCCAGTAAAAGAGGAAGCTTAAAATTAGCTTCTTTCGAAAGAAACTTTTTAATGCAAAAGAAAAGTTCATTGCTTTTTATTTGATACACAACATTATTATATTTAGACACACAAGTATCTTAATAATCCTCTATTTTACATGAAAATGTTAAGACATTAAGTAGTCATGAAATTTTAGAATAAGCTATTAAATTGAATGGGTTCTCTTTTTCTTTTTTTGAAAATTGAGTAAGGTTTGTATTAACTATAGCAAAGTTATCTCAACATTACAATGAGTTCACAAATAAAACAAATTACAAAAGCACATGAAAAGTAATAACAAATGTTATAAATTTCATCTAGTTTTTATTCATGTAGATAGAGCTTACTGATCAAAATATAGCTGTCATAATGGCCCTGATCTAATTGATGACGTCTGCAGCTAAGTAGCACTTATTTACTTCCTCATTTCCATAGATACTCTTGGTTACTAATAAGAATGATCCAATATAGACTGGATATCCAATCATGAGTAAGATTTCTTCAAAGTAAATGGAATACTTTTTTTTAACAACAAAGAATAGATTGAGTTTTGGCGTTTGAAAAGCAGCAGCAAAAGATAGGATGAGATAAGTTTTCAAAAAAGATAGGATGGGATAAGGAGGTGGAACCTTAGAGCCGCAATTAGGATTGAAACAATAACCTTGTTTTCTGAATCTGATTGTCATTTCAATGACAAGTTAAGCCAAGCAAATGTTCTCCCATTATTGGGAAATATATGCACCGTCTAGCCTTCACATTATACTTATCTTCGTCAACTATATATTTTCCTTTTTTCTTCTTGATATACATCTATATAGTGACAGCGTCAATTTCAGATTAGAGAGGCAGTTGCCCCTTCAAGTTTAGGATATAACAATGTATCTATCTAATGTTAAATCTTTAAAATTGACTCTATTTTGTCTTACAAAACTAATTGTGTCAATGAATAAGAAGTGAATTAAGAATTTAAATACTGCGTTTAAAATTTTATCAATTTAAGTAAAACAATTAATTTTAACATCTATAGTTATCTCCTTAAAAGTTAAAAGTTTACAATGATACCGGTAGACAATTGTGAAATGTTTTTCATTTAAATATTAAAATTGAGCAATAAGATTTTATATAATATCACTAATTATTCATATGAGAAAAACCTTTGACCCCACCAGTCCTTGGTCCTAAATCCGTCAATATATCTTGTCTTTGGTTAGGTAATTTAGTCCTTAAAGCCCAAGAAAAAAGTGGCACTCAACGCAAGTAAGAAATAATGGAAGTCCCACTAATGAGTTGGAGTAAGATACTCTTAAGATTGCTTGATGGATTGTATGATCTTAGCAAACGATGTCCACATTCATATCAAATTTATGATTTAATTTTCATTCAATCTTATTCCGAGCCCCGTTGTTGTAATTATCTACCAGGATTGAATAATACTCGGGAAGATTGGGATGAGACGAAGTCAAACATACTGTAAAATATCAATTTTATTTGTAGGATGTTATTGTTCATTAATATAGAGGTAGATGCTACTATAATGAAATCAACAATACCCCTTATGGTTGGTTCTTGCTGTTGTCGACACTCGGACGTCTGATTTTTGTTTGTTCAGTAGGCTTGATAGAGTGAGTTGCAGATTGCAACGGATGGATGTCAGCCCCTCGGATGATTTGGTTCCTTGTACAGTTCTTTGAACATTGCATTACACCCCTTATGGGATTTTTCTAATGATATTTTCCCTTTTTCAAAAAGAAAAAAAATCCTATACCGTGACTTATTCTTGCTAATTAAACTTACTTTTTGGTATAATCTTCAAGGCATTAAAATGTCAAACTCCTTGTATAGTTTAATAGTGAACTGAGATACTAATCACCGGTTTGCACACTCTGACTAATTTAGTGTTTTAAAATTGAACATTGAAGATTTGAGTGCATGTGTTTTAATTACAAAGATTAGTGGGTAGATACTATTACTTATATTATATAAAACATTATTGCATGGCCATTTAGTTTTTTTCCCCCCCTATAAGTTTGATATCAATAAAGAACAATTTTATTGATACAATATATATGATTTAAGTTGAAATCTTCAATAATACAAGAATCTTAATATATTCTAATTACTTGATAACGGACAAAATTATGATTGTGATTATAATTTATGATAATAAATATCGCCCACTAAATGAAACAGAAAACAAGCTTCTCCATCCTTGATCTCATTAACATAACAAGTTTCCACATGATTATGGAGCTTCATCGGTAACCTTTATGCTAAATTCTTTTCTAGGTTTCTTTCCGGTTTTATTCTCTCAGCTTTTAAGGAATTTTCTTGGATTGAACAATTTGCATCGATTACATGATACTGCACCAAAATTGTGAACTTGAAATGATTTTCCAACTAATTTTCGGAAATTAATTCCTGCCTACGGTCCACCAAGTTTTAAGAGAAAACTTTAGGTCTTGATATGTAGATCACTATCCTTCTTTTTTAATTATTATTTTGGGTTATGGACATAACTTGATCAACCAAATCACTAGCATCCATTTTCCTTGCGTGCAAAATCTTATTAATAGAAAAGAAAGCATTGTAAACGAGATAGCTAAGTAACGTAAGTTTGATGTTCTTAGTACAGATGTGACCTTTACAAACTTACCAAATGCTTCACAAATTAAACTTAGAGCTTATTTATGCCACACTTGGTAACTTAAGCAAATGCTCGTTACGTCCATTTGTTCTCAAATCCCGTACAGCCGCATTAGTCGCGCATACACTACCTTAGCCTTAAAAGTTGCAGACTATCAGGAGTCTATTTTTCACATATATGCCATTGCCACATGTACAGATCTTATGCTTTCTAAACGGAAATGTCACCGAACCAAACTTTTTTTTTTCAGCGATAAGGTTAACTTTTCTAACAAAGTTTAAGTTGATGACTTCAAGTTCATGTTAATCTAAACCTAATTACCAATATGAACGACCGTTGACTTCAATAAATGATAGATTTGATTTGGTGAAATCCACAAAGCATGCGTTGATTAGCACCAGAAAAGCCAATTTATTATGTCTGCACTTATCCGAGATGCTAAAGTAGACCCAACTGATAAAATCTAACTTATCAATTCTGTAAAGAAAGTTTGAGGTAGGGATTAATCAGTGATTCCATATTATGTTATTATAGTCACTAATGTTACACGAGTCATTACTTAGATTATGCAATAATGGACTGCCACTTGAACCGTCAATTTTAACAAAGGACAAGAAGGTCCGTATCATGACAATCTTAATCACACTTTTTGATAATAGAGACATTGTCTTTTGGAATTTTAAACAGGGAAGCGTTGATTTTTAATTTGGAACAAATAAAAGAAAAGCTTTGTCTTTCTGAGTATAATGTTTATGTAAGGGAAAATAAGAATGTGGTGGGAAGGCCAGGCAAGGTGGTGGGGATAAGGGTAATGGTGGATGATGATGCCAGATATGTAGCTCAAATATTTGTTCACTTATTTTATTACAGCTGAATAGTTGTTTAGGGAGGACGTCACTCTGCGTATATGTTCTTAACTTCTTATATCTTTGACTCATTTTATGCTCTTTTAGGAAGCGACCCTACTTGGATAGTATCCATGACAATGCTTTCCTTCTCATTTCATACGAGAGATTGTGTTCTTGGCTTCAGAGACATGGAGAAAGAGAATGATAGATTTGCACAACCATCACCACATTATTCCAACTCTAACCTATCACATCATATTATTACCAATTCAATAACTGTTTACTAATAAGTGGTCATATAATATAGAAATAAGTATGAGTGATTCATAGCTCCATTCACTAGTCCGTTCAAGTCAAATAGATTCTCTTTACCATTTTCTTATACGCATATCCCATCTAATCTAATAATAGTATTTCATATGAATTTTTATGTATATGGTTGCTCAACATGCAAATTCTAACGAGGACTTACTATGACAATGGGAATCGCATTACAAGTACTTGAGTCAGTGGTGGAACGTGGATAATAAATGAGTGGGATCAACAATTAAGAAGGTAGGATAATTTTAACAATTACAAAGCTGTCTTTTTCACTCGTTAGACTCAATATCTTTTTTTGGATATTAGGTCATAAACTATATCAAAAAGAGAGTATCATATTACTAAATTATAATATAATAATGTTTTATTAAATTAAAAAAATTTCGTATAATTTAGGTCAAACAAAATTTTTTAAAAAACTTGGAATATACACAATTTTATCTTATCCACTTTATCCGAAAAAAGGAACTTGGTGTTTTTATTTATCCATATAACTTGCTTAGAATCCAAAATAAAATATTTTAGACATTTTAAACATTTTAAAGTTGTGATTCGAGCAACTCTTGGTCAGATAGCACACAAGGATAATAAAAACCCAAGGAACATGACTTTTTTTGACCATAAGAATCATGAAAGACCCATCTCACTATGACTCCTAGGCTTGAAGCATATTTCACGAATAAGCCTCAAAAAAGCTATACCATTGGTTTCGAGCATATATATTAGTCAAGCAGTTTATAGAATAGATTTTTATAAAAAAGCAAAGATTGACTATAGCTTAGATTTTAGATATGTTGGCTGAGACACAAATCCTTCTTTTCTTTTAAGGCGACTATTCTCAAAGCATGTCTTTTAGAAATCTAAACTAACCAATCTTTTCCTATATGACTTGGACCTCAAACGTAATCTATATTCTACGACTTTGTAATACACAAAATCCTTATAAAGAGGCAAGTTTAGAATATACTTATCTTTTTGTATGACTATTGCTACATTACTTAAAAATCAAGCTTTCAGGATAGAGAAAACTTCATGCGTATTATGTCGTAATGTTGATGAGGATCGAGATCGCCTATTTTTCTGTTATGAATACACTAAAGCCATATGGAGTAGAATACAATACATGATGGATATGGTGAATCTTTCATTTGAGTGGAAGCAGACCTTGAATATATTCATTAACCTCTCCAAACCGAACAAAGAGAATGTAGTCCTTCATAAATTAGCATTCATCACTTCCATATATATGATATGGAAAGAACACAGTTGTTGACTCTACCAGCTTGATAAGTTCCAACTAATTGTGAATATTGTGAACTGGATTATAGCGACAATGGTAGCTAACAATGTTTCCTCTCTCCTTACTGCAAATATAAGAACTAATTGGCAGTTATAACTCCTGTTTTTTGTTTTATAGTTGTTGTGAATTGCAATTAAATTTCATTCCCTATACCTTGCAGTTTTAGATGCACCTAGTTAGCTAGAAATCCATAGTTGGTGTGAAATAATATAATATTGTTGTATTTTTAGCTAGAGTAATCTAATCAATTCTTTCATTTTCCCAAAAAAAGATAGAAAACACTCTTCATCTTATTGATAAAATTGGGTGTCTACAAAGGAAGAGAAGCCATACTTTTATAGACCAAACAAGGGAGAACAAGACAAATAATTATTAAATATACAAACGAACCACATGGTACAATAATGTAAACTAAAAACAAAAATGCATAGTAAAAGTAAAAATTGTTAGGAAACATAGGGCCTTAATAATATTCCTATGAGATAAGATGGAATCTTTCAACAAGGTGGTGAAGAGCAAAATCGGGGTCCATTTTCGTCATTAAAAACAAACATACCATCATCCATCTTTTCCATTTCTTTAATGAAATGAAGTATTTCTGCATCAGTCCAAGCTGGATGCCAGGGATCTTACACATCTTGAAAATATATAGGAAGTTTAGGCTCTTCGTCAAGCTTTTGAGTAGTGGAGCTTTCTTTAATTTCAAAATTTTTCTTAGGCTTGAAGTAAGGTGGATATGACAATTCACCTACCATGACACTAAATCCCATATGAGAAAATTGATCAAATAAAGTCCAACATTGATCAGATAATGAAATGGGCTCTGAAAGGGCAAAGTCATTAAGGTATAGACCCAAAGATGTATAAGTAGTTAGCTTAGTGAATTTGGGATGACAATTCAAGTGATTTAAAAATTGATATAGATCAGGCGTTATGTTTTCCTAATCTTTAGTCCATTAAATGGAGGTTTTTCATATTTGCAAATGGTTAATGGCGTAGACATATCCAATTCTAGCTAGGCTATAAGGATAGTGGACTATGAAGAAGGATAGTGTGTTTTGTTCAGACAAGGGAATGCTCCACAATTGATAATGTTGAGGATTTATTGTAATTGGATATGCTACTTAGCCAATGGTTGGAACCATTTTAAGAATGTCCATAAGAGAGAACTTTAATTGGCAGGATTTTTGAGATGTTTATAAATATGCAATAGAGATAGAGAAATTAGATAGACATAGAAGGCAGACAAAGCCCAAAGATGGATATTTGGATTAGCAAAGGTATTATAGATATGGTGAAGGGTACAATAGGGTGTCAGGGTATCAAAATGAAGAGGTTATGGAGGAATTTTCAAAGTAGTGAGAATAAGATGAAGGTACTAAAAAAGGCTTTTGTGAAGGAAAATAACAATTTCATCTGGTGTTTGTGGAGGATTTTTGGTGATTAGAGGGAAGGATTTCTTGATTTTGGTATAAAAGGAAAAATCTATAACTGGAAGGATAAAGGGTTTGGTTTTCTTAAGATGGGAAAGAGGAATATGGAGAACTATGAATCTATAGCAAGAGAACTAATCATACCAATGAAACAATTGGTTGTCAGGCAATATCTTCTTGTTAGGTTCAAGAATCTTTTGAAAGGACATGTTATTAATTTACACTATAAATGGTATTGATGAAGTGAAAATTAAAATTTTTAATGCCTTTTTTCACGGCCAAGAATTCCTTATAGATGGTATGGCAGTGCTTTTCTAATTCCTTAAACTAACCACTAGTATGGACACAATAATATTGTTTCCCATCAATCTCTTTAATCAAGATGGCACTCAAATAATGGTCATTAGCATATGTCTAAAGGATATGTTTGAACTTTGTTAGGAATCCTTCAAAGGCTTAGATGATGATTGACTTGCTTTAAGTACTGGACATCCTTGGTTTGATCTCTACTCTATAGTGGTGGATTTTTCTCAGAAAATTGGATAAGGAACTTTTATAATTAGCCATATGTGGGATGAAATCTTTAATGTAGTTAACAATTATAAGGAATTGTTTAATTTTCTTATGTTGGGATTATCATAAAAAAATGTAATAGTTTATTGGCTATATGTGGGTCAAGCTGACAAAATCAATCATGAAAATTTATACTCAAAAATTCTATTTGGTTTATTCCTATATGGTTTTTCTTGATTAAGAGTATGATCTCACATTACTTTGTGATATCCAAAATTGATTAGATTAGTACCTTATGGTCTTTACGAGTCTTGGAATATAATAGGATGTCATTATTGTAGATCAAGGTACTGGCAAGAATGAGCTCATAGATGTTTGTCATGGCCCTTTGAAATAGTGAAATAGCAACTTTAAATCCAAACGGTATAGCAGTCCATTGATATTGAGCATTAGGAATGCAAAAATCTGTGTTGTACCTCTTTTGTAGATCTATTCCTAATTGCAAAAACCTGTTATCAAGTCAAAATTTGAAAAGATTTTTGCTTCCTTTAGAAATATGACATGGGTTTTGATCTTTAGAAATGGAAAATTTTCATTTTAAATAAATGCATTAAGAGGGTTTTAATCTATCACAACCTCTTTTTCCCTCGTTTTTGTTCATCGCTCTTGTTTATATAGAATGTTTGACAAGCCTAATATGATTTTGGAGGCTCGATTAATCCTTGTTGAAGTAAGATAGCTCTCCTCTTGTGCTAACTTTAAATCATCAGGATTCATGTTGGGGTGAGTAGCCTTAGTCATAAATAGTCATCGTAGCCTCACTAGATTCCATCGATTTCATTTTTTTTTTGTTATCACATTTTCGAGCATAATATCCTAGCTTGCCATAAATAAAACAATGATATGCCTTTTTAAGATAAGGAGCTCTTCGTTTAAAGAAACGAACAAATCTATGCCGTTTATTTCTTCTGAAAGGTCTATTTTATTATAAATGTGGGATCTTTTAGACTTATTGTAAGATAATTGCTTATGATGATATCTCTTTTTGAGATGACATTAACAATCTTTTTGTCCTTGCATTTGATATTAAGATAAGGCTTCTTGCAAGCCTTTTTCAAAATAGGACCACCTTTAATCATGTTCTTGAAAAATGCTTATTGATCATAAAGTTTATCAAGAGAAGCTAAGGTGAGTTAATAGACCTCACTAAGAGATATTTATCTCACATTTCTTTATAGAGCTACAATGGTCATTTGAAGTTCAGGTTATAATTCTTCTATAAAAGATTAGATGAATATATAATGAAGATTGACATCATTAAAACCACTAAGTAGATAATATCTTTTGTCATACATTGGAAATGTTTATGTAGATCTCTTATATCTAGTAAACAACACTTCATTTCAAAATATTCTCTCCTAATTTTCTTATCATTGAGCTAAAAATCTCTAATGAATTCTTTATGGATAACTTCAAGAAGAATTCTTACAAATGTTATTTGAATATACTGAAGTTTGCAATAATCATCTAGATTTTGCCACCATTTTCATAAAGTACTAGTAAAATGAAGGTAAACTTAAATAAGATATCTCGTAAAGGGTTTTCTGGTTGAGACAACAGTAAATCGATCTAAGCTGCATATTTATGGAGATGGTCTCTCCATTTTTTAGATGGTAGATCATCAAAAGAAAACCAGGTTCCTGAAGTAGGTTTGATTGGTGGTACTTGTATTGGTAGTGGTGAAGGTTTAATTGGTTCAATCCTTATAGAATCAGCTTCACTAATATTTGGTTCAACCTTAGTTGGTTAAGATGTGTTGGGCATAGTAATCATGGTCTAGGCTAATTCTAACAAATTTGCAAATTTTTCAGAAGGCTTTTAGTCTTTAGATACTAATCATTGACTTTCATATTCATTTGAGACAAAAACTAGTTTAAGAATTTATTTAAGAGTTGCAATAAACTCTTTTTGAGGAACTTTATCTTTTCCAGTAGTCAAAACAGGTTAGGTTTTAGGTGGTGGTAAAGAAGGTGGATTTTTAATTTGTAAATGTTTTTTTAGGATCAATAAGCTTAGTGTATGAGGGTGACAAATCATATTTCTTTTCAGTTTTAGGCTTTGTGGTTTTGGTGGATTTGAGTTTCTTGGTAGGATGAACATGTTGCCTAATTAAAGGATAATTCATTTTAAATACGCTTTCATAACCAACAACTTTAGGATAGGTTAAGGTTTAATCAATGAGTTGGATAACAGGAAAGATTGTGGTATAAGCTCCACAAACAGTCTTAGATTGTTCTATCTACATATTTGCCTCCATTTTGTGAAGTACTTTTATAAATCTTTAAAGTTCTTGCTCTTTGATTGTGAAATTAGGTCCAAATACTATGTTTCAATATATCTTCTAAAATCAACATCAATTTAAACCATTTGATCTGTTGAAGATGTATATAACTTCTAGATTTGAGAAGACATAATTTCTACCCGTTTTTAAGTAGCTTGTGTTTAGCAGTTAAGACCATCAAACTTAGTGCCAATTTGGTGAAGAACTTTATTTTGGGCCACATAATTATCAGTATACCAGTTGAGTACTTCATCAATGAGATTAGATACAAGAGTACCTTGAGAAATTATTCCTATAGCATGAATGTAAGGATGGAGATAACCTTATCATTATCATCTATAAGTGTGTCTAGGAGAGGAAATTCATCCTCATATGGTCTTATCATCTATATGTGGAATAGTTACGGGAGTAGCAATATGAATCGAAGGAATAATGGCTTAGGTTTGTTGGGGATTTGTAGCTGATGTTAGTCACAATTTGTAAAATATTCACTAAGGAATTACAAAGAGGTTGAGAAAAGGCATAAATATCTCACATATAGTTAAATCTCAAATGCTAGTGAACTTTCTTAGAATGAAATTTGTTTTTATGAATTTTGCATTCATGTTTATTCATACAATGATTGCAAATGTTGATTTCGAGATTTTGGATTATGCACTTCTAGACTTGCAAACAAATGGTTGGATGTTAACCAATCTATTAAACAAAGTGTAATTTAAGTATTGAACTACCATTATACCTTCCCAGGTTTTCTTCACCTATTTATTTACAAGTATAGATACAACCTGAAATGTAAGTTTCTTGGTACATTTTTTTAATATTATTAATATATAATTGCAAAAGAGACAGGCTTGTTTGACTATTTTAGGTGATTTTACTTTGAGAAAATTGGAAAAACTTAAAAGTACTAACCAATAATATTAATTTTTTCCACAGTAACAAAGTTTTAAATTTTAACAAAATGGAAATAGAACGAATATGAAATATATTATTCATTATTAATAAGGAATGTTAATTGGTGTTAATGTATTGGGTCATGCCATATCCCTAAGGTCCAAATTTGAGTTTGAAATTATTTTATAGATTCAAAATTGAGCTTAATTCTAAATAAACTTAACTAAATAAGACATTTCAAAAAAATTGAATAAACAAAATTACATCATAATGTAAAGATTATTATAGATTTTAAATATATTATAAAAGTTTAAATATATTTAATGATAAAAGTTTTTAATTTGAACTCAATCATAATAAGACCAAATAAACTAGTACAAAATTTAGACTTCTCATCTTTTTCTATTTTAAGTCAAAATAAGAAGTCAAGGAAGATGACATAATTAGGATTGATACATAAGATCAGTATACACTATACATTATAAGAGAGCACGATTTTGGCGATGAAAATTTTCGTTGTAGAAAGACAATATATTATCTCAAAATAGTTTTTGTGATGTTAAAAATTCGTCAAACAAATGGTCGCAAACGCCCAGTAGCAAATAATTATTTATGATGTTTTCTCCAAATCGTCACTCAAATGATTTTGCTATGATCATGCATCCATTGCAAAAAGTAATAGGTGAAGAGAAACAAAATTGTTGCAAATGACGTATTGCGATGTTTCATTTTCATGGCTAAAGGTAATTAACTTTGTTAGAATTGGCATAGGTTAAAATTTTTAGCGACGATTTGTTGCGTAGTAGAAAATCGTTAGATATGATTTTGAAAACGTAGCTAAATATTATTA
>JANSVA010000002.1:18571758-18604818 GCA_025504915.1 Erythroxylum reticulatum | reverse complement strand
CATTCTAAGCCACATTACAACATCAGCTCAAAGTCTCAAATTACAACAATTCTTAAACAAATAAACTTGGTATGCAATAATAACATTGTGCATTCCCCAAACCAACTTAATCTACAGATTAAGCAAATTTGGAGAATTTTCCTTAGGCTCTTGATCACTTGATCTCTTAGCTATCACCGGAGGATGGGGTAAAAAGGGAGGTGAGCTTAAAAGCTCGTGGGTAATAGTTTATAACAAAAATATAAGCAAAACTTTTGAAACCATTTTTCTTGTCATGGAAAACTTTCATTGAGTTTATATAACACATGTTTCATAGGTTTTCAGCTAAAATTCACCATTTACAAAACATGAATACATCAAACTTGTTAACATAATATGAGCACATAAGCACAACAAAATGGTTTGTGTAGGTCCAAAAACATGACGCACTACACATTTCCACATAATGGTCCTATGTAGTAGTAAACTTGAGGGAGTCCATGAAGGAGCTCTGTGCCACTACCGGGCAGGCGGGAGAAGCCTATACTTGGTCAACATACACGTGACATTCTTGAGGGATTACCACAAACCCACATAACATATAATTCATGGCTTGTAAACTTGTTGCCCAAAACTTGCTTGTCTTATACTTGAACTATTTCTTGAAAACCATTCTTGAAAATATGTTTCCATGAAAATGTATCTTTTTAGAAATCATTTGCAAAGTCTTTTCATAAATCATCATACAAATCATATAACCAACGTATGATAATTTTGCAAATCATTCAAAAGCAAAAGATGCAACACTTATGATGCAATTGAAATTAGTAAACTTCTTTGATTTAAATAAAACAGCATTAGCTTATTTACTCTATTATAAAAATGTACCCACCTTGATTTCCTTACTTAGAGACTTGCTCAACATGCTTCTTCTTTTTGTAAACAACTTGAGGTATCAAAGGTTCTTTCCTGCTGTATCTTTAATGTATACTTCGTGAGATGATCTAACTGAAATATGCCTCTTTGATCCCCTTGGTTCTTCACCAAATGAAAAGATCCTTAGCTCAAATGGAAGTTCTTCTCTTCCTCTACCTTTTTCCCTTCTTAAACAACCCCAAAATCTTTCTTTAAGGCTAAGGAAATTGAAACCCTAGCGTGTTTTCTCTTCTTTCTCCCTTTCATTCTTTTTCGGGCTTCTCTCTCTTCTCTCTTTTCTCATTTACGAATTAGCTTCATCTTTCCCAATGCACGACAATCTTCTCTCCTTTTATACCCTTAACAATTTGCACAATGTCCATTTTACCCTCCCTTACATGCCTTATGTTCTTTATCCTTAATTGTCTTGCCAAAAGCACCCTTAAACATCCTTACAACCTTAACAATTTAATTCAATCAACCCATATCATATAATCTTTCTAATATCAACATAATAATTAACTCCATAATTTTGATACAGATCTTATAATTAATGTAAATCATACTTATTTATTAAGAAAAAAATTTTAGGGGCATTTTGTCCCCCTCTTAAAAGAATTTCGTCCTCGAAATTCATACCTGACTCAAATAATTTCTTTCAAATGACCCTAGTATTCAATCAATCCCTCCATGAATTGTTCAAATATCACATTATCCTTGTCAGTTTTCTCAATATGCTTTAGACTACTCGCCATTTCCCACTTCTTGTGTCAATAACACCTATGTCATATCATATCAATATCCTTAATATACTCACATATATCATATTGCAAGTTTAAGACATCTATCATCAATAGCACTTCTTATAATTGTTTCATACGGACCTATTCATGTAGGGATTAACTAACCCTTCGTTCTAGCCTGAGCACACCTTGACATGGTGATACTCTCAGAGGTCGCTTATATTTCGCTCGATGATTCATATAAGTGTAGTGTTAGTACACTTAACTCTTATACCTATTGTTAATGTAGTTCATGCCTTTGACGTTGATCCCTTCTAATTCATTCATCTCTCTCGAATCTCTTAAGTTCTAACATTGATCAATTTCACCTGTCAAATAACATCTCTTATTCTAGCCTTCAACAATTTGTAGGCCTTACTTATCATAATATAAAAGTGATGACTCATTCTATCGTCTAACTCCTCATACCGTATTCAAACAAAATCACTAGGATAGTGATTGTGATTCTTAAAGTCAAATATAACTATACTTGGATCTCATGTTCCTATGAACTTCAACTTATATGCCTTAAGCATACTTTTGACAGTTAAAACCGTCAATTTAAGCATTCATTCACTTGATTTGACTTTTTTAGTTGCTAACAAATTCTTCGGCACATTCCTATTAGGATGTAAAACTTATGTTATCATTCATCCTTTTCTAGCAACTCTTTGCTCAACCATCTTTAGTGCTTTCACATACTTCTTATTTCAACAACCATGTGTCATTCTTCCTATTCGAACTCAATTCAGATCTAATTTCAATCTCTTAATAAGATTCATAATTTCTGAATCCTCAAATTGGGCTTGGTTTATCCTTTCACGTGAAACTGATCTTTATTTTTATAGCAAATAGCACTTGATTTGCCCAAAATTCAACTCCATATTCTATGCTTCTCTTTTGCTCTAGTTCTAATAACCTCAATATCGAATTTCTGCTTGATGTATCTGATATAACACTTAGCCTTACTTAGAATTTCCCATTTGTACAATCATAGTCTTTCAGTATTCATATCAATCTTCTCAGTCTCATATTCAATGTTCTCAATTTAATGATTGCCTCAAACTTTTATGATCTATACTTTATATATATATATATAAGACGTGCCTATACATATTCTGTCTCCAAACTTTCAAAACAATCATTAGTGTAGTAGCTTTAAATCATGTATCAAATAGTCAACTTTTAGGACTTTAGTTGCCTCCATACATATGAAATCACTTCATTATGTTGCATTGGATTTTAGCCAAATCTCTTATACAACATTAGTGCATATTATAAAATATGTCAGTACAATTCCTCAAAATTCTCTTTACTTTCATTACTCATACGCTTTACATGTTTTTCTTTACATATTCCAACTATTCTTCTTAGTTTTTCGAATACCTTTAATACATCATCAAATTCTTGCTTAGATCACGTTAAGCTTCAATACTATAGTGCTATCGGGATAATTGTTAACTCAAACAATTATTGTCAAACTCTATGTGCCCTCTGATTAGTCCTCGTAATTCCTTAAATAACTGATTCCCCAATGAGGTAACATTGTCTCATTTTATTTTTTTATTTCCTAGTTGACTTCCTTTCTCAAATGATTTTCTCCATTCTTTGAATTTCCTCATACCTCACCTCGACTTATTCTGATGTTTGCCCATTCATACCAGTTTCTCCACACATTGCAACTTATTTGCAAACTTAACTTCTTATGATTGTAATACATTCATTAAGTCAGATTTATGTCTCCCGAACATACTTACATAGAATATAATGTGAACCTATATACTCCTTATATTAGTAGTCCGTGTCTCCTTAAATTCAGGAACCCACTCACATGATCCTTTACATCAAACAAAATATATACTTTTTCAATATCATAATCTATCTCTTTTGCTTGAGTCTCTGTTAGGGATTGGACTCCCATACTCACTTTCGAATCATTACATATTCTTTTTTGATCAGTTCTTTCATTGATCATCCCTTAACATAAATTATCTGATATGCTTAACCTAACTTGGAAAAATTCTTCTTCGAAAGAGGGTTTCTTGCTACTATCAACAATACTGTTGATTTAATCTTTATCAACCACTTACTATCATCATCACATTATCAGTTATTCTTGATACCTCGGGAAGACCAATTTTTATCGTTCTCACAAGGTCATAATATTCTAGACACCAAAACTCAATGGAGTAATAAACATACTTACTGTCGCATATGCTTGGGTGGCATTATCAAATTCATCCCATTTTGTCCACATATTTATCTCCATCAATTCACAAATTCATATCTTACATGATTGATACTTTGATGTCCATTTATCCTAGATGATATTCTTCTCTTGATCTTCGAATTTATTTCTCAATGTAACATCTTCAACAAATCTCAATTTATGCCCGCTTGATCATTATAAGCACTTTCATGTGTTATTCTAGTCCCCCTTAGATTTTAAATTATGGGAACTATGACTAACAACTATCCAATAAGTCATAGGTTTCTTCCTATATGATCTCCACATATATATTACATATGTTCTTAATATTCTCACTTGTGTATGATGATGGAATCATCAGATAGGTACTCAAAATGAAAATTCAACTTAAGCTTTTGAACTTGTACATGTATCGCCATCATTCATCTCATCTTCCAATTATCCTTCACATTACATCTTGCATATGTATATTCGCCATTAATTCAAACTTATAGATGTAGAGTCATCAAAAGAAATTATGATCCCAATTCCTCTAACACATTCTTATGGAGGATCATAACTCTTTTCATATTCATCAAACAACCACTTAGGTTCCAATTTTCATCTTCTGAAAATCATAGCAATTTATGTTTTCCTTACATTCTGCCAGATCATCATTCTCTTATTACCATTCCCATCAGGTCAAAATCTTAACAATTTTTCATGCATGTGCCTCCTATATATGTGTCTTGACTAAGGGTCAGTTGTTGTTGCATGTTAAAATACGTCAAAACACATGTAACTTGATATATATTTCCAAAGATGCCCAGGTAAGATCCTAATTCTGATGCTCTGTACCATAACTGTTGGATCCCGTTTCTGGAATGCAACTCTTGCTCAAATAACATAAATGTTGGGCACCGTTTCTAGAACCCAACTCTTGTGAAATCATAATCACTAAAATTATTTCAATGAATTTTCCTTAACTATCATCGAATCCTTTTCTTGTTTTGGTACCATAAATGTATTGGACCCTTATTCCAGAGCCCAACATTCCTTATCATAAGACATATGCTTATGCTTTTACCATGCAAGGTTATTCCCATTTAATCCTCATTATTCATCCTTGGTTTATCCTCATTTCTTAATACCGTAGTATCGGGCCCTCTCTTACAAATATTTCTTATATAGAAGCAAATATTCTATGCTCAACATTCATCTAGATATTGAGCATCTTAGAGGTTGGGTTAAAATTTCTTTTCCTTCAGATCATTTGATATCTCTATGCCTCTAGTTTACCTAGACACGAGATTCATCTCATTTGGAGGTTGAATAACGAAGTTATGACCAAAAGAATCAAACAAAGGTCTTATCCTTCAACATATAGAACTTATCTTGGGTCAATTGGCATAACTCTCTCTACATATGTCAAAACAAAGTGTTTTTTATATTATCAGAAACAAGGCTTCAAGATCTACAACTTTCATGAAGACGTTGAAGACAAATTCTATCGTATGAAGGGTCAAAAATGGAGCCGAAAATAGCATCAAATGAACAGTGTATAGAAGAAGAAGTTTAGGTCACATAAGTAGATAGCAAACAAATCAAAAAGCAGATGAACCAGAAAGCAGATGAAACAATAAGGCAGACAAAGTAAAAAAGGCAGACTAAACAAAAAAAAAGACGAACCAAAAATGGCAGACGAAGCCCAAGAGTAGATGAAACAAAATACAGATGAATCAAAAAGCAGACGAAACAGAAGTCTTAAGATGAAGTAGGGTCAACTTAAGACGAAGCAAGGTCTTAAGACAATGTGAGGTCAACTTAAGATGAAGCAAATTCTTAAGACGATGTGCGATCAACTTAAGATGAAGCAAAGTCTTAAGATGATGCAGGGTCAACTTAAGATGAAGCAAAGTCTTAAGACGATGGGGATCAACTTAAGATAAAACAAAGTCTTAAGAGAATGTAACTCTTAAGACAAATGATGTCATCACGGATGATATGATGTCATTGTAGACGATATGTCTTTACAGATGATACATCTGTACAAATGATGCATCTTTACAGACGATGCATCCCTATAGACGTAATGATGTCATCACAGACGAAGCGTCTTTACAGACGATGAGTCTTTATAGACGATGCATTCTTACAGATGTAATGACATCATCACAGACGATATATCTTTATACTCCTTACCAATTATATTTCTAAGGACCATAACCTTTGATCCAGAGGTGCAAAAATTCCATATTATATACTGTTGGAAAGCTAAAAGAAAAACCTATAGCTTTTTAGAGGCAAATTGGTCTAATTTAGCCTAGATCAATCCAGATTTTCACTTTAAGTTATAACACAAATTTTTACCTTATGGAAGGCTTGTAATTTTGCACTTTGCAAACTTGGAATGTCCGGAGCTTAACTATTCATTTACTAAATTGACTTTATTAAACTCTCAGATCTCAACTTATTTTCCTCTTCATATCCATCTACATTTGATCAATCATAATTCCTATTTTTCCTTCCAATGAATCTCACTTAGGCGTATGTGTGTATATATACATCCAAAATTTATGCTCAAAACTATCTGTTTAAGATGATAATCATCCATACACAATTCATATTTCCTTAACCTCAAAAGAATACAGTTTTTATAAATCTTTAATGGCATTCTAAGCCACATTACAACATCAGCTCAAAGTCTCAAATTACAACAATTCTTAAACAAATAAACTTGGTATGCAACTATAACATTGTGCATTCCTGAAACCAACTCAAACTACAGATTAAGCAAATTTAGAGAATTTCCCTTAGGCTCTTGATTACTTGATCTCTTAGCTATCACCTGAGGATGGGGTAAAAAGGAGGGTGAGCTTGAAAGCTTGTGGGTAATAGTTTATAACAAAAATATAAGCAAAACTTTTGAAACCATTTTTCTTGTCATGGAAAACTTTTATTGAGTTGATAGAACACATTTTTATTAGGCTTTCAACCAAAATTCACAATTTACAAAAAATGAACGCATCAAACTTGTTAACATAAGATGAGCATATAAGCACAACAAAATGGTTTTGGTAGGTCCAAAAACATAACGCACTACACATTTCCACATAATGGTCCTGTGTAGTTGTAAACTTGAGGGAGTTCATGAAGGAGCTCCGTGCCACTAGTGGGTAAGTGGGAGAAGCCTATACTTGGTCAACATGCACGTGATATTTTGGGGCAATAACACAAACCCACATAACACATAATTCATGGCTTGTAAACTTGTTACCCAAAATGGAACTTCTAGAAAACTTACTTTTCTTATACTTGAAATATTTCTTGAAAATCATTCTTCAAAATATGTTTCCATGAAAATGTATCTTTTTAGAAATCATTTGCAAATTCTTTTCATAAATCATCACACAAATCGTACAACCAACGTATGACAATTTCACAAATCATTCAAAAGCAAAAGATGCAACACTTATGATGCAATTGAAATCTGTAAACTTCTTTGATTTAAAAAAAACAACAGGAGCTTATTTACTCTATTATAAACATATACCCACCTTGATTTCCTTACTTAGAGACTTACTCAAAATGCTTCTTCTCTTCGCAAACAATTTATGGTATTATAGGTTCTTTCCTGCTGTATCTTTAATGTGTACTTCGTGAAATGTTCTAACTGAAATATGCCTCGTTGATCCCCTTGGTTCTTCACCAAATGAAAAGATCCTTAGCTCAAATGGAAACTCTTCTCTTCCTCTACCTTTTTCCCTTCTTGAACAGCCTCAAAATCTCTCTTTGAGGCTAAGGAAATTGAAACCCTAGCTTGTTTTCTCTTCTTTCTCCCTTTCATTCTTTTTTGGGCTTCTCTCTTTTCTCATATATGAATTAGCTTCTTCTTCCCCAATGCACGGCAATCTTCTCCCCTTTTATACCCTTAACAATTTGAAAAATGTCCATTTTACCTTTCCTTACATGCCTTATGTTCTTTATCCTTCATTGTCTTGCCAAAAGCACCCTTGAACATCCTTATAACCTTAACACTTTAATTCAATCAACCCATATCATATAATCTTTCTAATATCAACATAATAATCAACTCCACAACTTTCATAAAGATCTTATAATTGATGTAAAGCATACTTATTTATTAGGAAAAAAATTGGGGGCCAACATAAGTGTTATTGAAGTGTTTTCAAATCTGGAAAAGTTAGAACTACATGTATGATGGTATAAAGTGAATGGTAATGAAACAAACAAGCAGAATTTTGTGAGATTTAATGTAATCAATATGGAAGCTAGACTAGTATAAAATGAAGTAGCTTAAGGACATGAATTTTGGAAAAATTCGAGTTGTAGTGATGTCTTTAAGTATGTGAAAATCGTGTAGCATCAAGGGAAGAAAGACATTGCATGATTGTGGCCATCAATGCACGATTGTGGCCATCAATGCACGATTGTGGCCTGTTTACTTTCTTTCTGTCATGATTGTGGCATGGCCCTCCACGATCATGGGCCTGGTTCTGGATTGTTAATTTCTATTTTGTCTACATGTTGAACTATTTGAGGAAAAGTCACTCTAAATTGGTGTATTTGGACTTTATTGAGGCTTAGAATGTACCGAGATTGTTTCTTGATTAATTGGTTAAGAGCTTGATAAGTTTAGATTGTTAATTGATGTCATAACTCAAAGAATGTACTGTTCTAGTGTCAATGTAACAAAATCTAGAAAATTTGATGGCATAAAGGAATAAAGGTGTTCTTATGAATGCAAACATAATTTTAAGGATGTAAGTAATGTGTATTAGGCAAGAATAAATGAGCATTGAAGAATATGAGGTAGTTATGAGTTAGAATTGAGAAATTGTATGAATATATATTGCTAAAAAAGTTTGGTGAATGTATGATTGACGAATTTAGAGTAAATCAAGCTTACTTAAGGTATAAACCTGATTGCAAACTAGTTGCAAACAACCTACAATGTTTAAATGGTCAAGAAATTTGTATAAGAATACATACTCGGAAAGTCAATTGAGCGTAAATTGAAATATGACACATATACATGTGAACGATTGTATATTCATATGATTAAACAAATTAGTGATTTATGAACTATGTGTGTATTGCATGACAATAGACATGCAAGGTGATCATTAACATCTAGACATTGCCAAAACATTAGGGCAATAATTTTTCTAGAGCATACTGTGAGTTAACTTAGATGTGTAAACTCATTTATATGTGCTTTTGTATGAATGGTATGTTAATATGGAATGTATGTACAACTGATTAATAAATGCTAAACTTAGATCTGAGGAGTTTGATATATGTGGCATAAGTACACAAAAGTGAAACGAAATGAAAATATAGCATATGAAATAATGCATCTCATCACATTGAAATGCATGATCAGATAAAAGAGTTATGACCAGAGTAACCGATGTGCAGAAAAGAGATTTGTGCTCATGATTATGAAAAAGAGCCTCAAGATTAGATAACATACACTCAGTATCCACAATGGATACAAGTCAGAAATGATCTTGGTATCCACAATGGATACGGGATAATAAATTAGGTTAATAGGTACTTGATCACAACAAAACAAAATGAAAATGGAAACACATGTACATTTGCATATACATCATTATATGTATCAAATGATTGAATTGAAATGAATTACTAAATTGTTTTGAAATAGTGAATTATATTTGTAGTTATGGAGGATGTGTTGTGATATGCAATGTTAGCTTACATGATATGCTTATGGAAATATAATAAATTTGATATACTTGTTTTGTGATTTGACTTGAGTTAATACATTGATGATGGATCACTCACGAAGTTCACAAACTTATCAAAATTGTAATGTTGTTTTCTAGGTTCAAGGGAGTTCTAGCTATTAAAGTGATATAGTAGAAGTCTAGTACTTGCATTTTGGGGACGAGAATGGCTCAAAGGTCTGATTGGCTAAATCTGGGAAGTCTAATTAGAGTCTTGTATATTAGCATCCCATTTCATGTCATATTTTTATTACTAAGATTGAACTCATAAAAATGTTGTGTAATGTATTTGTAGATTCTAAATTGTAATGACTAATGTGACTTTTATGTTTGTGAATGAAATAGGAAGAAATGAACTTTTAGAATGCGTATAATATGTTTAATGCCTTTAATGAGTTAGATTGATTACCTTAATGTACCATTTTCATAGAGTATGTTCTCGAATATCCTCTAGGATGTCCGGGCTTATGCTTTATGGGAGTGGTATGTTACAATCACGGTAAAGTTTCTCATTGGATCCTCAAAAATACAACTTATATTTATAAAGATATTTCAAAACAGAAACTATTGTTATCAAACTTATCTCCAACATTCTTTCTCTTTTACAATTTCTTATTGCAAATCTTTAACAACTGTTTGATTTTTGCTCAATCTTATTCTTAATTCATTCCAAGTTCTCATATTAGTCATATGCTCAATGCAATTCTCATATTCTTTAAGTCTCTCACTAAGATGCTTTCAATCTCTAAATCCATCATTTGCTAATGCACTTTGTCTGTTATTAGATTTGAACAATGTAAAACAAGAACAATATACTTTATCTATATTTTTATAATAAACTAACCATTTTCTATCACTAATTTCTTAACTCAAATTTCTATAATAATAAGAAAATGAAAAATGACAAGAGGTATTTTCTAAAAGGAAACACAAGATTCAATTTTTTTATTGACCCTTTTTTAACTAAAATATCCCTTGCTTTATTATCAAGATTATCCTAATTTCTAGGATCATAAATATCCAATATGGGGCTTACTTGTAATATCCCGCCTCCTCAAATTGTTAAGAGATTAAACTGTTAGATTGAGTCACATGAGTTATTTCTTTTAATATTTTACGAGATGCATTTCATTCACATGCATAATATTCGTATACACATATGAATCATGATTTAGAAAACATTGCAAGATAGTATAGGTACTCAATTGACATGTTTTAGGGTATGAAAGGTTTTTACTGATCATAATGTAATTATGTGTTGATTTTGTATTGAACTTTATTTTGATGGATTATAATTAGTAAATTGGGAATTTATCATTACTATTGAGTAATTGATAAGGTGATATACGCATCTGGTCTAAGAAAAATGTTAAAGACCAAGACAAATTGATACATAGGAATTTAGGTTGAATAAGCTTATGAAACGATGACATGTGGCATTGGAAATAAGTGACAAATGGCTCAGTTAATTGGATGACAAGTGGCTTGAGAATATGAGGGACAAGTAGCCCTTTAAATTTTTGAAAAATGATACTTTAGACTTGTGACATGTGGATCTTTAGAATGTTGACATATGTAGCTTTACAAATGATGACATATGTAGCTTTATAATTAGTGACATATGTAGCCTTACAAGTAGTGCCATATGTAGGCTTAAATGAGTGGCATGTGGAGCCTAAAGTAAGTCACACATGGACCAATAGAATAGTGATATATGAACCAATAGAAGGATAAAATATGTACTTATAGAAGGGTGACACGTAGACTAATAGAATAGTGAAATATGGGCCAATAGAAGGATAACATATATACTAATAGAAGGGTGACACATAGACCAATGGAATGGTAACACATGTATTAGTTTGACCTTCTTGAATCTTCTAGAGAAAATAGATGAAAAAGGCAATATAAGTGAGAGTGGAGGTTGACCATAAGGTTAAAAGAGAGAGAAAAACGAAAATGAGAAGGGAAAGGAAGAAAAAGGGGAAGAGAAGTGGAGAAGGAAAGAAGTTATCAAGGTAAGTTGAAATTTTGGTTTCAATTTCATCTTTCTCTTTTGATCTGTCTTTCATATCCTTAAAGCACGAATTTGAAGAAACTCAAAGAATAAAAGTTGTATAGATAGGTCTTAAACTTTACCTTTATGAAAGTGACTTAACAAAAAAGTGACTAGAGCTCGAGTTATGCTTATTTATGTGAAACAGTTTAGTTAAGATATGTCTTTATAATGATTTATTAAAGGTTGAGTATTGGTTGCCAATTTGTTTCTTACCAGAAACAGGACATAATTTGGATGGAGATGATATCTTAAAGGAAGATTCTATATGTAATTTTTAGATATGTTAAGACTAATAGAAGTCTATTTTTAGTAGGCACAAGAATCATGGAATTCGGATCTTTGTAGAGAGAGTTATGATTAAAATAAGACTGCTTGTTCATAAAGGAACATTAGGAAGAAAAGGATGTAAACATTGCATATAAGGCTAGGTTAGTTTGATGGTTGAGGAGACATTGAGCTGAACTAGAAAGTGAATTATTGACCTAATGAAATATGTTAGAATAACATTTATAATGATTACTTAGGGGTTAATTATTTTATGGTTTTGGTAGTGAATGTGTGTTGGGAATTTAATGAATGGATTGGTTATGTTCTGTGTTGATTTTGATGCTTGAAAGACCATAATTTATGAACTACCAAATGAATGATTTGGATTGTAATGAGAGATGAATTGATGAGGAATTGAAACATCTTTAAGGTATAATTGAGGTATAATTGATGAACTATCTTGAAGGTGCCAAAATTTGAAAGAAAAGTGGAAGGAAAGTGAAGGTGAATTTTCTAGTCACCTATCCCATGATTGTAGGAATTTTATTGGTTCCTTCCCATGATTGTGGAAATGCTTGGCAGTGAGAAAGAATTTTATTTTGGGTTCTGGTTGAATCATATAAGGATAAGGCATTATACATAGGTGTAATTTGACTTGGTTGAGGCTTAAAATGAACTTAGTTTGATGATGAATCAATTGGTTAAGTGTTTGATAAGTTTAGGTTACTAATTGATGTTATAATTTAAGGAATGGATTGTTTGATGTCAATGCATATGAATTTAGGAAGCATGAGTTATTAATAGTATAAAGATGTTTCCTTGAATGCAAATGTGATTCAAAGGATATGAACAGTGTGAATTATTTATAAATGAATAAAAATTGGGAAATTGTGTGAATATCTTTAAAAAAGGATTGGTGATCTTATGATTGATGAATTGAGAGTGATCAAACTTATGTAAGGTATAAACCTAATTTCAAACAAGTTATGTATAAGTTATAATGAGTGAATGTTCAAGACTTATGAATAAGGATACATACCTGGAATAATCAATTGAACATGCATTGAACATGAAACATATGCATGTGCGTGGATGAATAATTATATGATTGATCAACTTAGTAATATGTGAATTATGTGTGTATTGCATGACAACAGAAGCACAAATACACTGATATCATTAGACATTGGCGGATTATCAAGGCAATAGCTTACTAGAGCATACTATGAGTAAGCTAGATGTGTGATCTCAATTAGATATATGCTTCGGTTTAAATTGTTTTTTATTTAATCCTTATATCTAGATTGGAATGATTTGGATATGATTGTGATATTGATGATTCTAGACAATCAATTGTCTGAGGAGTCCAATATTTGGGATTGTATTGGGAGTGTTAACTATGTGTATATAAATGTGGGAAATAAATGCTCAACTGAATGTTGAATGCTAGAATTGGTTCCGATGAATATGATAAATGGCTATGAAAGTGATTGCTAACATATTATTTGAAGTGTTGTATGTCATGACATTGATATGCATGATTAGATAAAGGAGTTATGACCAGAGTGACCAACGTGAAAAAGAACTTTCTCAGAAATGTGCACACAGAGCCATAGGCTCAATGATTAATGAGCCTGATATCCACAATGAGTACAGACAATATATAAAATAATCCTAGTATCCACAATGTGTACTGGACAGTATCTCAAATAAGCCTGATATCCATAATGGATATGAGATAGTTAAATATGCTCGGTCACAGCAAATAAAAATGAAACTAGAGTCTCATATCCATTTGCATCCATAACTTTACGTATACCACGTGAATATTTGCAAAGAATGACAGAATTTAGTGGATATAATGATATGCTATATAACATCCCATTTTCATACAAATCGTTATAACCCTCCATTTTTGTAAATGAGAAATGGCCAGAGAGAGAAGAAAAATGCATTTCATAATCATGCATAACAGTAGCATACATACGCATGTGAATAAATGTTCATACATATTGCAATGATTGTTTATGAACTAATTTGACATTTTTCAAGTATAAATGATTTTCAAATGATTATGATATGAATAGTGAATATTTTTTCTTGAAAATTGATTTGGTGAATTATATTATATAATTAAGAAATTTTGGTGAAATTCTAAAATTATGGGTATTTTTGGACTAGGAAGAAAATGCCAAGTAGTAAGACAATTGATAAATAATAGTAGAAATAAATGTCAAATTGTAGTAGAAATTATTGATAAGTGACATTAGGATTTAATGACAAGTGTCATTAGAAATTGAGAGACAAATGGACTAATTATTAAGAGTCATGTGTTAGCTTAAGAAGAGGACTTGTCATTTTGATTTTTTATGTGGTAAGTGTCATGACACCCACCAAGAAAATTTTACTTTGCTTTTTAAACATACCCCCACGTCATTTACATTTTGCAAGACCATCTTTATCCTTATCTCTCATGCATGCCATATGCTTTCTTTTTTTCTTCATTATCTCTTTCTTCACTCATGTCCATCTCATTCCCACCCTCCACACATTGAGTTTTTACTACCATTCACTTTGTTTCTTCAAGGTCTTTGTTATCTCTTCATTTTGCAAATAAAAACCTAACCTATTCCTCCTAGAGGAGTTGATGATCATATAAACTTGGAGGCTAGGGTTTCAAGGTGATTTTGATGAGTTTGGATTTTTATCAAGAAAGTTCTACTTTGATCTTCATGGGTTGTGTAAATATAAACATATATGATGATAGTTTGAAGGTGAAATGATCATGATAGTGGAGTAGAATGCGTGCAGAAAATTGATGAATGTTGTGTAAATATAAACATATATGATGATAGTTTGAAGGTGAAATGATCATGATAGTGGAGTAGAATGCGTGCAGAAAATTGATGAATGTATGTATACGTTGACGTTCTATTTTGTGTTTATGATCAACCATAGTTTATAAGTTGTTTATGAATGATATGGATCTGAATTTTAGGTGAGAATGAAGAGGAAATGATGTAGAGTTGATGAACTATGGCTAAGATGGTTTGGATGTAACATATAGGAGCTGAAAATCTAGAAAAGTGAAAGAAGAATTTTTGGAGTATGTTAGCTGTAACTTTTCCACTGGACATGCATTTATATTTTAGTCATATCTTGATCTTTAGACATCCAAATGGGATTATTTTAAGTTTATATTAAACTAAGGACATATGGATATATTTTTCATGAAGAAATCGTATTTGAATTCTATCTTTAAGAGTCAAATTTTAGTTTGAAGTTAAGTATAGTGTGTTGTCATGGTTTGAGAACATCTTCTAGTATTTTAAATATAAATTGTAGAATATTGAACCAAATTGCATGAAATTTAAGACATAATGGAACATTTGTTTAGAAGAATGTATTGCTTAAATATCTTATTGTCTTTGTCAAAATGGCCGTACAAAAGTGACTCAAAAATCTATTTTAAGAAATGAATGAGGGCTCATCAAGTAGTGCATGATCATGATAGAGAGGAAACATGATAGAGTTGTAGGATAGTGCAAGCACGATAGAAAGGAAACATCATGAAGTTATACGATTGTGCACAAGCACAATCATGACAGAGAAGGTGCACTACTGTTTGACAGCTTTCAACACTCTCTAATTTTTTTGAATATAACTCCTCTAGACCTCTATTTGGCTTGAAATTTGAACCAAAAGCTCTTTGCTCATTTTCCTTCCTCTCCACCAAATTTCATTGTCATCTGAAATCACTAGGAAGGGATTGGTAAATGGTTGATTAAACTTAGGAAGATCAAGTTTCGCAAGAAATGATATATGAATATGTCTCCATTTGGAAGTTATGAGTTGTTAATGATATAAAAGTGTTCTTAGAAATGCTAATATGATTGTAAGGAGATGACTAATGTGTATTAAGTAAGAATGAATGAGAATTTGGATATTGCGTGATCATATAATGTTAGAATAACATTGGTGAATGATTGATTGATGATATTATAATAATCAAGTTTATTGAGCTATGAACCTTAATGCATGATTGAGTGATGAAATCAGAATAAATTTATACCATTGAGGTGTAAACCTAAGTTCAAATTAGACATATATGATTTTTGAAGTATGAATGATCATGAGATGTGAATAAAGGAAACATACCCGGAATAGTCAAATTGGGCAAGCATTATATATAACACATATACATATGTGTACGATTGAATGTTTATGTGATTGTGCAATTAGTAATGTGTGTGCAATGTGTGTATTCCATGAAGTTGATACATAGGGTTGAAAGTCAACATTCAGATGTTCCAGATCATAGAAGTAAATGCTAATCTGGAACATACTATGAGTCGACCTAGATGGCCTCACTTTTATAGTTTGTTCCGTTCTAAATTTCTATATTGAAATACTACTGATATGATTGCAATTGACACGATTCCAGACATAAATAATCTAAGGAGTTTGATAAATGTGAGAACATATAAAGTGCTTCATTGCATGTGAATGTGAATGAAATAAATGATTCTCAATGTTATTGTTAAATGTCATACATTGATAATATGAAAAATGTGAATGTGAATATATGTGAATGTGATGCATTCATTACATGAATGCGTGAACAGATAAAGGTTGTTTTGACTAGAGTAGCTACCGAAAAAGAGCTTAAAGCTCAGAAAGTGATTAAGAGCCAAAGGGTCACTATATATAATGAGCTCTGTATTCCCAACAGATAAAGGCTATTTATTAATGAGCTCAGTATTTACAATAGATACGGGACATTAAAGGCACTTAGTCATAACAATAACAATTGGAAATGAGTCTTATGTGCATTGTATATATAATTGATATGCATGTTTTAAATGATCGAAATGAACTATTTGACTGCTTTAAATGTGAAATATGGTATAAGTGATCAAAGTGTTATGTGATGCTATATGATTATCAATGAAATGATGTGTATTATATGATGACATGAAGTGTATGTGAATTTGAAGTATCAACTGTTGTGTTATACGATATGAGTGGGCCATCAAGGATAGTCCGCTCACTGAGTTCGTAAAACTCACCCTAAAAATTGCAATATTATTTTTTAAGCTCAAAGGAGTTATCTCGTTAGACCAATTGGAGTCTATCCACTACATATGGATAAGAGTTAGAGGTCAGGATCAGTTATACCTACATATATCTATAGTCTTTCTTTGTATTTTAAAAATTGTATTCCACAATTATTGTAGAACATTTATGCGAATTGAAAAGTGTACTAATTACATAAATGGAAATGTTTTATAGAACCAGATGATTACTGGAAGATATGATGTGTTAATTGTTTGTAACATTTGCGATTGAAATTGTTTTTGAATAAAATGGGCCAAAAAAGGTTTATTGATTTCCTAAATATGCGTATGATACATGAAAAAATTGCAATAAGTATGATTGTTTGACTATTCTAGCATGCCACCCTCATAGAGTATATTCTGAAATACCATCGGTATGTTAGGGAATATGCCCTATGAGAGTGGGGTGCTATAGAGTTGGTATTAGAGCCCAAGCTTAGTGTCTTATATGGGCAATTTTCAAAATATATATCAAGTTACATGCATTTTAGACATGTCATAGTAGGCAGTGCAACTGATCCCCAATCTGAGTCTCATTTACATGAGTCATATGCATGAGCATTTGTTAAAAGTTTGAGTTAATAGAAATAGTGAGAAGAATGATGATTTGTCAAGATGTGAGAAAATGAATGTTGATGGATATTTAGAAATGAGAAATAGTATATGGTTAGATATGATAGACAATGATTCAAAATATTTGTATTTGTGGATGTATCATCGAATATGACATCAATATTATACTGTGATGGTATATCCTTAAATGTGAAACAGATGTGAATACAACATCGTGGACTGATTGAAGAAAGTTAAGATATAAATATGAATGACGAGATTTAAAGTGTATAAGTCAAGTTGAAAGAAAATAAAATTTTCTATGACCTTGAGAGGTTGAACTTGGACTCGAAATGATTGTTTGAAAAATGTGACAAGAGTTATGATTTAGCATAAGATTATATCATTAGAATTGAGGTCAGAACTTCATGGAGGTTATGCTTCTAAAATTTTGAATTGATTGAGAACATATGTATATAAGATGCATAAATGATAATTGGAAGATGAGATAAATGATAGCGATATACGTAAGAGTTTTCAAGGTTAAGTTGGTTTGTTATTTTAAGTTCATATCTGATAATATGATTAATTTGACAAGTGATATTATTAAGTACCTAAGTATTATGTGTTTGGATATGAAATAGGAAGTGATCCACGACTTATTAAATACTCTTTAGTCATAGTTCCCATAGTTAAAATTCTAAGATGACTCAGAGTAATGAATGAAAGTGTTTAAAATGATCATTTGGGAATAGATTGAGGGTGTAAATGATGTTACTATGTGTGATGAGTTCGAGGAAATAAAAGCAAGGCATGATCATGACATAGTCCCCATGATCGTGGCCAAGATTAATTGGTTCTATCACGATCGTAGCCAAGATTAATTGGTTCTATCACGAACGTGGGTAGGGATTAAGGGAGAAATGATCTAGATGGAACAGGTCGAGGTATTAGAATAAAGGAATCTACTTACTGCTCCATTGAACTTATTTTCTAAAGAATATTTTGATCATGTAAGATATGATAAAATTTGATCCTATTAAGATATTATAAATAGTTAAAAATTGGTCTTATTAAGAATGGATGAAAAGCAATGATGAATTTAGTTGATTGATAAAGAGTATGTAAATATTACAGATGATTGGGAAAAGAAATCTTCTTTTGATGGAAATTTTCATTAAATTATAACATGTAAGTTGAATGTTCCATTTTTAGGAATGAATGGCTACTGAATAAATCAGAAGTGAATATTAGAGTCCCATTTTTAACTAAAACTCAAGCATAAAAAGTTGAATATGCTATAAAGAGTATATGTGTTTTGTTTGATGTAAAGTAGCCCAACTACATTATTGGGTTCTTAAATATGGGATGACATTATTGCTATTGATGAAGGAACTTAGGTCCACGAGGTATTCCATATTCGTATATTCCGAAGGTACAAGTTAGACTTAGCGAGTGTGTTCGAAAAATTGAGGCCTGCAAATAGATTGAAATGTGTGGATAAACTAGTAAGAATGGTCTAGCATTAGAATGAGTTGATGAGAAATTAGGGCAAATCAAATGAATGGAGAAAATCATTTGAGAAAAGAAGACAATTGGGAGACTAAAAATAACATAAGATAATATTACCTCATTTGAGGAATTAGTTACTTAAGGAATTATGAGAACTAATCATTGGCACATTAAGTTTTGGCAATATTTGTTTAAGTTAACAAATGCCTCCAAAAATATTGTGGTATTGAAGAATAAAGTGACCCAATTTTGCTTGGATTAGTGACTATGATCATAGATGATTGAATTTATTCAAAAAGTTGAGAAGAATATTTTGAATACTTGAGGTAAATCCTGTATATCATGAAGGAGAAACAATTATATGCCAAATTCAATAAGAGCGAATTTCAACTTGATCAAGCAATATGTTGGGTCGTATAGTATCTGAACATGGCATATTAGGAGACCAAAAAAAAAAATAGAGGTAATGAAGAACTGAGAAGCTCCAAGGAATATATATGTTACATTTGAAGTTTTCTAAAATTAGCTGGATATTAGATGCTACCAGAAGTTGTTTTTTAACCCTTTGACAAAACTTTTGAGGAAGAATGTGTCATTCAGATGGACTGATAAATGTAAAAAGAGCTTTGAGGAATTAAAAAACCGAATAATTATAACATCGGTGTTCACTATTCCATTTGGATCTGGAAGTCATGTAGTATATAGTGATGTTTCATATTAGGAAATTAGGATGTATTTCGATTCAGCACAGAAAAGTCATTACATATACATCGAGACAGTTAAGGTCTCATGAATTAATGATTTGGTACATGATTTGAAACTTGTTGCAATAGTAATTGCATTGAAAATTTGGAGACATAATATGTAGGGTGAAACATTTAGGAATTATTCAAATCATAAAAGTTGAAGGAAAATTATTGAGTTAGAAAGAATTGAATATGAGATAGAAACAATGGCTAGAGTTAAAGATCATGATTGTACAATTGAGTATTATCCAGTAAAGCTAGTGTTGTATACGATGCATTGATCAGAAAATCTAATAACAGGGTAGCAAAAGCTCATTTATCGAGGTTACCCAATCTAGTTCAATTAAGAGGACTAAATGTTGAGTTGAATTTGGGGTAAAATGAAGTATTATTAGTTATATTGAATATAAGACTAGCTTTTCACGAAAGGATTAGAAAAGCCTAAGGTGAGGATCCATAATTTGTGAATCTTATTGAGAAATTGAAAGTGAATCTAAATTTTGAGTTTGAATTAGAAAATGATACCTTGTGATTGAAGAATATATGTACCTAATAAAGATGATTGAGAACAGAATTTTTGGATGAAGCACACATAGTAGCCTGAGCTATACATCTTGTTAGTAATACGTTGAAACGACATTTAGTGGCCAAGGATGAACAATGTAAGTGGTTGAATGTGTGACTGAATGTTTGATTTGCCAACAATCTTAACTATTAGGGATATGCTTAGAGCTTATGTTTTGGAGTTCCTAGGCATATGGGATCGATATACAATTATGATTAAATTTGATTATGACAATCGTTATCAAAGTGGTATTAGTATTTCATCGTATAAGGCGTAATATGATAGAATGAGTCATCCACCTTTATATTGGGATGAACTGGGCCTAAAGATTGTCGAAGGCGTAAAATTGATTTAAGATACTGTAGAAATCGATCTGTAACAGAATTTAAGTGACTGAAGAAAGACAAATGAGTTAGGTGGATCAGCACCAAAGAGATATGAAATTATTGAAAGAATAGGACCATTAAAATTGACATATAAGTTAGTGTTACTAACAAAGATGTTTCAGATTCACAATGTGTTATATGTGAGTAAGTTTAGGAGATATTGATATGATCTTACAAATGTGTTATCAACTCAGGAAGTGAAAATTGTGAATAATCTTAGATATATTGGGGAACCAGTTAAAATAGTGGAATAACTAAATAAGTTATTGAAAGACCTAGTAAGTCTACCAATTATAGTCAATTGAAAGAAAGTGTTTGAGAAAAATAGCAACATGGGAAACAGAGAAGCATATGAGGAAACATTTCCCTTGCCTTTTTTATTATTTAGATGAGAGTTTTGAAGATGAAATTTATTAAAGGAGGCAGAATTGTAACATCTCATTTCCATACAAAGAGTTATAATCTTAGATTTTTGTAAATGAGAAATGGCAAGAGAGATAAGAAAAATGCATTTCATACTCAAACATAATAGTAGCATACACATGCATGTGAATTGTTATTCATGCACATTGCAATGACTGCTTATGCACTCATTTGACATTTTTCATGTATAAATGATTTTTAAATGATTATGATATAAATAGTGAATATTTTGTCTTGAAAATTGATTTGGTTAATTATATTATTGATTTAGAAATTCTGATAAAAATTTTGGAAATTTCTAAAAATATAGGTATTTTTGGACTAGGAAGAAAATGCCAACTGACAAGACAATTGATAAATAGCAATAAAAATTAATGTCAAATAGAAGTAGAAATTATTGATAAGTGACACTAAGATTTATTGTCAAGTGTCATTAAAAATTGGGTGACAATTGGATTAGAAATTGAAAGGCAAATGGATCGATTATTAAGAGTCATATGTCAGCTTAAAAAGAGGACTTGTTATTTTGACTTTTTTATGTGGTAGGTGTCATGACACCACCAAGCAAATGTCACTTTGATTTTTAAACACACCCCCACGTCATTTACATTTTGCAAGACCATCTTTATCTTTGTCTCTCACGTATGCCATATGCTTTCTTTTTCTTCTTCATTTTCTCTTTCTTCACTCATGACTTTTACTACCATTCACTTTGTTTCTTCAAGGTCTTTGTTATCTCTTCATTTTGCAATTAAAAACCTAATCTATTCCTCCTAAAAGAGTTGATGATTGTATAAGCTTAGAAGCTAGGGTTTTATGGTGATTTTGAAGAGTTTGGAGTTTTATCAAGTAAGTTCTACTTTGATCTTCATAGGATGTGTAAATATAAACACATATGATGATAGTTTGAAGGTGAAATGATTATGATAGTGGAGTAGAATGTGTGCAGAAATTTGATGAATGTATGTATACGTTGATGTTTTGTTTTTGTTTTTATGATCAACCATAGTTTATGAGATGTATATGAATGATATTGATCTGAAATTAAGGTGAGAATGAAGAGGAAATGATGTAGAGTTGATGAACTATGCATAAGACGATTTGAATGTAACATATAGGAGTTGAAAATCTAGAAAAGTGAAAGAAGAATTTATGGTGTATGTTAGCTGTAATGTTTAATAATAGAGAAACATTAATTTCTAAAAATACAAGAAATTAACATACTTAGAAGAAAATATAGTAAATTATATTCTAAGTTGTTAAATATTCTAAGTCTTCGAAGTCAAATATTATCCTATTCTATAAGTTATGGAAATGTTTGAATATTATTTTTATTATCACGATATGTTTAATAGAATTATATGGATGTTATAATAAAGGAAACTATTTATGTAATCTTTGAATTAAGTAACTTAAATTATTTGATTTAATCATATTATCACTAAACTTATATGAACTCTACAAGAACACAAATCCAATAATTATTACATTACTTATGGCAATAACGATGAAAATTATAGTTACAAAAATTAAACTGTTTATTAATGTTTAATTATTTTTATAAATAATAAGTAATCTAAAAATAAAATAGAGAAATACAAATAAATATAATATCATTTACTATTAATGTTATAATTTAAAATGCTAATATAATGTTCGCGTTAATGACAAATTACAAATTAATTATAACATATTCAAATATTTAATAAGCTACAAATACATTAAAAGTTAGAAACTTTACCTTTAAATTATCACTCATAAGACATAATCGTGAAAATTTTTTACTATCAAAATTTGAGTTGGAGTATCTTAGATGTATATGTTGGTGAAAATAAAGAATTAGAGGGTAAAAAATACATCTAAATACTGCAAAACTATTTATAGGTATAAGAAGTTAACGACAACTTTGAAAGTCTTAGATGTATATGTTAATGAAAATAAAAGAATTAGAAGGTTAAAAATGCATCTAAATACTTCAAAATTATTTATAAGTATAACAAGTTATATGTTAATGAAAATAAAAGAATTAGAAGGTAAAAAATGCATCTAAATACTTCAAAATTATTTATAAGTATAACAAGTTAATGTTAACTTAACCTTGGAAGTAGCCATATTAAGTTTCAATCTTAGAAGTTGGTATATTATTGGGGATAATATTGCTTCCTTAGCTTCCAAGACAATATTTGGGAAGCTTCTAACATTCTCTGACATTTGTTACTCTTATAAAATAAATGGAAATACATTAATAGCTTCTAAGACAATTTAGAAAGTTTCCAACATTCTCTGTATTTATTACTCTTATAGAATAAATGCAAATACATTAAAGATGACAATATTGAAAGCTAGCATCCAACTTTAAAGATGGGGCCCTTTATTATAGTGGGCGGCGCTGGGTCTTGCTAAGCAGGGCCTTCAGGAGAAAAATAATATACAATAGTTAGATGTGTTTCCTTGTAACATTAGCCCTCTTCTAGTTGGAGATCGGGTTGGTGTTTTTATTGATAGGCTTGTTGCTTCTTAGTATTTCTTCAATCTTTGACTCGTTAAACAAATAAAAATAAAGAGATCAGATCATGTGGAGGATCATAGCAAGTGCTATGTTCTTTTTTTTAATATCTTTTTTTGGTACAAGCATGTGCTATGTTCAAACAACTACTACTTGCAAGAACCTGTACTCCTTTGGTGCTTCATTAATTCAAAGAAAAGAAGATATGTCTTTGACATTTTATGCGTTGTTGACCACTTTAGTAGTCGATTAAGGAGTCCTGATTAAAGAGCACAGCATGATACCGCTTCAAATGCATCGAGAGAATTTCATTCACAATATTATGCACGATTCGCATCCCCTTCTTTCCATCCCTTCTTTCCCTTTTCTTTTTGCAGGGGCCTGATATAGACCCGCTAAGTCAAATTTTTGCACACCAAAGTCATAACACGAAGATAGAATATAGTTAAATACCCTATACACTCACTAGTCGCTTATTTGCATCATTGCATGCAAGCATGCATGCATGCTTTCGTACTCCCTATGCTCAATCAGAATTAGATGTTATGATATGGAGCAGTTTTCCCCAACTTATATCACCCAAAGAGACAAAAATATGGATACTATGAGGACAAGAGGCGCATAATTATCAAACGCCCCCAGTGCCAACCTCAAGGCTGCGAGTCAATACTTTTATAAGGTGGTTTGTCTCTGGTGTTATTAGTCCTCATAGTAGGTCCCCGTTAAAAATAGGACAAGGCAGAAAACTACCGATGCAAGTAAATTTCGTTTCATACTAGCTGGTATAACTTCAATACGGCTCATTGGTGATAACAAAAGTATTTATCTAGGTCTTCAGTCAAACTTTAGGTCTTCTTTCAATTGTTCTAAACATGTGTTACTCACATTCTGTTCATATACTCGAAAACTTCCGATTCTTTTTCAAAGTAAATTCTTTGGCAATATTGGTACAATGTGATCAAACCATATATAGCTGTGATTATATTTTGTTAATCAATCCTTTTGCATTATTAGATTCCATTAATCACTTGATAAATGAACATATTTTTCTCAATTTGACTGTTATAATGATGATTTGCACTCGCATCTCCATTTCCTAGATTAAGTACAATAACAATTGCAAAATAATATCTAGATTATAATGCTATAAGGTCCTTTCATTTATATGCGTGGGAGAGACAATTGCAATGCTTTCCCTGTCAAAAATATGATGGGGAAAACATTTCAGCCATCTACATATATATATATAGATAATCCATTCCTATGGCAATATTCCTTCAAGATACATGCATACTGGTTTGCATATCGTGTGAGTACACATCAAGGATGATGAGGTTTCACAACTAAATAAATGAAAGTGGATCAAGCATCATGCACTCCAATCTAACTTAAAAGCTAATTGGCATCCACCAAATTGTCCGAGTTTAGGAAGTTGATTTGCGCATGCTAATTAGGGGAGCTTTTTTCCTTCTATCTTTCTTTTATATTCCTTCGAGAATCTATGCACGTCGTCTTTGCATATGACGAGAAAACATTCATGCATCATTTGCACTAACGATATTTAACGATATTGTTCGATTAGTCGGTGCGTAAAACGTATCTATGACTATGATTATAGTAAAACGAGTCTAAAGTATGACTATGATTATAGTAAAACGAGTCTAAAGTAACTTTTACAAAAGACGATCTCATGCATAGTATATAACAACCAATTAATTACAAGAATATTCAATCATTCTTGCTGTTGAAACGATTCTGTATAATTTAAATTAATTGGTATCATCCATCACAAAAAGGGTTTAGTCGAATCATGTAATCTGCTAATGATTACGTACACACCGTTACTGTATGAAATTTATAGAGGAATTGCTGACTGCAAGAGTCAAAAAGGATGGGAAAGGAAGCACATGAGATTGTGAATATTAGTCTTTAAAGATCCCTTTATCTAAAGGATACACGAGGAACATATTCTAAATGTGGGGATAGGTGCCCTCATTAGGGCCAAAGGCCCTAAAAGTTGAGAACAAAGCTCCATCCTGGCTGTAAATAATTTGGAAGGGCAGATGCTCGTATGGCTGAGATTTTCTACTGAAAAGAACCGAAATAAGATTGATGCCTTTTATTAATCTGTAGCTCGCTTATTCCACTTTATATAAAATTATTATACGCAATTTATTAATCTGTAATCTCTTCTTTACATCTAACTTTTTTCTGAGTTTTCTCAATGATGGAATGGACTTCCAAACTATGCCTGAACGAAAATTTGGATCCTAATAGTATGTGTGAACAATCTTAATTTATTAAAAATTGTCACTATTTTAGCATCAATTCATAGTTTAAAATGGTATCTATATTATAAATTTTCACAGAATATTCATTCTAATGACAATATGCATTAATTAAATTACAAGTTTTTCTAATTTCATAAATAAGTTATGCACTCAAAAATACTTAAAAACATTTGTAGATATTACTAGAAAAAATATTTGTTCAGTTAGGAAGAAAATTAAAAAAGTGTTCAAAATTTTCAGTCTAAATGGTTAAGGAAAACATATAATGTATTTTCTGTTTTGGATTTGATTTTACTTATTGCAACAACATTACCATTATATTATAGTATCCCGTGGTGCTTTTTTCATATTTTATGGAAAATAAGTACATTGGGAACAACCAGAGTTAAAAAGCACTGCAAAATCTTGAGAGTCCCATATGAAAAGATGTTTACATTAAGAGAAGATTTACAATCAATCGAAGAATCACTACAACAAATGGGACCTTTGGCTATGTCTTAATTGGCAACAATTAAAAATCATTGTTAAAATCCACCTTTTGGCAACGATTTAACAAATCATTGCAATAAGTCTGACATTTTGTGATGTTTTATAAAATCATCGCTCAATGAATATTTTTTGCAATGATTTATAAGAATCGTCACAAAATGAGCTACCTTTTGTGACGACTTAGTTATTTCATCACCAGATGGCTAGCCTTTTGTGTCGAAAATACTAAATTGTCGCAAAATGTTGTGCTTTTGGCAATGAAATATGACATCATCGCCAAAAGTTTATGTTAAATAATTTATATTAGATGATAATTTCTTAAGGGAATTTCGATGAATTTTTGTATGTGATAGTATTCCTAAAAATAATAATGTTTAAAAGATAATTTTTTAATGTATTTAATAAGACATTTATATGCCTCATATCAAATGAATAGATCTCCTCAACCATACAAAACTTTGGATATATATTATGTTGCAATAGTTCGTATAAGACTATCTCTAAGATGCTTTCTTTAAAAGACAAAATTTCTTTTGGCATTGTTCTACTTTTCGCAAGCCCTATTTTGTGTTAAAGAACGTTGATAAGCATCTAACTTTTTCCTTCTTCTTTGTACTTTGTGATTGTCCATCTATTCAGGTAAGTCATCCAACTACTATGTATCATATGTTCTGGTTTAATAATACCCCTATTTATGTAAAGTGTTTTGCATGAATTCAAAGAAGGCCTAAGAGTTTTGTGTTGTTGTTTACAGTATTCATTACATCTAATCAAGATATGAATAACGCAAGTAATTATTGCAATTTTTCCATGAGTTTGATGCTTATGGATGATCATTTGCATAATAAACCCCTAAGATGATGTATAGGCTAGAAACTTGTGATGTAGCTCCTATGAAACTTATCAATGAAATATTCTGGGAGCCTAGGAGTCATAGCAAAAACTTTCTTTCTCGATTCATATGGTGTAACAATGCCTCATGCTTTAGTGTTTGTTTGAATTCAAACTTAGGTTACAAACTTGTAGTGATTAATCGAGAAGTAGTAACATTAGAAATTCATGTATAATTATGGATGATCCTTTGAATATTAAACCCCTAGGATGGTATATAGGCTAAAAACCCATGATTTTATGTAAGTTTGAACTAGTATTCTTCCATCGTTTTTTGATGTTATGGTGCATTAGGCAATTAACTTACCATATAAAGCAAAAATTTATTGACTAGTTCATTTTTTATGGATGTTCCCAGTTGAAAGGTAATTTATATTAACTTCTAATTTATTTTTAAAGTTATTAGTTAGTAACAATTGTTAATGTTTTATATTTTGTTTTGGTTTTTATGCTCTTTTAAACATTATGTATATAATAGAGCTCGACCTGAAGGGTCTATTGCAGAGGCTTATATAGCGAATGAATGCCTGACATTTTGTTTGATGTACTTAAATGACATTGAGACAAGATTTGATAGACAAGAATGTAACATTGATTTTGATCAAGATGGTGGCATGTTAGTTTTCTCTTAAAAAGTAAGACCACTTAGTGTCGGAAAATATGTGGAGTTAATTAAAGACAAATTTGAAATTGTCCATTAGTATCTTTTAAAAAATTACGAGGAAGTCGATACATATATGGAGTATGTATATTACTTTTCATTCAAATTTTCATATTTAAATTTTGTGTTTCAATCTATATTTCATGATCTCTACTAAATTTTTTAAATAGATTCGATCAGAAGCAAAGGGATTGTTACTGTTGAAGAAATGAATAAGATTAAGCTCCCATCATGGTTTATGACTCAAGTAATTTATATACTAATGGAATATTATGAACTTATGACAATTTGTATCTCAAATTAACTTCAACTATATTTTGTCTTACAAATGATACAGTTATATAACTATAACATGTAACATTATATTCTTTGGCATGTGGGCTTCATATGCGTGGGGAAAATATACATGTTGCATTGTTAATAGAATTAGATTTCACATACAAGATCGAGATAGTCAACTTATAAGTCAAAATTGTGGGCTTCTTATTAAGGGATGTCATGAGGAAGATTTTATTGACTTCTATGGTGTTATGTCTATTATAATAGAATTGCATTATATCAAGGATAAAAAGGTTGTTCTATTTAAATGAAAATGGTTTGATCTTGGTGATATAAAAGTTAATGAAAATATTACTAGCTTCAATTTTAGTAAGACATGGTATAATAATGACCCATTTGTCCTTATAAGTCAAGTGAAGCAAGTATTCTAACTCAACGATACTATATTGGGCAACAATAGGAAAGTTAATCAAAAGTTTCAACACTAAAATCTCTTCGATTTTTTTGAAAGGGATAATGTCTAATGAGTGAGAAGGTTGATGAAGTATATCAAAAAATTTAATCAGAGTTGAATAATGAGCATTCAAAAGAAGATGTAGATACATCATCATTCCATAGGAGAGATGTTGATCCCAATTTAGTACAAGTGGATAAAGTACAAGTCAATCTTTTCATAGAAAGAGATGAAGACTATACTTAGTATGAATTATGTGACAATGATGATACTTTAGCCGAATATAATAATGATGAAGACTTTAATCATAATGTAATTAATGATGATGATTTTCAAGGTCTTGATCATGATGATTGAAAGGCAAAAAAGTTTCGTTTATATTGTTTGAAATTTATTGTTGATGTTTGAGTTATGTTATTGCAGATTGTTAATATTTCACTATATTAATGTGCACTGTTGATGCTTCAATAATGTTAATGCATATCGTTATTATTTTCTTGATATCTAAACATAATAATAATGCCAAAATAAGCAAACATGAATAACCCTTTAAACATAAACACATCTAGAAACTTTGACCTTATTTCATTTAGTCAATACTAAAATAAATAAAGACAAACTATGTTCATGTTTCAAAATTTTTTTTGAATACTGTTGATGTTTGACTTATGTTTATACGAAATATTGATGTTTGAGTTATGCTAATGTAGAATGTTGGTGTTTGAGTTATGTTTATGTGAATGTTGATGTCTGAGCTATGTTCATGTAGAATGTTGCTATTTGAGATATGTTTATACGAATTGTTGATGTTTGAGTTATATTAATGCGGAATGCTACTGTTTGAGATATGTTTATGTAGATTATTGATTTTTGAGTTTTTTTTATGCGTATTGTTGATATTTGAGTTATATTAATGCACAATGTTCATCTTTAAGTTATGTTTATGCATAATGTTCATACGGATTGTGGATGTATGACTTATGTTTATGCGGATTGTTGATGATTGACTTATGTTTATGCGTGACGTTGACATTTGAGTTATAGATATCCAATATAATGGCACTTGGTAGAAACAAAGGAAAGAAGGTGACAACTATCGAAATTGTTCCTCCCCAAAAACCACCAGATTAATCCAACCCTAGCTAGCAACAATAATCGAATTCATTCACTAATGAAGCCAATCAGCAACAATCTCCATCTGCCTCAACTGGTGTTGAGGGATCTTTAGATTTATATTTCTTTACCACCTATAATTAGACTTATGCTCAAATATATGTTTACATGCTTAATGCTTTTTTTTTCTTATGATTATTCTTTTATTGTTAGGTTTTAATACCGCCATCAGAAAAAGAGGTAGAGGTATAACTAAAGGTTGTGAGTTGCAATGTATAAATGTTCCAATGAAAAGCAAATTGCCTATACATATTGATACCTCACAAGGTTATCCTATTGATAATATTTAATCAGCAAAATTGTCCAGTGAGTTAGGGGCCATTGCCAAGACTGAATTATCTTGGCTTCAGTGTACCAAGCAATTGAAGGAAGAAAACCTGCTACAAAATTCTTTGGATAAAGTTTAAGTAATTTCTCAATGTATTTAATTATATGCATTTATGTTTTACTTAGTTAAAGATTAATTTCACTTTTATTTGTTGTTCACAGTTGAAGTTCAATATTTTCGATATCTACAACCATGAAGTTTCAAGTTCTGTGACTTCACAATTGAAACAAAGGGCCAAGGATCATTGTTATTGATTAAATAAATAATAAAAATGTTTTCCTTCGGATGATAAGGCAAGGAGGCATATCCCCGAACGGATGTCTCCAGAAAATTGGAGCCAAATACGTGATTATTAGGTCTCTACCAATATTAAGTTTGTCTTTTTTCTTTTCACATTTGCTTCCATTAATCTTGTTACATAATTTAATGACTATTTCTTTTCTTTATTTAGGAAAAGTGTGAGAAAGCCAAGGTTAATAGAGGAAAAATGAAAACTCCTCACATCCAAGGATCCAAATCATTTGTTATATTATGAAATGAATATGTAAGTTCTTTATTTAGCAATTATAATTATATCAGTAAATACAATATTATAATTGCTAAATAAAGAACTTACATATAAGGAAAGTCAAGGGTAGACGTCAAAAGAAGTGTAAAATAACTATATAAGTATAAAACTTTGTTTTAATTTCAATTTTATTTATTTATGTAGTACTAACTATTGATATTTAAATGGAATATCGATTTTTTTTAAAAAAATTTAGAATAAGATATAGGAGTTGTTGTAAAGATCATTGTCTAACGGAAATCAGCCAAATGTAGATGAGATTTACAACAACATTTTGCTACATCATGGTCTTGGATTTGGCCCTAATCCAACTGATTCATCCTCATCAAAACTAGTGTTGGGTCTTATTTTCGAAACCTAACTCTTACTCAGATAACAAATATGTTGGGCACTGTTTCTCGAACCCAACTCTTGTGAAATCATAATCACTGAACTTATTCTAATGAAGTTTCCTTAACCATCATTGAATGCTCTTCTTGCTTTGATACCATGCATGGTTATTACCATTTAACCCTCATTAGTCATCCTCGGTTAATCTTCATTATAAAATATCGTAGTGTTGGGCCATATCTTCCAAATCATTCTTATACTGAAGCAAACATTCTATGCTCAACTTCCATATAGATATTTTGCATCTTAGAGGATGGGTAAAAAAAATCTATTCCTTCAGTTCGCTTGATAGTTTTATGTCTCTAGTTTATCTAGACATACGATTCATCTTATTTGCAGGTCGAATAACGAAGTTATGGCTGAAAGAATTCAAACATGGTTTTGACCTCAATCATATTGCACATATCTTGGGACAAAAGGCATAACTTGCTCTATGGTTTTCAGATCAAGGTCATTCTAGGAGGGTTCGAAAGAGGACTTCAAGATCTGTAACTTTCATAAGACCTTGAAGACAAATTCCATCATCTAAAGGGTCAAAAATGGAGCAGAAGATAGCATCAAATAAATAGTGTACAGAAGAAGAAGTTTAGGTCACATAAGTAGAAAGCATACGAAACAAAAAGCAGATGAATCAGAAAGTAGACGAAGCAGAAACCAGAAGAAGTAAAAAGCAGACAAAGCAAAGCAGATGAAACAAAGCAGACAAAGTAGGGTCAACTTAAGATGAAACAAAGTCAACTTAAGACGATGCAAATCTTAAGACGATGCGTTTTTACAAATGATACATCTCTATAGATGATATGATGTCATCAAAGACGATATATCTTTAGAGACAATACATCTTTACAGACGACGCATCTTTTAGGATGAATTACGTCATCACAGACGATATGATGTCATCACAGACAATACGTCTTTATAGACGATACATCTCTTAAGACAAATGACGTCATCATAAACAATACGATGTCATCACAGACGATGTGTCTTTACAGATGATACATCCTTATAGACAATGCATCTCTTAAGAAGAATGACGTCATCACAAACAATATAAAGTCAACACATACGATACGTCTTTACAGACGATACATCTTTACACTTCCAAGCATTTCCCTTTCTAAGGACCATAAATTTCAATCCAAAGGTCCAAAAATTCCATACTATATAGTGTTAGAAAGCTAAAAGAAAGACCTACAACTTTCTAGAAGACAACTTGGTCTAATTCAGCCTAGATCAATCCAAATTTCTTTTCCTTAAGTCATAACACAAATTTTACCCTACGAAAGGCTTGAAATTTTGCATTTTGCAAACTTGGAATGTCATGAGCTTAACCATTCAGTTACTAAATTGACTTCATTAAACTCTCAAAACTCAACTTATTTGTCTCATCACATCTAACTATATTTGATCAATCATAATTCCTATCTTGCCTTCCTTTAAATCTCACTTAAGCGTACGTGTGTATATGTATATATATATATATATATATGTATATATATATCCACAATTTATGCTCAAAAACTATCTGTTCAAGCTGATAATCATCTCAATATCATCCATACACAATTCATATTTCCTTCACAGCAAAAGAATGAGGTTTTACAAATCTTTAATGGCATTCTAAGCCACATTATATCATCTTCTCAGAATCTTAAATTTATATACGGCTCTTGAACAAACAAACTTTGCTTTCCTAAAATCAACTCAAAATACAAATTGAGCAAATTTGGAGAATTTCCTTTAGGCTCTTGATCACTTGATC
>JANSVA010000002.1:18553520-18571658 GCA_025504915.1 Erythroxylum reticulatum | reverse complement strand
AATTAATTTAGATTCTAATAATATACATGTTTCCCATACATCTCCATGTATATGTATATTACTTACAAAAGAATCTTAATACCTTATGACTAGATATGTAATGCTCATATAAATAAAACCAAACTCTTTTATTTTATTAATAATAAATATTTTCATTACAAAAGTAACTGGAAGAAAATTACGTTATATGTAAATACATTTGCTTTCCAAGGAACTATATTTACATAACTCCAACAAGGTGAACCAGTCGCTTAAGGCCAAATTAGAATGTAATAACAAAAGTTAAAACGTTATAAACGAAATTTGACCAAGCATGAAAAGATGGTCAAACAAATACGTGGCCCGAATTATGTCAATACTAGTAACGATGAAATGAGTCTTATTTTGTACATCATTATTTTGTTAGCGTTTGTAAATAAGATTTAATGATATTTTATTGTTTATATAAAATGCTTCTGAATTCTATTTGTTGTTAAATGATATTTGTGTATAACAAACTAATAATTATAATTAACATGGTAAAATTTTAGTCATAATATTTATTAAAAATTAAAAAATATCTAAAAAGATTTAACCTACAATTGTAAAATCGTCACTTAGACAAACATAACCAAATTTTTTCTTGATGACTGCAATATCATCGCTAATAATTTTGGGTGATGATTCAAAATTCGTTGCTAAATAATACGTTTACAATAACGTAGCTAATAACATTTAGCCACAAAAACTAAATGTACCAAAATATCATCAGCAATGATTTGTCATATCGTTGTGTATCTCTTTTCACTATGTATTCAGATAGTAGCAAAAAATAGTTAACTACGATTTGGTTAAAGCATTGCCTATACTATTTTGGTTCTGAGATTTTGTGATGATTTGGACTACAATTTAATATTGTTGCTAAATAATATCCGCATCAAATTAAGGACTTTTAACGAAGAAAATTTGTCAATAAAAGCCCCTTCTGTTGTAGTGAATAAGGTTATCAAGTCATGCAGCAACCACTATGGGGCCGTTAAATTTTAACTGATATAAACTATGTATAAGAGGATATTAAACATTCTATGACTGAGAAGATGATTAATTTCTTTACACAACATAGACTCTCTGATTCAACTAATAATTTAATCGAGAAGCACATAAGGAGGTTTGATTTCATACTAGATGACTGTGGAATTTGTTTCGTGCTAGAGGGTATAAGTAGAGCATCTAAGGACAAACTTGAAAAGAGTGTGGTCTTGAGTTGGAGAACCTTTTCGTAGATGCACATTCTATAGTTTGACTTCAGGTTCTATATGTTTGTTGTTGTTTGATGGAAAGCAATCAAGAGAAACTTGTCTTAGATAGTTCTTTGTTAAATCCAAGTAGATTTCACTACCTTATAGCTTGGAGAACATAGAAAGTCATTTGATAAGGAAATAAAAACCTATTAGGGAAGTGACTGGTCCAAAATGGTAACTCATTCATTTATGAATTTGATTTCTCAATAAGAAAATTAATTTTGATTTTAGTTGGTAACCCAGAGTTATGTAGAGTTCGTGGCTAATCTAAATTATTTATGATTATGTGTGTATTTTACTATCATAAGTAAAACCTTTAATCATTAATTTAATAAAGGAAACTTTTAATAATCTTATGGAATGTTGTCATACAAATAAAAGATTTTTTTATGTTGCTTATTTTATATTTAAAAATGCCCCTTATCTTGTGTATGGCCTTATTCTCATTGTTTAAAAAGATGTACCTTAGAGGAGTGATTTGTCAAATTTATTTCCTATTTAAAAATTTCGAATGAATTCACCTTATTTAAAAAGATTAGTCATTATTGAATAAGTTCTAAACTTTATTTGAAAGTAGATTTTTCTAACATGTGAAATTAGAACAAAGTCGAGACTGACCTCATATCTTGACTTACAAATTTTTTTTATACCTTTGTTTCTAATGAACTGTCATTAGTGCATATCTATAAGAATGTCTTGAAAATTTTCTCAATGCTCATAGTAATTGTAGATGGAGGAAGAAGATGAACACTATATAATATGGGTTGGCCATTAAGAATAAATTTTATTAGTTATAATCTTCCTTTGAGAGAAGGGAATTTAATTGTTCATATTCAAGTTTCATAAGTGGAATAATCCCATATTAGAATGAGAAATAAGGATAATGTGAGTTATATAACAAGTATTACTTATAACCCCATTGCCATAAGGTTTTAAATTGAGGTATAATATCCTAGTTGTATATAGCTCACTTAGATATAATCTAATTTCTACCCAGGCTCCTTTAAAACCCTTCATTGGTATTACAGCTAAGTTAGCAAAGTGTAATAAATAGAGATTCATGAATTTAGGTCAGATAAGCCGATGATTTGTGGAGTCACTCAAATAGCTTCGCAGGAGCTGTAGATTCAAGGAGAGCTAGTCTAATATATCCAGTTTATGAGTGGGAGATGTTAGAAATCCACAAGTGAAGTAATCCCACATCAGAAAGAGAGTCTAAAAGTAATTAGAGGGGTGTGAAGATATTTCATAATGAAAGCCTTTATTATGAATTTAGATGCATGAATATCATCAAACTCTTATAAGAGTTCGGTATAACAAGCATGATAATAATAATAATAATAATAATAATAATAATAATAATAATAATAATAATAATAATAATAGGATATTAATGAAGGAAAGATTATGGATCTTTATTTTTTATTAATTTTAATGAAATTTATAGTTACATGGTTGTTTAGTGGCTTTCTTAATTATTAAAGTAAAAGAAATGTAATATGACATAGGTTCACTTTACATTAACCCTTTTCTTACCATTAAACTAATTTACAAATTTCCCAATTGTTATGATATTAGTAGCAGTTAGAAAGCATATCATCACTAAGAGAAGGAACTAAGAGTCACCTATTAATTCTTAGGAGGAGATAAAAGTGGTGAAGAGGAAGCATTTTGTGTCTAGTTCCCATTATTAGGATATATATTAAAGGATAAAATTTTGACTCAAGGATCTAATAAAATGGATATGTACCATAAAAAGATGGAGCTTGTCATAGTTAGAGTAAATATGGAGAGAGATAGGGACGGAAAAAGGTTCACTTTGTTTGTGAACTAAATTCAAAATTTGTTAATTTTTATAGGTCTACATCATTATTTGAAAATGGAAGATGTTGTTTACAATACCATAAAGGTAAAACGACGACTTAAAAGGAGATCTATTAACTATTTTGGTTTTTTTAGTACATGTTCTTCATCATGGAACAAATTATAGATTAAAAAATATGAAAAAACTTCTAAAGCCTAAAAAAGAAGTAACTAAACTAAAGGTATAAGTATCAAGAAGAGATAATGTTAAAACTGATTTCTCTTTATCAACTAGGAATCAAGATATTAAATGGTTTAAGTTCTTAAAGGGAGGGTATATAGCTTCAAAATATCCAATAAGAAGTTGATAATGTGAAAGAGGATAGAGACTATATTTTCGAGAGTGAAAAGGAGACATATAAGGATGTGCTTAGTTTCGTGGATGCCAATGATGATAAAAGTATTAAGAGACCTAAAGATGGAAGGTTGTTAGTAATTAGGATATCAATGAGCATGAAAATTGAAGAGGATCATATGAATGAACAACATGATAATCTCCTCTATACAAGGTGTTACATTAAGAATTAGGTCTTTAATAAGATTATAGATGAAGGGAGTTATACAAATGTGCCTAATATGTAGTTAGTAGATAAGTTGGGGTTACCAAATACAAAATACCTTAAATTGTATAATTTAAAATGGTTGAATGATAGCGTGAATGTTAGGATAACAAAGTAAGTATTATTTTCTTCCTCAATTAGGAGGTATAAAAATGAGTTACAATATAATATGTTTCCTATACAAACTAGTCACGTTCTTTTAGGACGTGTTTAGTAATTTGATAGGAGAGCTATATATGATGAGTAAAAGAATTGTTATTCAAACAAACTACACTTACTTTATTATCATCGAAGCAAGTTTATAAAGATTAACCAAGATTTATGAGAATGAAAAAGAAAGATTGAGGGGAAAGAAGTAAAAGCAAACATATGAAGATAATATAAATACTTTATTAAATAAAAATATGAGGAAAAGGAAGTGAGTAAGAGTAGAGGATATGAGAGATGCATTCTTAGACAAGTGTTTAATGATTTCTTATTTATAAAGATTTTTTGCTTTCTCTTGACGTTAATACTAATGATACTTTTCTTAGTGTTATTATTTAACTTTTCCAAGAATTGAATGATATCTTTTAAGAGGATATTCCAAGTAGGTTACAACTTATGAGAGGTATAAAGCCCTAAATCAAGTTAGTCCCTGAAGCTCAAATTCTAAACAAGCCAGCAGATAAAACAAATTCTAAAGAGGAAAAATGTATACAAAGTGTATGAAATTTTAGAGAAGCATTATATGAGAGAGAGCTTGAGCCTTTATGTTGTGCCTATCTTATTATTACCAAATAAGAATCAATCTTAAAGATTGTGTATGGTCATTATGCCGTCAACAATATCACTATAAAGTATAGACATCCTATCCTTAAATATGCTTGATGCATTGTAAGGTGTATATTTTTCTCTAAAATTAATAAAATACCAAATTAAGATTAGAGAAGTTAACGAATGAAAAACTACTTAAAACTAAATGTAGTTTTTATGAATGGTTAATAATGCCTTTTGGTTTAGGTAATGGACCTAGCACTTTTATGAGACTAATGAATCATATTTTGCAGCTTTTAGGCAAATTTATTGTTTTATTTTAATGATATTCTTGTATGTTGTAAGGCCTTAGACGAGAATGTTGACCATTTAGGAAAGGTACTGCATATGATTAGACAAGAAAAGTTTTGTGTGAATTTTAAGATTATTCATTTTACATTAAGTAAGTTGAAATTATTAGTTATAAGGTGAGTGTAAAGAGAATAAAAGTAGATAAAGAGAAAATGAACCCCATTAAAGAGTGACAAACACCAAAGACCATGAGTGATGTTAGGAGTTCATATAGTTTGATTAGTTTCTATAGAAATTTTGTTAAGAAATTTATCATAATTGATGCACTTTTGACCGAGATAGTGAAAAGGAGTATATGATTTAAGAAGGGTGATGATCAAGAGACAATTTGTAACTTATTGAAAGAGAAGTTTAAGCTCAACTCCTTTATTAGCTTTATCCAACTTTGCCTATACCTTTTAGATTTAGTATAATGCTTTGAGTGTAAGAATTGGTTCAATTTTGATGCAAGACAGGAAATTAATAGCATACTTTAGTGAGAAACTTAGTATAGTAGCCTTGAGTTACCCAATTTTTGTTAAAGAAATATATGTGTTAGTGACAACGTTAGAGACTTGGCAATACTAGTTGTGGTATGAGTTTATGATACCTATGGATAATGAATCATTAAAATATGTTTGGAATTTAATTAAGTTTAGTGAAATACATGATAAATGGGCATAATTCATTAAAAATTTTCCTTTTATGGTCCAATATAGCAAAGTAAGAAAATGTAACTACTAATGGGTTTTTTAAGAGACATGATTTATTGAGTACTTAATATATTAAATTGATATGTTTTGAGCAAATTAAACTTTTATATGTTAATGATCCTAATTTTGGTAATATGTTTAAAGCATGTGAAAATTCTTCATTTTGGAAGTTTTATAGGTATGAAGGATATTTGTTTAGTAAGAATTTGATATGTGAATATAAGGGAGGCTTAATGGGTTATTTTGGAGTTAACAAGAACTTTGAAATTTTAATCTTTTAATAAATTTTATTTTGAACTTATTTAGGTCTAAAAAGGTAAAGATTCATAATTTTTTTGTAGTGGATAGGTTTTCTAAATTTGAATATCTTATCATATGTTATAAAACCAATGATGTATGTTACATTACTGAATTATTTTTTATTGAGATTGTTATATCGTATGGAGTTCCTAAAACCACTATTTTGGATATGGATATAAAGTTTTTAAGTTAATTTTGGAGAAATTTATTAGAAAAAGTGGGAACTAAGTCGTTATTTTCTTTAACTTGCCATCCATGGGCTAAAGGTCAATAGAGATGATCAATAGGACTAGGTGCTTTATTGCATGCTATTATTAGTAAGAATCATAAAACTTAAGAAGAGCCTTTGCCTTTCATTGATTTTGCTTATAATGGGATTGTCCATAGTGTTACAAGTTATTCTCCTTTTGAGATTTTTTATGGATTTAACTCATTATCTCTTTTATATCTTGTTCCTATTCATTTAGGTGAAAGAGATAGTTAAGATGAGAAAATAAAAGGGTTAAATTGGTGAAAATTTTATACAAAGCAAGGTGGAACATTATGAACATGACCCAATATATACAAAGAAAACTAAAAAGAGGATAAAACAAATGATATTTGAACATGGAGATTGGGTTTCGGTACAATCAGTGATGGAAATGGGTTAGGCCAAACTTGACTCAACCCTTACCTATTGAGGCCCCCGATTAGGTTAAAGTCCAAGCCTAACCGGGCTAGAGGCTGCTTGAGCCCGAGACTATCTAATAATTTTTTTTCAATATAAGTACAAAACAATTAGAAGTGTCAAGTCTTAGACTAAGCTGGGCTTGGGCCGCCTGATCCCAAGTTAGAGCCAAAACTAAGGTTTGATTGGGCCCAAAAATAGACCGAAGGCCCAGTCAAACTAGTCTAGCTTTTTAACTTTAGACCGGTCCAAACTTGTACCTATTTTCCATCCTTAGGTATAGTTAAGAAAGAAGAGGTTTCTAAGCAAGTATAAATCAAAGGTGTAGCTAAAAAGAGATAAGCTTTTTTAATTCATAACTATAGTGAATAATATATCTTACAAGATTGACTTTTCAGGTAAGTATGGTATCCATACTACTTTCAGTATTGATGATCTATCTGTTTTTATTATGAAAATAAAAATGGTGATTTGAGGATAATTCCTTTTTTAAAAAGGGGAAATAATGGGAATCAAGTATCTACTTAAGTTACATAAGATTTTAAGTAAACGAGAAGTAAAGACGAGCTTAAAAAATCACAAATATTTTGAATTAGGTGCCAAATTTTATTGGAGATCCATTGGAGAATATTACAGGACTATTAACAAGGAGTAGGGCAAAGAAGGATAAAAAAACTCTTAATGACTTAATATTGGATCTTTACGTAATAAGTGAATCTTTGTTACTTTAAACATAATGTAATCGACATCAGTGTTATGTTGGTTTTCAACATTAGTCCTATGCTAGCTTTTGAGAGTAAGAGAAATAAAAGAAAATTGGTGCTAAAGTGGCACTTGTGACTATTGTCAAACTTATTATAATTTATATTTATATAATTCTAGAACAAAATTAGTGTCAATATGAAAATTGTTTCGATGTCAAACTCATAGAGTTAGTTATTTTAATTTTTTAAAAATTTCATATTTATGTTTAGATATGGATTAAATTTTTTCAAAGCTATTTATTTTTTCCTGATTATATTATATTAAAAATGTTAATTTTCTTTTAGGAATCTAGTTCTTAGGTAGTTTATGCTTAGAAAGGTTATCTTATTTAGTTAGTTAGAAGATGGCATTATTCATTAATCAAAAACACTAGTTGAGTTTTTGTCCATTCTTTGATTAGAGAAACTCTTACATTTAGTTCTTAATAACTTATGACCTTATCTAGCTTGCTAATGAAGATCAACCTTAGAATCTTATCACTTTCATCTCATTTTTTGTAAGTCTGATGACTTATATCCTTTCTTTTTGTTTTGAATCCTTTTCTTAAATCAAACTTATTTTGATAGAATAATCCTTGGTACTTGTTCATATTGTTCTTGATTCTCATTAGTCATATTGATAAGGCAATTTCACTAAGATAATAAAATTTTTAAGAAAGAGCTATGCATTTATATCACCTTAAGAAGTGATAATCCGTTCATTATCATCTTCTAAAACCATTATCTTATTATTGTTTCTTTTGATAAGAACAAAGTTATAAAATAATGGATTCACATATTTTAACCTGAAAATTCTAAAAATATGTTTTATAAGAGAATAATTTCTTACCAAAGCTATAATATACTTATTTAGCTTACTTTTTTCCTGATTCCTTAAAATGGCATCATAAGGAGAATTTATAAGTTAAGCATGGTTAGAAATTAAATAATCTATAGTTTTAGAAATATTTAATTCAATATCACCCTTTATTTTGAAGATGAAAGCCTTAAGCTCTGATTTGATGACCCTGTTCTTCTTTATACATTTGTAAAGGGATTGACCATTTTACCATAATATACCATCCTTTATGGACTACTTTCTACAATATAACACATGAAACCAATTAATCATTATAACTAAAAGGTACCTTCTAATTTGGTTTAAATAACCGAAGTGAACCGTTTTAGGATTATTATCAGAGACTAAAGGATTTTTTAAACTTATCCAAAAGTCTGTTTTTAAGTGTTTCCAAGATGATTATCATTTGTATAGGCTTATAATTGTGTTATTGTTATTGTTTGTATGTGTTTTAAGTGTTTGATTAGTTTAGAGCAAAATTTTTATCTTAATTTTATGTTACAAGAGGTATTTGATGTGTTTGTGATTGTATGGAAACAAGAATATGAAGAAAAGAGAAGATCCTAGTGCATACAAGCTGGTCACAATTGTGAAAAGCAGACAAATAGTAATTCTAACAAATTTCAGCTTTTCCATCTCGCCAGTTTATTTCGTATTTTAACATTTGGGGGTTATTTTTGGAACCAAATTAAGTGAGGAAACCCAATAAAGAACCATAGAAGTCTCAAGAACTATTTAAGAACAAGAAAAACATTAAAAAATGCAACAACCATTAATCAAAAGTGGAGAGATCAAGAAAAACTTTAGGAAATTCTGGCATTCTAGATCAAGGCTTCAATAGAGTCTTTATTCTTGTCCTTTATTTCTATCATTATCCTTGATGTGTAATTGGAATTATTTAATGTTAATAAGGATTTCTATATTTAGATTAAGAATTATTTTGGAATTATTTTGCTACTTTTAATTATTTATGATTTCAATACATACTTACATGTTTGTGATAATTTTTAGTGCGTAAACTTGACAACAAATCAAGAAAGTGAGTCAAAGTAATCATCGCTAAGTTGTACAACAAGGGTTGGAAATTTAATAGATCTAAAATTATCAAATTAATGATAAATCAAAGAGAGATCTTGGTTGTGAAATTGATTACCTTATAGATTACTTCATATCTAATTGAATAAGTTAGGGATAGATTTGTGAATTGAGAGACTACAAATCTGTCAATTTCGATTTAATTTCGGATTAGTTGATTAGATCTTGAGAAAGAGTAATAAAAACATTAGGAAGTCTAGGAATTATTCCTAAGCATTCAATCATGATCAAACCCTAATTTCAATTGGCAGCTCACTGTTTATTTGATTACTTGTTTTGTTTATTTAATGTTTTAGTTTCTGTTATTTAATTTTAAATTGAATGTTATATTCAAATTGTTTAGGTGTTTACAAATCCTCATGAGAGTGATAACCCCTTATACTAAAAGATACGATTTGTATACTTGTAGGTATTGAGAGTTTTATTAGATATAAAACTTGATTAATAGTAGTCAATAAATGTAAGTTGAAAATGTAATAGGTGACTATGTTAACATATTGGAGTCTACATTGGTTGCATAGATTCACTAGCCATTAAGAAACTAATTGACCACTTAACCATATTAGTTTATAAATGTTCCTTTAAGAGATACATTAGTCGACTAATATGGTTATGTGGTTGTCTCAACAGCTAGTTAATCTATGCAATTAAAGTACATTAGTCGATCAATATTTTACACTATTATATTAATGTTTTGTAACTAGTCTTTGTAAAGTCCAGTTTTTGGCTCCAACAACAATTAGGGGTCTTAAAACTATATAGATTTTCTCATTTTTTATTATCTAAAAAAAATTTGAGTGTCTTTTACGCATTTCTATGTTTTCTTTAACTATTTAAGTATTATTTGTCTTATTTTGAATTAGTAAGCCTTTTTGATATTATCAAAGTAATAAAGTGAGATATTTTAAATTGTAAGATTATATTAGAGTTTTTATTTTTTATATTTGGGGATTTTCAAGTAGCTTTGAGGTTCCTCTTCACTTTAGAGTAAGATTGTAAAACAGTTCCCATTTGCTAAGTAAAGGTTGTATAAAAGTTATCTTTTACCTTAAAAAGAAGAGATATAATGGAAGTCCAAGAAGCTTTATAGTGGAAATCTAAAAAAAGTCCTAAGAGTGCATATAGGCATGAGTTATTTGTCAAACCACTATAAATTAGTTTGCATCTCTCTTCTCTTAATCTTTTTGCTTTATTGCTTAAGTGCATTATTGAAATTCATTATTTCATTTTATATTTTCATTGTTTCTAAATTGTGACCATTAAATCACTAAGTGACTAATTCTTAGTTTAAATTTTATAAACGCCCAATTCACCTCCCCTCTTAAATTCCATTAAGGACTAACTAGTGGTATTTGTTGGGTATTGATCTTACATTACATGCAATAAAAAATAGAAAACAACAACAGAAATATAAAACAAAAGCCAAAAAGCCAAGAACTTTTAAATGTGATTAGATGTAACTTTAACAAAACATGAACTTAAGATGTGTACCTTACAATCTCCTTTATTCTTCATTTTCTTCAACTCTTCGAATTGTCATAAACAACAAAGACCAAAGGAGGACATCTCCAATGATAACCATGCAAAGAACAAATCATGAAACCTCTTAGGAAGAATTAATAGAACATACACAAAGTGCTAGTTTTGTGATACATTCTTTGAGAGAGTGTTTGTAGAGAGTAAGAGAGGATGATGAACACTTCACCAAAAAGTCTCTTGTTTTCACACAAAACTTACATGAAAATTGACATTTCTTACACCTTTTAGCCTTCCACTAACCCCCAACATCAATGGAGAGTTAGTGGGAATTAAGTGGCTTTTAATCCCACTTAATTTAGCATGAAACTTCCACCCTTTCTTTAAAGGGTAATTTTTTCATCTTGCTTATTAAATGGTAATTTTGTCACCTTACCTAATAAGAAAGATTCACATGTGTCAATGATTCACACTAACACATTTGTATTGCTTAGTCATGCATCTCTCATATCTTGGATCCCTATCTAAAACCATTTTACTTCTTTGCATCTTCAATACGTGTGACCCATTAGGTTCCTAGTTATGTCAATCACTTGAATTAACACTTAATTCAAGCAAGTCATAAATGGTATCTAGCAACACATCATGACCCCTAATTGACTGGAAAGTTGGTGGTTTGATTACAAACCCTTTTATTGACAATGTTCCTATGTAATTCATCCTTCCACCATCTATACCCCATTTGGTTTAGAGTATGGTTAAAGTGTCAACTCCCGCTATACTGACTACGTCACATCTAGCTCAAGTGATGTTAGTTCTTATCCTTGAGGCACATTACTCAATTGGATATGTCACTGAAGACTATCTTCATGAAATTTCCACTCTAGCCAGAGATTCCTGAGTAATGATCTCAATAAGAGGTTGTGGGTATCATCTCCTTCTATCAGGAGTGGTGAATCCTTTATTGGCTTCTCAATTACTTTTGAATACCTTAAGCTATACCTAATCACCACCCTATGAGAAACCTCTAAGAGGCAATAAGGAATGGAGTTAAAGTAGTATCCAAGATATCCTTAAGCACCTCAAGTTTAAGGATATTTGCATTATTGCTACGATGAGACCATCATTGACACTAGAATAAATTATCCATATGATTGTCTCATGGCAGGTCATCCAATATACCTACAACTTTTAGCAAGCATCCATATGTTAACTCTAAACAACTCATGCTTACAGATTATAAGATCACTACTTGATCTAATCAAGGAGTATAGCATGTGCTAATCTGTCTAGATTAACAATGTCCCGTCTCATTAATTCTATGACTACGGATAATTTAGATACTAACATAATTACACATGATAGGAATCTCATTATCATGAGCTCATCATGATTTCCTTCATGCTATGTAATGCATCAAGGACTTCATTAATTCGATTTAAGATCACTATCAATTCATAAAGAACATGAACATCAAATTAACAAAAAAACCTTTTATTAATTAAAAAGATTTGTACAATAAGTACTAAAGGTGATTGCCTTTAGAGCACTTATCTAACAATATTAAAGTGGGTCTATTAGTCTAACATTTTAACAAAATACTATAACAAAAATTATAATGAAATATTTAAGAGCATCATCATCATCATCATTTAACTAAGAGGGATAAAACATTAGTAAAGCCTACTTCTTTAATGGAGCCGTCTATCTCTATTAGAAACCAAATATGAAAATTTTCTTAATGGCTAAAAATGTTTGTTTGTAGGAAATTATGTCAACTAGTTTATTTACTCCTACTAAATTATTTATGATAGAAAAGTTCCCAAGTTGTAAGAGGAATGTGTCCTCAAAATAAGAGACTCGTTTCCTTGAATAGCAAAGGTTTTTCACATTTTATTTTTGTGATCTATAAAGAGATTAATTTAATAATGTCTCTATGTATGAAATGGCCGTAAAATTTGGCATACGCTAGAAGTTCACATAAGGTAACAAATCAATTAAAGGATCATAAAGACTACATACGAATGTGCCAATATGAATTATTTCAAATGAAGTATGATGAAAGCATATCTAGCATGTACACTAAATTTATTGATATTATTAATGCCATTAAAGGTTCTAGAAAGACCTACATAATGTTGAAATGGTTAAAAAAATTACTTAGGTCACTTTTGAAGACATAGGAAGCTAAAGTAACGATCAATAATAAGCTAAAGATTTATAACAATACAACTAGATGAGCTTATTAGATCTCCTCTTACATATGAAACAATTCTCCAAGAGCTACAAGAGGAAACAATGCTTACATAGAAAAATAATTTAGCATTCAAACCTTGAAAGAAAGAATTAAATGAAGAGGAAGAGACATCAACTAGTGAAATTGGTGAAGAGGACATTGCCTTATTCACTAGAAAATTCAAGAAATTCTTAATAAAAACTCATTAAAATAAAGGAATTTAAAGGTGGTAAGATGTATTCAAAATGAAATTAAATAATATTATTTTCTTTAAATATAGAAAACCTAAACATATAAAGTACCAATGCCCTCTCCTAAAAGAAAACGATAGATATAGGAGAAATGAAAAAAAGTTAAAGAGGGAAAAGGAAAAAAAACAAGCCACTTAAAAAGCGCCTCCTTTTGGGATGACATAAATGAATTCAATACTGAGCATTTGATGAGGTACTCTCCAACTCTAGATATTGTAATAATTATAATGATATTGATTTGACATATAATGAATTAGTTAAAATCCTTAAAATTATAAGCATAAAACTAGAAAGCCACTTTCCAAACTCAAAGAGACTTAAAAGAATCTAGATACATGCATAAGTGAGAACTAAAAGATAAATAGTGAATTACATAACATCAGAGCATCCAAAAGTATGGCCATTATTAATAATCATGACCTAGATGCATTAGGATCTTAAGAATGAAGCATTGAAGAAAGAGGTTAATACCCTTAAAGAATTATTATCCAATTTAACAAAGATAAGTGAGAAACATAAACAAATGTTTGAAGCTCAGTGGCTTATACATTTATAGCCATCTGTAACAAGCCACACATTCAAGCATATGTACATATATATCTAGCAATTCAATATTTAACTATTCAAACTCACAAGTCATAGTTAACAAGATGCCATCACCTAGAACATATCATATGATTATCCATCAAAACATAACACTCAATTATGCATCATACTTAACAAATCAATGATGAAATGCATAACAAATGGCTCGGGAGTTCCGTGGAACAAAATGGAGAAACTGAAGTTTGCACCGTGAACAAAACGAGTCCGATTCTCAGGATCTCATATGCCTCAAGCAAGCAGTTGGGAGAAGGCTTTAGGTCAACTTGCACGTGACTAATAAAACGGATTCCTCTCTTGCCCAAACACAAACAAATTTATGCTCAATTTATTTCCATACATTTTCATATTCTCATGCTTTTTCCTACTTTTTCTTTATACAAAATGCCATGACACATTTCAATGGCATAACCTGATCATACATCATAAATCACAATGCATTTTCAATAATTACAGAAATTCAAAACAAACAATTTAACACACAATATACAAGTAAGACAATTACATAATAGCTATAAACATATTACCCACCTAATTTGCTCAAAAATCCAAACTCAAGGTTGTCTTTCCTCTTATTCTTAGATAGGGTTTGCTTAGTTTCCTATAACAAACCAATTTCCCATTCAATCTAAAATCAAGTAAAATTCATAAAGCTTCAAAATCACAAAAGGGTAAAAATCAAGCTTGAACTAACCTACCCATAGTTTCTCTAGGTTAGTAAAACCGAAGCCTTAGCTTAGAAACCCTAAAATCAAATTGGTCTCTTAAATCATCTTCTTCCAACACAAACCCTTCATTCTCAACATAAAACCTCTTTCTCTCTCTAACTCCTTCTCTAACAAAGTAAAAAGAAAAAAATGAAGCTTACCTTGAGCAAATCTTCTTCCTTCTTCTTCCTCCACATTTTTCTCTCTTCTTTCCTTAGCTTCCACGATTTCTTCTTCTTTCTTCTCTTCTTTCACACGACTTTCCCTTCTTCTCTTTTTTATTTCACATTTTCTCTTCTTCTCTTCTCAGTCCCACGATTTTACTTCTCTTCATTAATTCAAGACTACATTTTATTAGTCTTTCCCATTTTGCCCCTCATCAATTAATGAAATGCCCACTTGCCTTTTCTTTTGTCTTTACTTACTAACTCCTTTAATCTTCTTAAACACCATACCATACTCTAATTTAATTCTAATCTTTCCATCTAATTTTTAATCTCTATTTATGCCCAATAAATTAATGACTCAATTCTAAAAATCAAATAAAATAAACAAACAAATCATAAATAGATAATTGAACAAATGATAAGTAATTTAGAAAATTTTTAGGGTCCAACAACTCTCCTCTCCTAAAAGAATTTCATCCTCGAAATTCTTACCTGATTCATTGAAGAGGTGTAGATACTTCTCCTTCATGGCCTCCAAAGGCTTCCATGTTGCCTCCTCTCTTGCATGGTTCTTCCGTAAAACTTTAACTAGCTTTATATATTGTTTCTCAAAACCTTTTCCTTAGAATCTAGGATCTCCACTGGTTGCTCCTCACATGTCAAATCCTCCCTTGATTGGACCTCTGAAGGTTGAATTATGTGTGAAGGATCTGATTTGTACTTCCTCAACATTGATACATGGAAAACATTACAAATCTTAGATAATTATGATGGCAAGGCTAACTTGTAGGCTAAAGGCCCAATCTTATCAATGATCTCATAAGGGCCTATGTATCTTGGACTAAGCTTTCCCTTCTTACCAAATCTCAAAACTCCTTTCTATTGAGAGACTCTAAGAAACACTTTGTCCCAACCTCAAATTCCATCTCACTTCTATGTGAAGCCATAATATGAAGGTTGCTTAAGGACACAATTCTAGTTGCATGCTAGTTTATACCATGTAACCTTTAGAGGTGAAAGATTAAAAAATTTAAGACAAGTTTTATTTAAAACACACCTAAGTTATAAGTAGGTCAAATGATTAACTATTCTCTTATATGATTGGGATTGTAGTTAGATATATTGGCCAAGATAAATGTGAATCCTCTCAAGTGACAACTCCGGGATCCATTTCTTATAACTTCTTTAACCTTAACATCAAATGGCATTATAAACTTAAGCCTTTGGTAGCTCGAAAAATTGAATAAAGGACTAGGATTGTTTCAATTGTCAAATCAGGAAAATTGTATATTTTATTGCCAAATCAAATTATAGTACCACATAGTTTAGTACTTTTAATAATGTCTACGATATGTTTGCATGAAGCTTGAGGTTTTAGAAGTTTTCTCTATTAAGAAAGTGAGAATGTTTCCATCTTATGCATAAGGAACCTTTTTAAATATAAATTTTTCATATTCTTTTTGCCAAAAGCATCTCATTCACAACTTTAATAGCATTGCACCTTAATCCTCCCTCCTCTAACTCATTGATTTTTTATGGTTCTAAAAAGGGGGTGAGCAATTTAGTGATATTAGATTCAAGTGAAGTGTGAATTTTTTAAAGAGGTAACTTTTTAAATTTATTTTATATGTGGATATTTCTTTTATATGATATTGAAATTCTCTTTTTCTTACTGATATTTCAATTACTTTATAATGAATATCCCTTTTATTTTTGACTTGAATTATGTTATTTTTGACATTGAATTATATTTCATGTATTAATTCAACTGGAAGTAATCATTATCGTAATAAAGATATTTGCATCTGTGCTTAATATTATTACTGCTCTCTAATATCACAAATATTTTTTCATCATGAAAAAGGGATAATTTGAAAACTAAAGGAAGTTCCAATCAAGTCAAGCACAAAAGAAGATTAAGGCACGCTAAGGAATTTAGAAAAAAGGAAAAATTGAAAACTTCCAATCCAAAATCCAAATACCTGCAAACAATAAAGCGTCTCAAGAATTAGAAAGTAGTATTCTAGAATTCGATACTCTTTACTCTACCACTAAAAATATTAAAGCTTCAACCAAGCATATTAGTTAAACATTATAAGCACTTTACATCTCATCACTCAACTAGACTTTGTTTCCTTTTACTAGAACAACCTTCTTTTATCCAATTCCTGAAATTTATAGATAGGCTATTAGTGTCAAGTTTTTAGGGATGGTAGTTTTGGCCTGGGCTGAGCCTCGAACTTTATTTTTTGGGCCTACCAGATAACAACAAAATAATGTCGTTTTCAAATTTTTCTAAAACAATAATAAATTGACTTGGGATGAGTTCAGATTAGGTAGCCTCTCTAGGGCCCAAACTAGATCTAAACTATTTCCATCCCTACAAGTTGCACTTAATGGAAGATACTCAAGTTACTTTGTCTCCATTTTTTATAAATGCAGTAGTTGAAGGAAATCCTTAAAAAGCTTCAAGTCCCCTTTAGAATTATATCTAACTTTGCATGTCCATTGGGTGATATTTAATTCCTTTTCAATGTAAACCTACTTACACTAGTGCTTCACCTATCCCTAAACAACTAAAGAGTATGAGCATTATAAAAATAAGAGATTGATGGATTCTTGTTCCCATTCATAAAGGCAACAACTATTAATGATTGAAGTGCCTTTAATTTTATCTTTAGTTTAGAGTGTTTGCTTCAAAACTAACCACAATATAGAGGTTGCTTGGGGACACAATTCTAGTCACATACTAGTTTATACTAAGAAACCTTTATAGGTGAAAGATTAAAAAAAATTAAGATAAGTTTTATTTGTAAACACACCTGAGTTATAATTAGGTAAAATGATTAAGTATTCTCTTACATGATTAGGATTGTAATTAGATATATTGGCCAAGATAAATGTGAATCCTATCAAGGGACAGCTCTGAGATCCATTTCTTACAACTTCTTTAACCTTAATATCAAATGTGCATTATAAACTTGAGCCTTTGGGAGCTCGAAAAATTGAATAAAGGACTAAGTTTGTGTCAATTGTTAATTTAGGAAAACTGTCTATTTTATTGCCAACTATGCATTTCATATGTCGAATCATAATACCCTACAATTTAGTACTTTTAATAATGTCTATGATATGTTTACATGAAGTTTGAGATTTTTAGAAGTTTTATCCATTAAGATAGTGACAATGTATCCATCTTACGCATAAGGAACCTTTTTAAATATAAATTTTTCATATTCTTTTTGCCAAAAACATTTCATTAACAACTTTAATAGAGATGCACCATAATCCACCTTCCCCCACCCTACTTGTCCCCAAACCACCCCCTACCATCACCCCCACCCCTTGAATCCTTAGAGATATAGACATCTTTCCACTTTTTTCTATTAAGAAAGTGAGAATATATCCATCTTACGAATAAGGAACCTTTTTAAATATAAAATTTTCATATTCTTTTTTCTAAAAACATTTCATTCACATCTTTAATAGAGTTGCACCCTAATCCCCCCTCACCCACACCATCCCTACCCCC
>JANSVA010000002.1:18510240-18537465 GCA_025504915.1 Erythroxylum reticulatum | reverse complement strand
ACATGAATAGGTTTACAGAATAGGATAGAAAAATCTGTACAGATATGGAAATATAATCCTAGGATACTATATATCTATAGGATACTGCTCTCTAATTTAAAAGATCTGATTATGATTAGATCATAATATTATGAGATATATATATCTTTGACCACAGTTGTGTTTTTATACCTTAAGGATGACTGAAAGTACGCAGGTGAAGATTCATATTGATAAATTTAATTGAATCATTTTATATGTATAAGGTACCACAATTAAAACTAAAGATGAGGATCAAACATAATCCTTTTAAGTTTCTTGCCTAATTCATATGAAAACTATATTGATATCATATTGTATGGTAGATAGACTATTTTTGTTGGTGAAGTGAAGGATGTTATGCAATCCAAATAATTGAATAAAAAAGTATTTGGTTTGATTGTCAGCAGAGGTAATAGTAAGGAAAGGGATTTTAGAAAGATGAGTAACTCACAATCTAAATCAAAGGCTAAAGCTATTCGATGCTTTAACTGTAAAAGGGGACTGTCTATAGCAAAAGAAAAGGAAAACAAAATAAAAAAGCAAGCGTACCTGTAATACAAGAGAGTTTTGATGAAGAGAACAGAAAAGATAGTAATATTTTGATAGACACTAGTGCATCTTATTATATGATTTTCAATATGGACTGGCTCTGTTCTCTTAAAGAATGAAATGGTAGTGTTAGATTGAATGATGATCGAGAGCATGCTATTAAATGCAATGGTCCAGTGCAAATCCAAATGCAAGATGGGATTGTTAAAGTATTTAATGTCTAGTATATCCCTGAGTTACAAAAAATCTGATTTCCATGGATACTCTTGATTGTCAAAGGTATCATTTTTTTGGTAGTGATAGGTAACTCCAAATGTCAAAGGACACCATGCCTGTAATGAAAAGAAAATTACAGCAAATGATCTATGCCCTCATAGGAAAAACAATAATTAGATTGATGGTTGTCTCTCAATCATTAGGGCAAAACAATAATAGTATAAAGTTGTGACATCATAGATTGTGTCATATAAGTGCGCAGAGACTTGAGATATTTAGTAAGAAAAGGTTCTTAGATGAAGCTGTAACTGGGAAGATGAAATGATACGAGTCTTGCTTTCTTGGCAAGCTACGCAAGATCAAATTTGGTTGTAGTAAGCATACTTTCATTAGTAACATTGATTATATTCATTCAAATTTATGGGATCAGACCTTGGTTCAATCCCATGGAGGATGTAGTTACTTTATTACATTCATTGATGATTACTCAATAAAGTCTTAAGTGTATTTTCTGAAGTCGAATGATCATATTTTTACTACTATCCTTAATTATATTCATTCAAATTTATGGGATCCTATTTCAATTCAATCTAATGGAGGATGCAGTTACTTTATCACATTCAGTGATGATTACACAAAAAAATCTAGGCATATTTTTTGAAGTCAAATGATGAAGTGTTTGAAAGTTTCATTGGAAGACAATGGTTGAAAAAAATATCAGAAAATAGGTCAAGATACTCAGAACAGATAATGGATTTGCATTCTATAATAAACCATTTGATGGGTTCTACAAGCAGGAAGGTATAATGAAACATTGCATTGTACATCATCCACCACAATAAAATGGAGTTGCAAAACGGATGAACCAAACACACTCAACTTGCTCGAAGTATATGATTAAATATTGGAATTTCGAAGCAATTTTTAGTTGAAGCAATTAACGCTACTGTTTATTTAGCGAATAGATCTCCATCGACTGCAATAGGTTTTAAGACCTCAAGAGGTATGATATGGTACTCATTTTGATTATTTTAGCCTGCGTATATTTGATTGCCCTACTTGCGCTTATGTTAATGATGGTAAATTCGAGCCTAAGCCAATGAAATGCATATTCTTAGGGCATGTTGTTAAAGTTAAAGGGTATAGATTATGGTGTACTGGAAAGGATGTAAATCCAATATTTATTACTAGCAGAAATGTTACTTTTAATGAATCTTTTATGTTTAGCCAGAGAGAAGACCTTGATGATTTTGCAAATAAAAAAGATTAAAGTGCTGACCAAAAAGTAAAGTTTAAAATTGAAACTCCAAGTAAGATAGTGCAAAGTGAATCCATAAATGTGCAAGAGGAACAACCACAAAGTATGGCAACATGGAAAAAAGGATGGAAATAAGAAAATCTGTCAAGTATTTAACATGTGTTAATGTTGGTGAAACTAATCTTATTGCATATGCTTTGGAAATAGCCGAAAAGATAGGCTATGACAAACCAAGGACTTATAAAGAGGCAGTGGATAGTAAAGAAGCATCACAATAGTTAATTACCATGAATGAGGAGATGTAGTCTTTGAACACAAATGAGAAATGAGAATTTTTATCATTAAGTGTAAAGTCAGTTAGACGCAAATGGGTCTTTAAGAAAAAGAAAATATCTTTGGAGTTGAGCCAGCTAGGTTCAAGGCAGAGTCAGTAGCAAAGGACTTTTTACAGAACGGGGGACAATAATTACCATGAGGTCTCACAAGTTGTGAATCATAAGATCATTTGAGTTCTTTTACTCATGGTAAGCTCATAAGATTTAAAGTTGGAACAAGTAGATATGAAAACTAAATTTTTGCATGGGAATATACAAGAACAAATTTATATGTCACAGTTAAAAGGTTTTCTTGACTCTGAGAAGAAAGGCCATATATGTCTGCTAAAGAAATTGTTATATGGGTTGAAACAGTCACCGTGGCAATGATACAAGAGATTTGATGCATTTATGATATCTCATTATTTTGTTAGTAATTAATTTGATAATTGTGTATGATCTAGGGAGGCGTCAGATGGTTCATATATTTATCAATTGTCATTCGATGGTGACATATTAATTATAGCTAACAATTAGGTTAAAATTAACAACATGAAGAGCTTGTTAAGCAATGAATTTGACATGAAGGAAATAAGTGAAGTCAAGAAAATTTTGGGCGTGAAGATTTGGAAGGGTAAGAGATCAGGCCTGTTGTACTTCTTACAGAAAAAGTGCACTGAAAAGGAGCCACGATCTTTTCAAATGGATCAGTCAAAGTCTGTTTACATTCACTTGAAACCACATTTTATACTTGACGTTGGTGCATTATCTAGTTTAAACACAAAGAAAGATTACATAAAACAAGTTCTTTATTATAATCAACTCAAGAGTCTGATGTATGTTATAGTATGCATAAGACCAATTTAGCACATGTTGTTAATGTGGGTTTATGAGTAATCTAGAAAAAGTTCACCAGTAAGTTGTTAAGTGGATTAAGCAATACCCATATTTGTTGTTTTACAGTTTTAATGATTCAATTACTAGTATTTTTTGTTACATTGATTTTGATTATAGTAAAGAGCTCTTAAGAAGGAGATGCTTGACATGTTATATTTTCACCCTCTTGAATGTGTGATTAGTTAGAAAGCAACACTTCATCTTATGCTTTGTTTACAATATAAGCAGAATATATGTCATTGATAGAAAAAGTCAAAGAAGGGATATGGTTGCATGGCTTGTTGACATTTTGGGTGTGTATATGCAACAACTCTCTTATTTATTGTGATAATCCGGGTGCATTGAGTTTGGCTAAAAATCATGTCTATCATGCGAGATAAAAGTATATCGATGTCAGGTTGAACGTTATACAAAATGTTATTAAAGAAAAGGTGTTTTTCATACAGAAGATCCTAACAGCAGAGAACCTAACAAAGATGTGGACCAAGTCGTTAACGGTAGAAAAATTCAAGCATAGTTTGAACTTGATGAATGCTCATATAGCTTGAAACCTTTAGAGGCCGTATCGCAAGGAGTGATTCTTATTTAGACATTAGAGAATTATGACATATGTCTTCAATTTTGTTTAAGAGTGAAATCACACAAGCAAGCTGATGTCAAACAGGGATATAGGGCTGACACCAAACTTGTAGGAATGAATCAGGTATCGGACATGTAACACAAAATTCGAGAACACAAGGAAATAGAATTTTATTATTCTTAAACTTATTACATATAACCCTAATCTATAAATATCTTCATAAAAGTTGTATACGGTAATAGTTGTTGTCATCCTATTTTGTTTAATTTTCTTCTCAGTTCTCACAATGTTCCTGTTAAACATATATTAATCGGATCACGATTTGGTTCGTTGTTTTTATTTCTATATTATTAGTTTGCACTGACAACTTTCATTGTCCTGTTCTTAACAATTACCATTTTCCACTACCAAACATTAAATAAGCAAAGCCGGTTTATCATGTAAAGATTTTGATTTCAAACCCTAAAAGAAGAAGCACTTGTCAAGCGTGAAACGAAGAAACAAAGAGGGTTGATACCTGAAGCTGCTCTTTGTATCCTTGTTGAATCTTCTCTGGCTCGCCATCCAACTTATCCAGGAAGAGAAATCTCTTGAATCCATATTTGCGAGACCACGAGGAAAGGCTCAAAAATGAAATAATTGCAAACACTGAAAGGGACAATTGCACAATCGCATCGTAAGGTCTTTGATGCTTTTCATCGCAAGTTGAGCAAGAAAGAGCGAAGTGAGACACAATGGGTACTCCAATCGCTAAAAGGAAGAAGATTGACCACGAAAGTCCAGTTCTCCAAATGTTGGTCTGATCTAGACAAACCCAGTTGAGACACAATCTAAAGCTCTTCAGTTCAATCCTGTCATCGACAAGGTAGCTTGAGCTTTCCTTACCTCTGGGTATAAAGAACTGCCTTTCATCTTCCATAGTCTTGGGGCCTTCGTTAGACTGAGTATTCCAGAATGAGAGGAATACATTAAACAAGGTTACTGTTGGAAGCGTCAATGTTTGTGACTGAGGACTAAACAAAGAAATCTTCGATTAAACTTACCTTCCTGAAACACGTTTCCTGAAATCAGCGTGATTAGCTTGGCCAAAATGTGTGGGGACACGGGCATTTGATGGTTGCCACATTTCCAACCCAGTTTGACAATTTTCAAGGGCCATGACATGACACGTTTGATAAGAACTTGTGATTTTTCATATGTATATATATATCGGACGAAACTCGGTTTACCTGAAAGATATATATATCAGACGAAACTCAGTTTACTTGAATGACTAGAAGTAGTAGAAGTAGAACCGAAATAGGCCATGTTTTCTTTTTGTAGATCTTACTCTGTCTCAGAAAAAAGATGTAATAATAGATTGGTGAACACATGACCACGTGTACGTTGAAGAGCTTAAGAGCAGAATAGGTCTTGTGAGCAAACCAATCTGTCACGGAAGGAATGGGTCAACATTTTTCTTGCCTACTTTAGGATCCATGTTCGTACTTGACCCAAGTTTTGTTGGAAGCCCAAAGGAAGGGAAATCACGGAACAACGAAGCAAGAAGTTGACTGGGCTGCGTTTTCTGTGACTTTAAGTACGAAGAATATGCGGACCGCCCTTTGTCCAATCGTTGACACACAAACAAAAGGATAAATGCCCACTCTACGTACTTCTTTCCATTTGGTACTTTGATTTCACAAAACAATGGCTTCCACACTGTCTTGTACTCGATTTTCAAATCCACCTTTTTCTTCTCCCTTCAAGATTAGCAGATTGTTGTCTACTTTCAGTTCTCCATATTCTCGTTCATCTCCATGTATTTCCAGGTAATTGCTTCTTCTAGGAAATTGAGGACTTCTCTTTTGTTTGGGCGGTTAAAATGTCAATATTCACTGAGCAGGAAGGTGTGCAAAGTCAACGCTGCGGTTTTGCGGGAGAAGGAGGAGAAGGTGGTGTTGGATAAGACTTGTCCTCCTGATGAGTCCAAGCAAGGAGGCAGTGGTAAGCCGCCGAAAGGCTCTCAAGATGGTTCTTTGGAGTCGTGGGCCATCAAAATTGAACAATCTGTCAACATCTTTCTCACGGTATAAATTGTACCCTCAATCTGTATCTTCTTGCTTGTGTTTCTATTATCAAATGTGATCAATTGATGGTATGTCTTAGCTGATTGTTTCTAATATATATTTATATGACAATTGAAGAAGTTCTTGCAACCATAAACCAAGTTTGTTAACCTTGAAACACCAACTTTTGCTTTTAACCAATTACTTGCACGACTTGTATTTTTATTACTTCTTGAGAAATCCCAATTAGAATTAGAAAGTTTCAAACTTATGGATTGTTAGTCAATTTTTTCAAGTATGATCGTGAGCTGTTTTCCCACGGTTGTAAATTCATGCTTTGTATCATGTTTCCAGGATACTGTGATAAAGATTCTCGATACCCTATACCATGACCGAGATTATGCAAGATTCTTTGTACTAGAAACCATTGCTAGAGTTCCTTATTTTGGTGAGTGTTAAGGTTCCTTCCTTTTGTTTTAGATATAATCGAATTGAATTAACAGAGGCATTAAACTCCTCAAGTGTAGTAAGGTTGTTGAATGAATTTATATTAAAGGATCATCCTGTCAGCAAGAGAAACTTTGATCACCCTGGCCCTTGGATAGTCATAAACTGATCGGGAACTGATTTTAGCAGTATGTGAATCATCTATATTGAGTATAAAAGAATGAAGAGTTCATCTTGTAACTTGATGCTCCACAACAAATGTTGATTGCTTTTTGGCTACCAAAAGACTTCTTGGACAACTTTTTTTTATCAGAGAAAATTGCATATGCTGAAGCTCCTGAACTGGTCATAATCATTTTCTCACAATCATGTGTATGCAGCGTTTATGTCTGTTCTCCACATGTATGAAAGTTTTGGTTGGTGGAGAAGAGCAGATTATTTGAAAGTACATTTTGCGGAGAGCTGGAACGAAATGCACCACTTGCTTATCATGGAAGTAAGTGACTTAATTGAACTATTCATATTTATTTTTCATTTCTCCTTGTTCTTCCTGAGTAGGCTGTCCATTGTCTGCATTAAACTTTACAAACATTTCATTTAATTGAATTTTTTTTCTCTGAAACTGAGAAGTTGGAGACTGTACATTAACAAAGTAAGAGGTGGCATGGGATTACTAGGTAATTGAGTAGAAATGATAAATTGGAGGCTTTGGCAATTTCTATGGGTATTAACAGCTGTTCATGCATTCATCAATCAGTTGTTCTCATTTATTTCAGATGGCTAAACATATTTACTATTTTTGGGTTTTATTTTAATTTACTATTTTTGGGTTTTATTTTAATGAGTATCTATTTCAAAGTACTTATTCATTGATTATTTTGGTTGCAGGAGTTAGGTGGTAATGCTTGGTGGTTTGACCGATTTCTTGCTCAACATATTGCAATCTTTTATTACATCATGACAGTCTTGATGTATGCAATAAGCCCAAGAATGGCCTGTAAGTTGTAAGAGATTTGCAAAGTATAATAATCTCTGCCTATGTGTTATATTCTTTCCTTGTATTGCGGCAACTCATTCATCTCATCACTGCTTAAATCTTTTAATGAGTATAATTTATCCGGAGGATATCAGTCAGAGCACCACTGTGTATGAAAATTGAATCCCAACCCTGTGTTCTTTGTTATATTAATTGTAGTTAAGGAGAATGTAAATCTTGTCTTAGTTTTTATTATTCCCACCTACAATGACCTATATTAACTGAAAAGAATCAATAGCTAGTGATGTTGGAGGTTGGGCGGTAGCCCTGCATGTTACCCTGGTCTTCAAATTTTTGATCAGTGTTGTTTAATTATTGCAGATCATTTTTCTGAATGTGTAGAGAGCCATGCCTTTGAAACTTATGATAAATTTATCAAGGCAAGAGGAGGTATGCATTTAAGAGTTTCTAATGTTTTTAGGATTCCTCAGATAATCGCAGTTGGTGGGTGAATGCTTTCTGTGCGCAAGTTGTAATTCACTTATTGCCTTTAGTGTTTTTTAAAGTATTTCTATCGATTATTAGCTAACTGTTGATTGCTTATTCATAATTCTAGAAACCAGAGCTTAACATGTCACAGTAGCGACTTTAGTTCCCAACCGACAACTGTGAGATAGTAATGATCTGTGTGTGATGTTGGACATAGGGAGGGGTATATAGCCACTTGAGCATTCGATGCTTTTCTTCTACAAAGGAGATTGTACCAAAGTGAAATGTTTGGGTTTTTGCTTTCTTTGCAGAGGAGTTGAAAAAAATGCCTGCTCCTGAAGTTGCTTTAAAGTACTACACAGGAGAGGATCTATACCTTTTTGGTAGGTTTATATCTTTTGTCCATGAATAGATATGTCTTCACAAGTGTGGCTTAAGGCTTAATTTCCTCTTACCTTCACACCAGATGAATTTCAGACTTCAAGAGCTCCACATTCTCGAAGGCCAAAAATAGGTAATAATATTGATTGTTGAGGAAAATAGAGAAACATTGAGATGGTGAACCTTATAGCATATACTGATGGAGGTTTCAATACTTGTTTTCCTTTCAGAAAATTTGTATGATGTGTTTATGAACGTCAGAGATGATGAGGCTGAACATTGCAAGACCATGAAGGTCTGCCAAACCCATGGGAATCTTCGGTCTCCTCATTCATATCCAGAGGGTGGTTATGAAGATAAGCCAGGATGCATTCTTTCTCAAACAGATTGTCAAGGCATCGTTGATTGTATACGGACATCGTTAAGTTCTTCTCCATCAAAGCCAAAAGTAGAACATTTAAGTGAATAAGTATCAAGATTCCCACTGGGTTAAGTAGTAAAATACTTGCATACCAAACGAGTAAAAATCCTACACACCTTTGATTATACAGGGGGAAAAAAACAAAGAAGGTTGTACTGGAACTCCTTGTAGTACTAGTGTTTTGTGATAGAATGAGAAATCACATGCACCTGTAGTATTATGTGAGTGGATAATTCGAACTTTCTTCATGTAGTCATGACTTTGTGCCGAAAGCGTCTGTCGATGTCATCCACACCCTCAACCAAAGTCTGATCTGAAGATGGTTAGCTGACACCATCACAACGTGAAACTCTTTCATTAGTAATAGTAGTGGTAATGCATGAGACACATGGGTAGGCTCCTGTATGTTGTTAACCCCACATCACATAAGACATGTTGATACCGATTGGCATTTCTCGAGAAAGGGAAAACGATATGGTTTAAATGCTGCAGCACGTACACATGTAGGGTGTTTGCTGTTAACCCCACATCAAAAGACGTTGATACCCATTGGCATTTCTTGAGAAGGGAAAACGATATGGTTTAAATGCTGCAGCACGTACGCTACTCAGGGTAGTAGGAAGAAGGATTGTGTGTGGCATTTCCTAACTCCAACCTGGAGGTCTACATAGGCTGAGTAAATGCTTATGCTGTTAATGCGTCCATCAGCGGTCCCATCCAACTAGGATTCTTACGTACTCGATTTATGTTTCTAAAAAAAGGATGAATTGATTTTAGTTTCTGCTTTTTATTAAAGAATTATAATTTAAATTTACTATTAACTAAATAAACATTATTCAATTATTCAATATTAACTGTAATTATGCAACAAGATAAATTTTGTTAGTGATATTTACAAATTTTATGTTCATTTGAAAAGATAAAAGTGAAACCCGATGATAGAGATATGCAAGCAATTGTCTTAACTCAAACGTGTATGGCATGGCATAATAATTTATTGAAGCAAATTGAGACATAGTTAGGATGTTATTTGCCTTGGAGGACTCCCACGGGAATACTTTTTTCAACAATTGCATATTGCTGGTTAATCTCGGCAGGCACTGGGCCGTCTGCCTTTTTCGAGCAAAACCACAAAACTTGTACCTATTGGTATGAATAATGCTTCTGAACCTCTATTATATTATATTATCGTCTAGCATTCACGGTAGTTACCGACCAATTGTATATTGTACCTATAAAGAAATCCATTTTTGATTTCTTTTTCTGTTTCTGATAACTTAAGGCTACATTTAGTAACAGAATGAAATAGAATTTTATCATTTAAAAATACGGTATATAATAAAATAGAATTTAATATGATATAAAAAAGAAAATTTCATATTTTATCTCATTTAATCCTAATTAAAAAAATTAGGATATATTTCTTTTTATTCTAACCAATAAAAATAAGTTATAAAAAGTTTAACATATGATGTAAAAAGATAAATAATATTTTACTAATAAATTCTTCTTTTAAATAATATTTTATTATATTATATTATAAACTCTTAATAATTTATAATATTATATTTATTTATATTCTATTTCTTAAACGCCGACATGTATGGACAAGAGGTAGTTTTACGTTAACGACACAACTGTGCAAGAGAAGAGAGACATGCCTTTCCTTTTTGAGTCGCATTGATGGAAGACTTCCGCACTCCACAGATGAGTTGAGCCAGCGAGGCACGTCTACACATTTTTTAAGTAAACGTATTCCCGCAAAATCCCCCGCCCAACGTGGGCCGTTCTCGCCCTCACAACATTAACTTCTCTGTTCTCTCTTTCTCTCGAAGACACACATACACTTCCCTTCTCAGTCTCCGCAGCACACCACTCGTACCCTTCAACATCTTCCTTCCATGTTCCTTCCAAAGGCCAAGGAACACAGAAAGTGTAGCTTCTGTTTTGTTCGTCTAGTGGAGAATTGTGAGTGACATACGAGAATGGGAGGTCAGAGTTCGATGGGGGCATTGGTTCCTGTACATGTCCTGAGATCTGATGACACCCCAGAAACCACCTCAGAGCCACCACCTCCTCCTTCCGAAGATGTTGCTGGAGGAGAGGGAGGAGCAGCGGAGATTGACAAGGACTTGTTGTGTCCGATATGCATGCAGATTATAAAAGACGCCTTTACCACAGCTTGTGGACATAGCTTCTGTTACGCTTGCATTCTCACTCATTTGAGAAATAAGAACGATTGTCCTTGCTGTGCTCGTTACCTCACTTCCAATCTGATCTTTCCTAATTTCTTGCTAAATAAGGTTTGCCTCCATTTCAACGTCTTTTCTTTCCTTTTATCATTACTGCTTACCTATCTACTGGAGTAGATTAGTATCGCATGAACTCGTATAGTGCGGAATCGTTCATGCTACGGAACGTTCTATCTGGGCTATGAATGGTGGTTCCATTTGCGTTTGTAGAGTAGTTTAGTCAAAAACTCTACTTTTAGCTGGAACTACGAATTCGAGCTTCAAAGTTCATACTGTATTTCTAAACCTGAAAAGAATGAACTTTCTTACGATTGTCTGCAGCATTAGGCATGTCTCCAAACGAGAGATTCAGTTTATAGACCTGTATTTTGCTATGATATATGAATTTGGCTTGTTTGGGACATTTTCATAGGCATTTTATATTGTCAACTATGGCTTAAGTTGTGGAAAAATTTTCATCAGATTTCCATTTATTCAGGAAAAATAAGCTGAGATACCTCAGTTTCTTTATGATAAGACAATGATTTTTCTACTGCATTTCTTATGTTCTTGTGTTGCCATTAATCTAGCATGTTTATGGTTTTATGCATATGATCTTCTAGTTATTGGATAGAACTTCTGCTCGTCAAATGGCTAGGCACGCATCTCCAATAGAGAATTTTCGCAGGGCATTACAACAGGTCAGTGTCTAACTGCAAACTGATTCTCTGACTGGAACAGAATTTCTTGGGAACATTAGTCTCTAGTTTTGCACTGCTTAATTCCAATATTCGTGTTAGGTCAAAATCAGTGCCTAGAATTCATATGATGCAATGACTTTCTTGTGAACCTTAAACAGGGCTGTGAAGTTTCGTTTAAGGAGCTAGATGGCCTCCTGTCTGTCCTTGCAGATAAAAGGAGAAAGATGGAGCAAGAGGAAGCAGAGACAAACATACAAATTTTACTTCAATTCCTCCACTGCGTCAGGAAGCAAAAGCTTGAAGAGCTTAAAGAGGTTTGTGATTTTATGTGATCCGAATCACAGCATAGTTTATTAATTATAGCTTCATCATAAGTTCTTTTCATGTTTTTATTTTCTTGAACTTGTGGAATCTCGTTAAAGATTATTAGGTGGCACCTACAGATTAGATGAATTTGACCCTTGACTATATTGCCTAACTGATGGAGTATGATATAATTGTCATGCCATATGCAAATAGGCATTTCCAGTTTAACATTCATACCATGAGACTTTCTAGTGCCTTTTACTGTGTTGTCAGTCACTGTGATCAATTTATGAATTGTCTTAGGTTTAACCTGGGGAGCAATGATCTTCCTTTTCAGATTCAAACAGATCTTCAGTACATTAGTGAGGACATAAATTCTGTGGAGAGACATGCAACAAATATTCATTGGGGAAAGGGGAAGTGCTCGCTAAAACTGAGAATGCTTACTCATGATCCCAGGACAGAGTTTGACACTTGCCCAGAATCTACCGTTGCTGGAAAAAAGTGGCATCATGCATCGGTGAGTGATCAAGGAAAATGTTATTTATTCAAGTAAGCTCTTACCTGTTAACATGACCAAAAATCTAACTTTGAAGCAATGACGCATGGGCTGAAGAGAATGTCAATAGTTTAAAATATCAATGGAGCTAAGAACAAAGATTCCAGAGTTTCAGTGAGTAGAGTTTACCTATTTTGATGGATTGAGTTTGCTTAGGAATGCCATATTTTTCTAAGCTATACTTGATCCAATTGTGGCAATAGCAATGAAAAAGGCACTTCTAAGTTTTTGAGTTATCAGAAAAACAACGTTGATGAAGACAGATTGGTGTGCTATTTCACGATGGGGACTGTAACTTGCTATGAATTTTCCATTTCTCACTCAACGACGGAACTTTGTTTATTTCTTTTTTTGAGGATCGACAAATCAAATTATATTTTTGTTCCAATTTTTTGCTCTTCCTTTTTAGTTCTCATCCATCTTATCTTGCTTTAGTTCAACGAATTACAAGAATATTACTTGCAAAAACGGCGATATTGGACCAGACAAACATATATCCAGGACAACAGGGATACGAACATCAGTAATAGAGAAGGATACAATGCTGGTCTTGAAGATTTCAGATGCGTGTTAACCACTTTCACTCGACATAGGTGAATGTACTTCTCAGTTTCAGTTGTATTCATGAACCATGGCAATTGTGCATGGTAGATTTTTTATGTTTATGGAAATTTTCTCTGCTCATGGCTAAGTCTGTTTGGTTATTTATGTCAGTCGATTGAAGGTCGTTGCTGAGCTTAGACATGCAGACATTTTCCATTCTGCTAATATTGTATCCAGGTAAATTATGGTATCTGCCGTTCTTATGCAACTACATTTCTCATAACTACTTCCATTGTGGGGATGCAGTCATGACAACCCCAACTCCGCACTTATAGCTGTGGCCCTCAAGTCCATATTTTGGTATAGGAGGGGAATTGGGTTTATTTGGCCTTAAGTAAATAATAGAGAAAGGAATCATTTTCTTGGCATCTGCAAATCCTTCTTTTAGTAATATTGACATCATTTTGTAGCATAGAATTTGATCGTGACAATGAATTGTTCGCTACCGCTGGAGTATCAAGGCGTATAAAGGTCTTTGAGTTTTCCTCTGTAAGTTTTGGGCAAAGCTTTCCTAATTTCTGCAAGTTCATACTTGAATAAATTTTTAAATCAGTGGCCAATTCTCTATAATTAGATTTTTAGACAGGTATTTTTACTGCACTACAATTTGCTTGAAGGTATTCTAGGTGCTCCAACTCTTACATAAAGATGTTTTATCAATTGGAATTGCTGTCCATGTCATTCTACCACTGTATCTTGAATGTCTGATTGTTGCTTTTATGGTCGTCTTTTCTTGATTTTTCAAATGGTTTACACTTCAAAGAGGCTTATTTGAAACATTCTTTGCTAATGATTATTTGAGTAGTCTGTTAAATCTATTAGTTTACTACCATCTGCATCACTGCTTTCCAGGTGATGAATGAACCAGCCGATGTGCATTTTCCAATTGTGGAAATGACTACAAGATCCAAACTTAGTTGCTTGAGTTGGAGCAAGTATGCAAAAAATCTTATTGCTAGCTGTGACTACGAAGGGATTGTAACTGTTTGGGATACAACTACTCACCAGGTACAGTCACTTCTGTTAGTTTGATTCTGTGTTTGTATGCCCATGGCAAACACAGTAGTAGATTTCCTAAGACTATGTTTGGTTGAACCTAAGATTTTTACTAGAATGGAATGGTTTATAATAGAATGAAATGTAAATGGATGTAATATTAGAAAATTATTGTTTGGAAAGGATAGAAGGGTTCATAATGTAATATAGTAAAATGTTATTTGGAAGAAGGATTTATAATGTAATATAGTGAAAATTTGTTTATCATTTTATATTTCATCCTAAACTTCCTAAATCGGAGGTTTCTCATTTTTACTGTTTATGATGGAATGAGATATAATATAAAACTCTCCTCTTCCATCTTATTCCATTTCATTCTATTATAAATCTTTCTCTCAAATGATGGAATAATATTACATTCCACTTTATTCCATTAATAAACCCTCAATTAAACATAGCCTAGTTTTCATTAATTGTCAACAAGGCCATCTTCTTATCTATGTTAGGCAATATGAAGGCACTTTAGTTTTTAGACTATCCTTCAACATTTAGCTCTACTCTACGTCTTGATTCCGCAAAGCTTGTTTCTATATCTTTGACCATCAAAGTTGATAATAGTCCATATGATTTAATGAAATTCTATTGTCCTATTATATGTGTATTTTTTGTTAAATCAAACTAACCAATAATCTTCTCGAACATAGAGCTTAATGGAATATGAGGAGCATGAAAAGCGAACCTGGAGTGTTGACTTCTCATGCACTGAACCTTCAATGCTTGTATCTGGCAGTGATGACTGCAAGGTATTTCTTTATTCATAATCATTAAGAATATGAAATATGTGTTGGTTCATTCGACTTGGAAACAGTTGTGCCAAATGGAAGGATTAGTTTGGAACATTTAGGAGCAGATAAAAGTAGGTAACTGGGAATTTGGCTGATCCTCCACATCTAGTCATATGATCAAACAGAAACGGAGATCCTGACAAATAACAGAGACAGACAGTACTACATACACTCTGAAGTGCACCAGTGTTGCTTCCAGATTGATGTTTTGACAAACTGCAGATATTGCTTTCCATATACTGGAAATTACGGCTATCCAAAGCCACTCTGCTTGTTCTTCATGTAGTAACTTTGTTGATGCTTAACTATAAGGATGGTCCCAACGCTACATCTTTGCTGGTCTATATATGCAGGTCAAAATTTGGAGCATAAATCAAGAAGCAAGCGTGCTCAACATTGATATGAAAGCAAATATCTGTTCTGTGAAGTATAATCCTGGATCCAGCATCTATTTGGCGGTATGTATAAGCTCCATTTTGTCTACCCTTTTCGTTTAATTTCCAGAATAAGGAGCGTGATTTTCTTCCAAGCTTCAACTAACATAATATCAGGACTGTCTGTTGTATTTTGTCAACAAAAAGAAATATTTTATGTGAAATGGTGTAATTCAATGAGCTGAATAGATACAGGGAATGTGTTGCATCCATTCACATTTAAGAAACAATTCGTGTGAAATTGGTAGGTGGGCTCTGCTGATCATAATGTTCACTATTACGATTTAAGAAGTATCAGACAGCCACTTAGCGTGTTCAACGGGCACCGGAAAACAGTCTCATATGTGAAATTTCTGTCTAATTATGAGTTAGCTTCAGCATCCACTGACAGCACATTGCGCTTGTGGGACGTCAAGGAAAGCTTGCCAGTAAGTAATGCATCCCATATGCCTTACGTTGGCAGTTTTGGTCTCTTAGCTTACCATCCTGTGATTGAACTTCTCAGCTTCATACATTTAGAGGTCACACAAATGAGAAGAATTTTGTTGGTCTCTCAGTAAACAATGATTTCATAGCCTGTGGTAGCGAAACAAATGAAGTTTTTGTATATCACAAGGTAATATTGTATTCATCCCATTCTAGTCTTTGTTGTCATACAACAAAAACGCTTTTGGCTCATTTAGAATTCTTGCTGCTTGCAGGCTATCTGCAAACCTGCTGTTTGGCATAGGTTTGGTTCTGATATGGAAGATGCTGCAGCTGCTGCTGATGATGATGGATCACATTTCACCAGTGCTGTATGTTGGAAGAGTGATGATAGCTCCACTTTGTTAACTGCTAACAGTCAAGGAGTGATTAAAGTTCTTGTCCTGGCTGCCTGAGTCTCATTATCAGATTAGAATGCAAGTAATGAGTAAATCAGAATTAAGGTAGAGTATTATGTCCTTAGCAGCAATTATGTAAAATGACTAGTTATTTTTCTTGTTTCCAAATGGTGATTTCTGCTGCAAGACAATGCTTATTAGAATCTAATAGTTTTTTTGTATAATTATTAATATCTAATGATTTTTTTTCATTCTTAAACTTTTATTCTCTTAAAAAAAACAGTTTAAGGAAAATAATTAGGTTTTCTTGGGATTTAATGTTAATTTATCTATTCAGACTACTTATAGTTGAGCTAGGAAGTTAAAGCAATAGTCAGAAAACGTAAAAGGAGATGACCCTGGACTCTTTTGCTTTAATAAATAAAAAAAATGTAAAGTTTGCAAATTCAAGGAAAGTATTTTGGAACCCGTCTTTGGTGTTTTGATATTAATTGTCTACCCATAATCTGATGTATGAATATAATACTTGACTTTCCTCATTTTGAATAATAATAATAATACTTAAATATAAAGTTTATTAATTATTTAAGTGGAACTTTCAACTTTTTCTAATTTTAGTGCTTTCCTCAAGTCTCCCCATCATCTTAATTAAGTCTCACATTTAGAAATATTAACATAATCTTAAGTCTCGCATAATATTACACTATGAAAAGTAACTATTATTTTCCTTAAAAAAGCTCATATCATTTATTGAATTTGGTAGAATCTTTCAACGAGTAAACACTCTAGCAAAGAAATCTAATATAAAGAGAGAGGGAGACGGTTTTCAAAGAAGACCAACGAGAAATTCTTCTTCAGATACAAAGAAACGGCGCTTAGAAGTTTGAAGCAATAAAAAATTCTTATCGTACGATAGCAAAAAGGTCATTATTGTTCTGCGATCACTTTCTTATCACATTACGTAAGTTTTGTTCATCATTTTTTTTTAAATTTGTCATTTTCATCTCTCACCATTGATGCAACACAACTTTCATTGTCAACTTTAATCTGTAATTGTATTTATGATATCAACCAAGCAACCACTTAATTGTCATAGTAACTGATAATGTTCACTTGTCATCAGTATTTGTGTTTTCCCACCTGATTGTGAGTGGACTAAGGTGAGCTTTTGAGACTTTTTTCTTTTTTGAAAAAAGAAATGAAATTAATTAATTAAAGATAATCATACAAGCTGGAGGGAAGTACCCTTAGCTAATTAGCCTTAGAATGTAACATTTAAAGCAAATAACAACGAGGAAGTATATGTAGCAACATTTATGCTATATATGCAGTGAGGAGTGGATGTTTAAGCTGCAATTAAGATGTAGTTTTTTCAACAAAATGAACTCACGAATTTCCGCAATGATCGTAAACATCAAAGCTTCTTTGGTTGAAGATTTGTTGGCAAAACGTCTGAGATTTTGTTCTCGCCAAAGCATGTAGATACAAACTTCCAATATGATAATGTGAATCTTGTGGTCTGGTTTCGAGAAAGTGTGTTGAGTTGAGATTTGAAATATAATATTTGTAAGAGAAACCCCTGGATCATCATGCAGCGAGCACATCGGGCAAGTTTCATTATGGCATTCTGTCAACAGTGGATAACTTATTTGTATGGCCAACTAAAAAATAAAGGATATTATCGGATTTAAAACTTTACTCCATACCATAGTGAAACATGAAACCTTGGAGCATCGTCTACGTAACTGATCAAGAATAGTTTTGTTTGTAAGTTCGCTAAGCGGGATATCCTTCCAAAAACAGGTGTCAGGTGTATATAGTGTCAAGGGGTATCCTAGTTGGAGATGTTGTAGGCTTCGGGAAAGTTCCAGAAGTTCCCATTAATGAAAGAGCAAAGTCGGGTGTGCAACGAATGTAGAGAGGAATTTCTCGTGTATTAAGTCGAGTGTATCAAAGGACCCATACTTGACCAATTGTCATACCATAAAGAGACCAATCTTCTATTCCCTATTTTGTATGATACCTCCTGCTGTACTATATCTTGTCATTTTAGAATTTGTGTGTGGAAATGCAAGTGTGAGGCTTTCGGTTTGATGTCCCATATACTGTTCCCTTTGAGGAAGTAAGAGTGTAACCATTTAATCCAAAGAATTTTTTTGTCCTCCAATATCCACCGGAGCCTCTTAAAAATTAAAGCATGATTTGTGGTTTTGATGGAAAAAATATTAAGACCACCTTCTTGTTTCAGATAATAGAGGTCAGCCCATTTAACCTTATCTGCTCCTGGGTCACCATTTGAGTGGCTCCGTAAAAAGGATCTAAGAATCCTTTCAATCGCTTTGATGATGCTTTGAGATAAGAAAATGTGGGAGCTCCAATACACATGGAAGGAGTTAAGGACAGACTTTATGAGCTACAACTTACATACATAGGAGAGGGATTTATTCACTTCAGATTGACTCTTTTATAGATCTTATCTAAGAAAGGGTGACATTCAAAATGATTGTGTAACATCCCGTTCTCATACTAAGGGTTAAAACCCTAAAATATGGTATATGAAAGATCAATGAGAGATAAGGAAAATGTATCTCATGCTTATGCATATTGTTAGCATACATGCACGTGAATAGTGAATTTTTACACACATGAAAATGACAATATATGCATTCATGGACATTTCGGATATAATTGATTATAAACGTGCTTATATGAGAATTGTGAATTAATTGTATTGACAATTAATTTGGAGAAGTATGAATAGCTAAATAATTATAAATAGTTGGATTAGAATTTTGGTGAATTTTAGGGAAAATACCAAATGGCAAGTCAATTATAAATGGAAATGGAAATAAGAGTCAAATAATAGTGAAGAATTTTAGAGATAACTTTAGAAATTATGAGGAGATGATATTGAAACTTGTAGACATATGGAGTAAAGTTGAATTGTGTTACATCATCTAAGATATGAATCTGTAAAATCTTCTAAAGTTTGTTATTAGTTGAGTCCAGTAACTAACTCTAACTAACAGACGTTCTAGTACATTCTTCAATTGCATCGTCTTGCTTACACGAAATCCTTTGTCTGAGTTTATTCTTCAATTGCATCTTCTTGCTTAGATGAAATCCTTTGTCTAAATGTATTCTTCAATTGCATCATCTTGCTTAGACGAAATCATTTGTCTGAGTGTATTCTTTAATTGCATCATCTTGCTTTAACGAAATCCTTTATCTGAGTATATTCTTCAATTTCATCATCTTACTTAGATGTGTCTACTTTGTCTAAATCATTTTGTCTGACCCATTCATCTAATCCAATCAAACTTGATGCATTCGTCTGATCCATTCAGAATTGATAGCTTCGTCTCATCTAATCAGACTTGATAGCATCATCTAATCCATTCAGACTTGATAGTTTCGTCTAATCCAATCAGACTTGCTAGCATCATCTGATCCAATTCAGACTTGATAGCTTCATCTGATCTTAGAGACTTAGTCATTTTGTCTGATTCATTTTAGACTTAATCACTTCGTCCGATCTCAAAAACTTAGTCATTTTGTCTGATTCATTTCATACTTAATCACTTCGTCTAATCTCATAGACTTAGTCATTTTGTCTGATTCATTTTAGACTTAGTCACTTCGTATGTTCCATTCATCCAATCTATTTAATAGTTTCATTCATCATCTATTTGTCTGTTCCATTCTTCTGGTCCATTCTCCTGATCCAACTTAAATGCTTCATCTTATTCAGTTATTACTTAAGTATCGTCTTAATTGATGAATTGTGCCATATATATTTGTCTGCACACTTAACAAATTCATCAAAAGCTGTTCACACACTTTTGTTATTATTATTATCTGACTTTAATCAAAATCAATAGAAGAAGTGAAGTCTTCTTAACTTAACAGACCCATTTCACGTATACCGTCTAATCAAAGGATAATTAAATATGAATACCTTTGAATAGTCAACTTCTTTTAGATACTTCTGATACAAAGGAGACTAAGTTACTTTTTGACTTAGTCTTGTCTTCAAAATATCTTCTGCAAGTCTTTTTCCTTCATAGACTTTCAATTCACCGAAACCTTCACCAGAGTGATATCTTGCTTTCATCTACCTTTTGCTACTCCAACCTTTGCTATCTATTTCTTCTGCCTCAAGAAAAATCTAACCTAAACCACCTTCAAGATGAGGTACGTAAGTGTATGAGAGTTAGGGTTCTTGGAGACTCTTGAAGAAGCCATGGATAAACAAGTAAGTATAAGCACCACTCTTCTTGAATTGATGAATGAAACATGTTTTGATGATGGTTAAGAGTTAAATGTTTATAAAAATGAGAATGGTACATGCTAAAAATGGATGAAAAATATGGATAGATTCAAGTATTGCTTTGGTGTTTTCATGGACAATAGATTAGGGAATGACATAATGTTGGATTGAGTGAGTGAATGGTGTTTAAAGTGTGCTTGAGAATGTGGCTGTGACATGTTCACTGATTATGCTTCTGTGTCTTACACATATCTTATTCTGTAGTTATCCAAATGAAATGATTTTTAATTTGAAGTAAACTAAAGATATAGAACTACAAATTACATCAAGAAGTCAAATTTTGATACAGTCTTTAAGACTTTCAATTTCTAGATAGAAGTTGAGTATGGTGTACTGTTTAAGTATAAGAATAGTCTAAAATTATTTGGAGTATGTCTTTCGAAATACTGAACTAAATTTCATTATCTTGGTGTCATTTAAAACTTAAGAGATAGGAGAACAATTTTTTAGAAGAAAGTGTTGTCAAATTATTTCATTTTTGGGGTCTGAAAGAACATGAAAAGTTTAACCCGAAATGATACTTAAGGAAAAATCTGAATTGACCGGAGGAGTGAAACTTGATTATAATGGTTTTATTGAGACATGAACCCTAATTATAAATGTTACTTCAGTGAGTTTGATATTGGATTGATAATGTGATGAGAATAATGGAAAAATACCCAGAAATGTCTTGAACATGCATTGTACATATTCCACATACACACATGTGCATAAATGAATGCTTATAATTGTGCAAAGTTATTAATGTATGTGCAATGTGTGTATTGCATAATTTTGATGTGCAGGATAAACATCCGCATTCAGACGTTTCCAGATCAAGGAAAAAATGCTAATTTGGAGTGTACTGTGAGTCGACTTAGATGGTCTCATTTCATTGTTTGTTTTGTTTTAAATTTTTGCATTGATTGACTACTAAATGATCATATGAATGTGATTTAATTGTGTTGATTCCAGAAAATGAAGGTCCGTTGATTGTAATGTATGAATGAGATATTGAAGTCCTCATTGAATGTGAATTGGATGAAATAACTGTATTCTCAACTTTAATATTGAATGTCGGTCTAAGGTATGATGACATTGTGAATGAGAATGTGATAGTGAATATGATTGTGTGAAATTGAGCACTTTCAATTGACTGAATATACGTGATGCATTTCATTACATGAATGCATGAAACATAAAAGATGTTGTGACTTGAGTAGCCATAGGAAAAAGAGCTTAATGCTCAGAATGTGAAAAAGAGCCTAGAGCTCAGAAAGTGATTAAGAGCCAAAGGCTCACTATGTAAAATGAGCCTGGTATCCCCAAAAGATACAGGACAATTATCAATGAGCCCGATATTTACAATAAATCCTGGACAGTTATCAATGAGTCTGGTATGCACAGTAGATATGGGACAGTTAGGCACTCGATCACAACAAACTAATAAATTGAAAGTGAGTCTTATAAGCATTGCATTTGCATATGATATGTATGGTTGAAATAGTTTGATTAATTTCTGAATGTGATAAGTGTTCGAATGATTGTAAATGAAATGATGTGAATGATATGTTTATAAATGAATTGTATGTGTTATGTGATTGAGTGAGCCATCGAGGATGGTCACTCACTGAGTTCGCAAAACCTCACCCAAAATTTTACAATATTTTTTAGGCATTGGAAGAGTTACCCCGTTGGATAAACGAGAGTAAAACGTCTGCATTCAAGTAAGAGATAGAGGTCGGGATCGGTTTGTACTTGCATATGTATGTCATTGTTTTACATCAAAATGTGTATTCGCAAATGTTGTACAATACGTTTGTAAATGATTTTGAATGTAATGAAATTATGCTATAAGTATTCTATATTTATAATGGGCCCAAATGGCTATTGAAATTCTAATGATTGTATCACTTTGATCGAAAAATGTTTATGAAATAAAATGGGTCATTTCGATTATTGATTTCTACATATGTTTGTTACTGTTTCAAAAAAAATTATGTAATGAGATTTTTCTGACTAGCTGTGCTAGCATGCCACCCTCGCGGGTCAAGTTCTCGGACACCACTGAGGATGTCGGGTACATGTCTTTGTGAGATTGGGCTGTTATAGATTGAATCTCTTTGTAGACACTGGGACACTAAGGTATAGGAGTGGGGGACACTTTTGTTTCATTCCTGTGGCTTTAGCTATAAGAGGTTCCAAATAGTAAGCCCTGACTTTTGTGTAAGTTTATCTGCTAACCAGAGAATTGCTTGAAAATTTTGAGAGCTTGCATATAGGAGTGGATTGAATCCAAATCAACCCTGCAAAAAAGAAGATCATTTATAAAGCAGAGGTTAACAAGGTGATTTTTTTTTTACATTTTATGTGGTGTTTGAATATGGAATTACAGAGGGCCTCTTTCTTGATGATTGCATTGAGAATTTTCATACAAAGGATAAAAAGATAGGGAGAAAAGGGATCCCCCTATCTCAGGCCTCGTATGGCTTTGAAGAAAAAAGGAGCACCATTAATCAGTACAGAAAAGGTTGTTGATGTAATGCATTCCATAATCCATTTAATGAACTGATTGGGAAAGACAAATACTATCAACATTGTCCATAAAAATTGCTAGTTAATGCTGTTGAAAGATTATGGAAATCAATCTTCATTGTGTAATTTGGGGGGTTGTTAGATGTGGAGTATTCCTTTAACAATTCTTGTACAATAACTATATTGCCACCAATTTTCCTATCATTCAAGAAAGCACCTTGATTTTTATTTATTAAGGGAGATGTCATCTTCTTCAATCTTGTGACCAAAATCTTTGAAATTATCTTGTAGAGAAACTTGGTTTATGATATAGGGTGAAAATCCCCAAAGTTGGATGGATTTGAGCATTTAGGGATCAAGAACAAGAAAGTTCTATTAATCTCCTTAAGAAGAACACCGTTTATGAAAAATTCATAGATAGCATCTTTGACAAAACTACCAATTACGTTCCAAGATTGCTAGAAAAAAACCATTTAAGCCATCTGGGCCTGTGCTTTCTTTTCATTCATTCCAAAGACAATCCTCTCTATCTGAATGTCACCCACTGGTTTCATTAAAAGATCAAAATCACACTAGTTTATGTAGATCTGTAAGTGAAACATTAGTCGAAACACCAGCACCAAGAAAAAAACTAAAGAATCTGAAAGCTTCAACATGTATATCCTTAGGATTATGGAGTAAAGCACCATCTTGGGAAGTAATGGAAAGGATTTTATTAAGGTTTTTCTTTGATAAGATCGAATTAAAGAAGAATTGCATGCAGCTGTCCCCATCTTGTAACTAGTTAATACATGCTCTCTGTTGCAAGAGAGAAGAGTGATTGCTCACTGCATGTAGACAATTTGAAAGCACTAGCTGTTAAGTCAAAATTACTTCACGTTTAATAATTTTGTTGATAATCAAATAATGATAATGTTTGAAATAAATGAATTGTTCTAATGAGTGTGTTAAGTGTGCAGTGTCAGCACTAAGAAGAAATTCACTGAGAAGAAGTTTACTAAGAAGAAGTTCACTGAGAAGAAGTTCACTAAGACGAAGTTAACTAAGAAGAAGTTCGATGACTAGGAAGAAGTTCACTAAGAAGAAGTTCACTGAGAAGAAGTTTACTAAGAAGAAGTTCAATGACTAAGAAGAAGTTTGATGACTAAGACGAAGTTCACTGTGAAGAAGTTCACTAAGAAGAAGTTTCAAAGACTGAGAAGAAATTTCGAAGATTCAAGAAGCAGTTTGAGTTAGTTACAGAACTCAACTGAATAACGGTTTCTACAAGAAACAACAAACAAGAAACAATAAACAAGAAACAAGATTCAAGATGCAGTTGAAGACTTAGGCTATAAATACTAATCATAGTCGAAGACTGAACAATCTTTTTCCTTACAAGTGATTACTTAAAAAAAATTCTATACAAAGTGCGATACGAGAGAGAAAATATTATTGTAACAAAAGCTCACATTATCTTTCTAGTGAGGGAAAGAAAAGACAAAGAGCCTGGAGAGGCTAAGATAGTTGAAAGAATACTCAGTGTAAGAGACCTGAAGAGGCTCTAGAAGGGAGGAAAGAATACTTGTAAATTTGACGAAGTATAGTGAAAACTTAAAAGGATTCTGAGGACTGGACGTAGTCCAAGGTTTGGGGTGAACCAGTATAAAAATCACATCGTCTATCTTCTAACTCTTAACTCTTAACTCTTAAAGGCTCTTGTTCTTATACAAGTTCGTACAAGTTATTTGCGATTTGGTATTCATCTAATACTTGAAAAAGTTTCTTTTCAAGAAATATCAAAGGTTTTGCATATTCACAAAAAGATTACACAATTCAACCCCCTTCTTGTGTACGTCGTATATTGTACATAAGTTCTATATTAACGTGTGATTTACTTCAATTAGAATCTGAGCTTGGTTTCCAAGAACAACCTTTACACAGTGAGGACAAAGATCCATGGCAGAATCACACTTGTTTATCGCTGAAGGTGCCTCCGTCACAAGACCTCCTGTGTCCAATGGTGAGGACTATCATTATTGGAAGGACAGGATATGGCTTTTCATTGAATCCACACACGTTGATCTATGGGACATCATCGAGAATGGACCATATATACCAGTTGATGATGATGGCAATACTATTCTACATACTAGATGGTCAGTCGATCACAAAGCAAGATTTCAACTAAATTTAAAGGCCAAATTCTTTATGAGTTGTGCATTAAGCAAAAGTGAATACGATAAAGTTCATGGATGCAAAACTGCGAAGGAGATGTGGGACACCTTATCCATCTCACATGAAGGCACAAATCAACTAAAGGAGTTCAAGATCAGCATTCTTGTACATCAGTCTAAGCTGTTTAAAATGAAAGAAGATGAATCTATCGATAAGATGTTTGGACGATTTCAAACTATCGTTAATGGACTGAAAGCTCTTGGGAGAATTTATGATAATAAAGATCATGTTAGAAAGATTCTCAAAAGTCTACCCAAAAGATGGAGACCTAAAGTCATTGCAGTACAAGAAGCCAAGGACTTGAGCAAATTAAAGCTTGACGAGCTACTTGGTTCTTTGAAGAAACATGAAGTGGAGCTTCTGGTCAGAAAAATCACAAGACATAAAGGAATAGAAGGTCACCGTCGAAAGAATTAAAGATCGAAGAGATCAAGAATGATGACACTAGTGAATCTGAACAAGATTCAAGCGAAGGCGATGATGAATTATCTTTTATCTCAAGGAAGATTAGAAGAATGTGGAAGAAGAAAGCAAAAGGAAATAAAGATTTTTCTTTTAATAAAAATAGCAAAGATGAAGTTAAGAACGAGAAGGCCTCTATCATTTGCTATGAGTGCAACAAACCATGACACTACAAGTCTAAATGTTTGGTTCTAAAAAGAAAGCCAAAGAAGAATAAAGAAAATAAACAAATTATAATGGCTACATAGGAATATTTGGATTCGTCCGAATCTGATTTTGATTCAGAAGCCTCAGAACAAGCAAACATATGCTTGGTAGCCGAAAATGAAGGTGAGGAGGAGGTAACTTCTTACTTCAATGAACTCCAAAATGCATGTCTAGAAATGTTAGAAGATTATCATGCTATACTAAAGCAGAATAGATCTTTAAAAAGAAAGTTTGTCGAAAACTTGAAGAACACGGAAGCTTTAGAGAAAGAAAATGTCTGCCTCAAGAAACAAATAGACGATATGAAGAAAAAAGCTTCTATCACTAGATATGAGAAAATTAGTCAGTTAAAACAAAGGATTAATTCTCTCTCAGCAGACTTATCATCATTCACTGAAAGTACAAAGAAAATGAATGATATGATTATGAGATATAGACACCTTAGTGATAAGAGTGGTCTAGGGTTTACTAAAACCAATCCTTATTCTAAAAAGAACTTTGTTCCTTATAGAAAGAAATATCACCGGTCTTATTATTTTCATTCTATGAATAATTTTCAGACTAACCCCAAAGAACCCATGAAAATCTAGGTACCTAAAAAGAACATAATATGTACAGATTTCCTTCCTTGGAAGAAGCATCCAGCACCAATGGTATTTGGACAGTGGATGCTCGCGAAAAATGACGGGAAGAAGGTTTATGTTCCTAGATCTTCAACATAAGAAGGGAGGATCAGTCACTTTTGGAGACAATCAGCAAGGCAAAATAATTGGAATCGACAAGATCGGTAAAGATTTCTTTGCGTTTATTAATAATGTTTTGTTAGTTGAAGGTTTAAAACATAACTTGATTGGTGTAAGTCAATTATATGATTCTGGTTTTGAAGTATCCTTTAATCAAAACTCTTGTGTAGTTAAAAACAAGGACGGTTCCATATTCTTTTCTGCCAAAAGATGAAATAATGTAGCGCCCCCTTACTGCAGGGTATACACCGGGACGCCCGTAGGTCATTTCGATATATATCCTACGATAAGGGTGAGCTACGAAAAATCACTACAATACTTCACATGGCATCATAATAACCATACATCAATATAAAAATCACTACCTTTTGCAACCATAAACTTTCCTCATTTCATTTCATATCACCCCAAAAGAAATCTAATACGAAAAGGCCTAACTAGGCCATCCCCCAAAAGTCCCAGCTGACCGACCTATGAGCCATGACCTCTCTTGCCAACACGATCTACACGGCAGGAAAATTCCTTCTAGAGCTAAGAGTCTACTCTCTCGGTCCTGAAAAATATGTTGCAATTTTGGGCGAGTTTGCGAACTCAGTGAGGTAACCATCATCGATGGTCCACTCAATTCATGCAATATTCAAGCATAACACAGTTGT
>JANSVA010000002.1:18461160-18510140 GCA_025504915.1 Erythroxylum reticulatum | reverse complement strand
GATTACACAATTCAACCCCCTTCTTGTGTACGTCGTATATTGTACGTAAGTTCTATATTAATGTGTGATTTACTTCACTAGCTTCTCTTTGACAATGAGTTGTTAATCATCAAGTCTAGAAGCGAGCATGGTTTGTAGCCTAACTAGCTCTAATTTGGTGTTATTAACAGCATTAGTAGTGGATCCCTTATAAGAGTTCAATAACTTGAGTTCTTATTTTATGAATTCCAGTTTTCGAATACAACAAAACTACTAGTCCCTGTTACCGTGTAATAAGCCCTTTCCTAGAAGTAGAAGCAAAACGTAGATCTTTTATAAGATAATTATAGAACTAAAATGGATGATATTTAGCAACAGACAGGATCAAATTGGACACAAAGACGAGGGTTTGATCCAAGAATAGTGGCTCCATGAAGATGGCAAAGATGTTGGGAAAAGTGTGCAGCCAATGATCGTTGATAAGAGCACAGTCGAGTTTTTTCCTGATGAACCAAGTTGCTTTTTTCTTGTTAGACCAAGTGAAGGAGTGCCCTATATATTTGAGATCAGTCACCTTAATATGTTCCACACTTTCCAAAAGTTCAGTAGAACATTTTTTTAGATTGGTGTTTCCCTGAGCTTTAAATGCATAAAGAGTTGAATTGAAATCCCCACAGATAATCCATAGTTTGCTAATACTACCACTAAGCTGTCAGAAATGTTCCATAAAACTCTTCTTTGGAATTCAAAGCTGCTGGCATAAACAAAAGAGACATTCATATGAATGTTACCTTGCAAAAGTAAGATGTGAAGATGCATAGCCTAATCATTTTCTTCTAGTGAGTCCACCTTTATCTCATCAGATTTAAAATAGATAGGCATGATAGTTGTGGTTAGAAAGTAGCTTCCATTGAGATCCCAAAATGTTCAAATTATTTAGGTTTGCCAACCTAATTTTTGTTTTAAGCAAACCAACTATGAGGGGTTTTTCTCTCCAAACAAAATCCTTAAAGCTAAAAGCTTAGAAGGGCAATTTATTCCTCTAACATTCAAAGCTAAAATAGACATGCTAAATAGAAATGCTTTCAGGGCCTTTTCTGTTGCCCCTTTGTGATTTATGTCTTACTATAGTCTAGAAATTTCCATTGGTTTCATCTCTACTTGCTCCCTGTGGAGGATTCAGTGGATACTCTATCACTGACAAATTTAGAGGAATACAAGGGGTGGTAGGTGGAAGTTCATTTTTTTCAATTCTTCCATTTGAGTAGGTTCGACACCATATGAATCAAGGTTTAAATTTGTAGCTTCTGCTTGGTTAATGTTGAGATGAGTAGTAGTATTCACAGAGGCTAGTGTCTTAGCAGTCCTCAATTCACCTTCAGCTACATCAAAAAACCCCAATATAGATTTAGGTTCTCTATTGATGATGGACTATTCTACAGAAGGACTGCTATATCGGTTTGTTTAGGAAATAATGGTACAATATTATCATAATATTGATTTATATCTTCCTTGATTTCATTTATAGCAATAATAGAATTTTCAAAATCATGATTCTCCTCATATTGGTTTCCTTCTTCATAACCCATCAATTCTTGGTAATTTCTAGTATTGAATAAATTTCCAGTTGCTTTCCAAAATTTATTATGAACTTTTGTAGGGGGCCTCCAATGGTAAGAAATTGCAATGTTATACTCCCATAACTAGATATCATCTCTGAGACACATGATTGGGATCTCATTTGGGAGTTCTTTTGATACTTTAATGCCAACACAAATTTGGGCATATCCAATTCTTTTTATTATAGTTGTATTCTCATCCATACATAGACACTTACCGAAGTAACTTGTTATTTGGCTGAGACCCTAAGTAGTCCATTACTTAAGGGGAGCATTATGAAAATTTATCCAAATAAGAAGGCTTTGGATTTTAATGGTTTTAAGCTTCAAACTTGGCTGCCAGATTTGTAAGAAAATTGGTTGATTCTCAAGATTCCATGGGCCTTTCTCAAGGATTTTATGAGCTACAAAGGTGAAGAAGGAAGTGAATAGAACTAAGCTATCTTCAAAGAGTAGAACATCAATGAGTCCTCTATTTTTCTAGAGCTTGTTGGCCTAGCATGATATTAAAGGAAAAGTAGGTTGTTGGTCTAAAAAGAAGCCCACGATTGTGGATTTCTAACTATTTTCACCTTCTTGAAGAGTTACAAAATCAGGGCAAACAATAAGCTTCCCCTCCATTTCAATAGGTGGTTTGAAAAATAAGTTAGAGTCACCAACCACCTATTTCCATGTTTTTTGGGTATTGGATGCAGTAGCATGTGGCAAAGGAGACGTTATTGGAGAAGGGAGAGGGGTGTGTAATGGCAGAGGTGGAAATTTAGAAATGTTATGGGAGGTTATAAACATGTTGTGAATAGTGGGCTTCAAATAGAAAGAAAGCAGCGTAGCAGTAAAGGTCACAAAGAAGGTTGATTAAAAAAATGATAATAATGCAACAGAGATGGGAAAGATGAGAATACCCCTGGTGGCTAACCCAAAGGTTAAAGGGGAGAAAAAATGCAGCAGAGATGGTTGGAGTTAAAGGGAAAGGAAGTACGTAAATGGCAAGAAAGGGAGAAGAATCAAAGGGGAGCCGAGGATTCAAGCTGGAAAGGAGAAGAAAAAAAGAGATGAAGATCATACCTACACTGATCCTAGAGAGAAGGAGGAGAGTCTTTCTCTAACCATGCAAAACTTCTACTTATGCTTTTGAGAGTTGTATATGTCTCTCTAAGATTCTTAAGTGAGAGTGTTCACGTGAGATATGAGATGTAAACTTTTAGAGACTTATATGGTAATTTATTAATAATTTGACGATTAACATGAGTTCTAACTTGACTGGTATATGCTTACAGCAAAAGTTGTCATAATCAGGACGGAAGAAGAGTTTAAAAAGAAGAACAAAAACAAAATTCCAATGTGTGTATAAAATAGTTGATATCCCAGTGTAACACTTGTCTAGTTAGTGAGGGTTTTTTTGTATGTATAATAGTTTTTATTTATAACATGGTGATACATATTATAAAATCTGGTGGCACACTATATGTAATATGATGGTAAATTTTTAATAATGTTATGGTACTTTTAGTACTAATGCAATGATGTAATAAAGATGACTAATGAAAAAAGGAATGAGAAGAGTTCTTCAGATGTCATGTAGTTGACCATAGAATATTAAGATAGATATGGTACTTCAAATGAGAATAAAGTTTAAAATTTCTAAAATGATATTTGATTTTTACTAAAAGTATGCAAGGTGTTTGAATTTGTAGTTATTATAAGGGAAGAAAAGGAAGATGATAGTGAAGAGTTTAAAAGCAGAACATTTGTTTGGCGTCAAACTCAATTGTACAAATCATAAGGGTTGAATAAAATCAAATCAAGATCAAATGGAAGAATTAGGTGCAATGCTCAAATATGTTATAGTTGGCTAAAAGTATTTGGACCATAATCAAGTTTGAAAATGTACACAAATATGATTTGATTCTAAGTGATGCAAGGTTTATAAGGTACCACTAAGTTATGGATAACCAATAAAGACATAAATTAGAATTAAATAATAGTTGTGAAAATTAGTTTTGTACAAACATACGGGCTATTTATGTAAGCATAAGTACAAAAGTGCACGGTCATACGCTCTTTCCAAAATTTTGATTTTTTGTTTTACACCGCGTTTTTGCCCAAATCCTTCTCCTTTAAGTCTATGAAGACAATTATCACCTATAAACACACTTTAAGCAAATTAAGTACCAAATATACAATAAAAGTATAAAATATCAAGAAAAATAAATCAAATATGGATGGTAAAAATATAGTTAATTAACCATCTATCAAATATCCCTACACTTAAGTTTTTGCTTGTCCTCAATCAAACCATAACCCAAATTAAAATACAACATCAATCTATTAGTAATCTCAACCTATCCATTCATACTATACATCATCATATCCTATTGAATCAAATTAATATACAATTAGAGTCAACTTATCCAAAACTTAACTTCCTAAGCAATATAAATAGTAATAACATCAACAATCGTATTAAATTCAAAAGCATAAATCTTTACACCCTCATCAAGATTCCACTCAATGCACTCAAGTGTTTAGGGTGAAAAGTATCAAACTCTCGATCTCATAGTAAAATTCTTACCATAGGCTTGCGGTAAAATCACTTCTCCACCACTTATGTACAAACTAAAAACAAAAATCAAAAGGACTTTTGTATAGGTTGTAGTGGGGCTTAAGTATGGTGTGATTGGGATAATAAAAGGGTTAAATTGAAGGAAATTTACTTAAAGAAATAGTACAAGACTTGTTTACATTTACTCTATTAGTTCCATAAACTTTTTCTTTTTTCTTCTTTTTATAGTTTTTCCTTTCGTTTTTATTTTATTTTTTTCTTCTCTTTTGTTTCAACATTCCAATAAGTACCATATTTCAATAAATATTATACTTTTCACAAATTTCAAGTCTCAAATAAGTAAATAATGCAAATAAGTGTTTAAAACAATAAACATGTCTTTAAAGAAAAATAGGATAAAGGTTAATATGTGGGTTTAGTCAATTAAAAAGGCTAAGGCTCAACTTGGTTATTCCTAAAGGTAAATTTTTTGGTATGGTAATTTTCAAAGAAATAGGCTTAAGCAAGTAGTTGAATCTAAGAGCCTTCGTCATATTAATGCTTCTAATTTCTACAAATATGGTCTCATCATGCATAATAAAGCAAGTTCTAGAATTATCTTACTATATATGAAATCACACACATGAAAAAATAACAAAAGCTTTAAAAAATTTTGAAATTTTGCTTTTTAAGAACCAAAGCTCACGAAAAAATAGGTATATATTTGTGTAAATAATATATCATTTCATTCAACTTAAATATTTCAATTATTTCTATCCATCATCCTTTTGCATACTGATTCAGGTTAATATTTAATAATAACATATAGTATTCATGGATAGATCTCAACCGATTCAAGATATCATTTAATAAAATTTATAATAAAGATTATAATAAACTTGAAGAAATCATGTTAAGATTCATTAAACACATTCCCACACATAAATTTGTACATTGTCCTCAATGTACATAAATAAGTAAATATACAAGTGAGAGGGTTGTTTGGTACATTCCTGATTACAAAGATTTTTGGATTTGGATCCGTCCAATGAGAGACTAACATCCTTGCAAAATATAATTGAAAAGGGATAAAAAAGATAAAAGAAAATAAAACTAACAATAACAAAAATAATTAAGAAACATGAAAAAATAACATAAAATGAAATATGTCATGATTCATAGGTTGCCTCCTATTTAGCTCTTCTTTAACATCTTTAGCTCGACATAACCTGACGTCGACGTCATCCTGGATCAAAAATTAGCAACTTGTTTCCACCCTTTTCTCTACAAAGTAGTTTCATATCCTATAAACAAGTCACCTGTTGTAAGATAATAACAAGGACATAAATTATCAAATTGATAAATCCAATTTCAAGCAATAATGTCCTTTTTAATGACAAACTGTTAATGAAAGAGGGAAAAACAAAACTACTTGAACCATCATTCGACTCAAAAAATTTGTCTTTGAGGAAGTGGGAACCCTCTATACTTAAGGTTACTACCAACTCCTCTTTAGTAGTTTCCTTACTTGGTTCCTCCGTCAGTTCTCCCTTAACCTCCGTTGTCCCCTCGTCTTCTTCTTCTTCTTGAATAGAGGTTTCTGGCTCATCTTATTCAGTTATCTTTTACCACTTCTCTACTTTCTTTTCTTAGATGGAGGTTTCTTCGTTTTCTTCTTCAGGAAGCTCTTCTTCACTACGAAGGGTGATTGCCTCTCAATCGATGGTATTAGTTTCAGTAGAACTAGACAAACTGCTTTGCATCTTGCCAGATAATATATCCATTAGTTGATCAATTTGATTCACCATATTCTACATATGAGCCTTCATTTACTGATGCCTCATATTTGAATCTTGAATAAACTCGGTCATCATAATCCTCACCTTGTATCTTCATTCATACAATCGACTGTTGTCTCTTCTTCCCTTTAAGATAGTTGTAAGCTTAAATTATACTCATCATATGTAGGTGAAGAAAGTCTCTCATCAGATTCACATTGTCTAACTACTCTCTTAATAAGGCATTCCATTAATTAATCTATAATACTTTCTTATTGTTGTTCTGGTTATATATATTTAGTTGGAGCATAGTCATTCCATCCATATACGTAAGGATTGCTCCAATTTAAATTATATATTCTCATATGATAGGCCTTAAGGTCAGTTGTACATATTTGGTTACTCCCATATGTACGTCAGTTGAGCTTCTAAAAACATGTGAGGAAATAACTCCTTCCAATACAATGATGTTTCATTTTGCAAAGAAAAATCCTAGATCATATAATAATATTGTCCTCTCCATCCATCCATTGTAAGTTATGGCTATAAAGTTAAATATCAATTCTTAAAATAAACCACCAAACACCATCAGTGTAGAGAAATTCAAAAGACACTAAATGAATAAGCCAAAAACGTAAAAAAGATACAATAAAATAAATACAAAAGTAAAAGCAAAATAAAATAAAATAAAAACAAAGTTAAGCAAAATAAAATGAAAATGACTAGAGTAATAACATTCAGTCCTTCCTAATATCAAAGTCCCCGGTGGTGCCAAAAACTTGATTGACTTACTTCATGTTAGTCAATATTGTAATAAACTAAAAGTGCATGATGTAGCCGTAACTAGTATCGATAAGTATAGGTCGATCTCACAAAGTCTATGAATACTAGTAATCACCCTTCCTTTATTATCTAGGCTAAGGATTGATTCTAGATTTTTTATGAAAGAAACTAAAACTAAAACTTAAACAAATAAAATGAAATAAAATAGGAAACAATAATAAACATAGAGATAGTGGAATTCTCTTAGAAAGCTATCGTTATCAGAAATTAGTATCTAGGTTTGAATCCTGCTAAAACCTTAATAGATTGATCTTTTATCATGCAATTGTTGATTGATTAATTGGATCATGGAGACTCCTATGGCATGCTAGTAAGTGACCTTGAGTCTACTAACAATTAATCCTAAGGTCTCTAACTAAATTACTCAGGTTAAATCTTATAGGATTGCGTTACTGATTTATGAGTTCCTCTATTAGGTTTAACCCTAATCTAGAGGATTTATGTCATCCTATCTCTAGGATTGCAATTAACTTCTTTTAATTGTGACATATTTATTCATATTAGGATTTCTTAATCTCTACGTGTGAAATTAAATTATTAATAAAACACATAATCAAATCATAATAATCAATCAAACCAATTGCATTATTAAAGGAATCAAATCATATCAAAGTATTAATATAAGGTTCATCTATCCTAAATACTAATTAGACATTTAGTTACACATGATTGAATATGAAATCAAATATAAATCGAAAGAAGAAATGAAATGAAAACAATAGGTTCTTAATCCTAAATCTCCCTGATTGTCTTCTATCGCATGTTCTTGCGATGTAGAGGCTTGATCTTGTATTTTGATAGATCTTTCGATGATTTTTTTGTGGTTACCACTTCTCTGGACCAAAATTGTCCCTTTTAGACATTCTTTACATTTGGAAATCACCTCCTAATGTCTCCTCCTTTTGATTTACCTCTAAAACATCAAATTTATATGAAAACCTAAATTTTTGGGTTATACACGATCTTGTACATAGCTGAACATAATTAAAATCTACCGAGTATCACAAAAATGCATTGGAATATAAAAGTGCATAGTCATGCACTCCTTCCAGATTGCTAATTTTATGTTCTTCATTTTTGCCAAAATTCTTCTCCTTTAAGTCCATGAAGACAATTATCACCTGTAAACACACTTGAAGCAAATTAAGTACCAAATATATGATAAAAGTAAAAAATATCAAGCAAAATACATCAAATATGGTTGGTAAAAATATAGTCAATTAATCATCTATCAAGCATCATTCTTAATAACAATTAGGAATTCACCATTTCCCTTTCTCCTTTAAGCTTCTTCTCAATTTCTTCTTTATTAGCCATCTTTTGTGTAGTCTTAGGATCCTCAACCTTCCTACCACTCCTTAATATTATTGCACTAACATTCTTCATAGTTAACTGAAGTTATGATGGAGATTTCCTTCTCTTTGGGCTTCTAAACAGTTAATAGCGACTACCATTTGGCTTGCGTAGTTTTCCAAATTATGAATACTAAACTTCATATTTTGAAAATTAAATTTGGTCTCCTACTAAAATTATTACACATCCTTTTGGAATGACAAAATGTTATTTTCAAGAGACTTAACTATATCTTCCAATGACGTACATGAGGTAAAAGAGGAGGCTTGTAGTCTATGTTGAAATTGTTGTGCACCTTCTGGCCTATTTGGGAAGTAGTTATGCTACCTATTCCTTTTATAACTTAGGTTCAGGTGATCTCTCCAACTTGGGTTATAGGTTTGAAGATATGGGTTATATTGTTTGAAAAATTTCCCCTACAACATTTACATACTTTATGTTTCCATCTTACAAAGTTGGACACCCATCTATTAGATGGTTCGCATTAGCACATATATCGTAAGCTTTCACCTGTGCCTGCCCTATAGTAATTTGTCTAACAAAAGATGTTAGTTCATCTAACAGATGTTCTATGGATGAATTGCTTACCTCATTTACGTACAAACATCATTAAATGTGCTAAATTGATGACTGTTTGTTGTTATATGCTTTATTAAAATTTTAGCCTCTATGGGAGTACTTTCACAAAATGCTCCACCATAGGTAACATTCCTTGTAGAAGTATTGAATAAGGAGTTGTTATATGATATTGTGATAAGGACATCTGGCACAAAACTTCTTGAAGTATTCCCAATACTTATAAAAGGATTCTCCTTTATATTGCTTTATCTTGTAAATTTATTTCCTTATATTGGTTGTCTTTAAGCTAAAAAGCAACTCCAAAAATAGCCTCTTATTTCGATCCATGTGCTTACACTCCTTACAGGCAAATCAAAAAGCTAGTCTTTTCTACATCCTTCAATGAAAATGGAAATGATCTCAATATAACCTACTCATCCATCACCCCTAGAGGTTTTACACTAAGACATAACACTTTGAACTCCTTGGATGCTTGTGATCATCCTCACCTGCAAAACCATAAAAGTTAGGTGAAAGATGGATTAAGCCAGACTTAAGCTTAAAAGTAATATGATTATAGAATTTTGAAATATTAATATATAAGGGTCTTTAAGTCAAGTCTGGTGCAACTAAATCTCTTAGAATTCTCGAATTGGCCATGGCTTCCTCAACTTCTATTTGTTGTTATATTCCTAGAGATGTTCTAGCTTCCTTATGTAACCTTCACATTGTCCTTTCAATCTCATGATCAAATTGCATAGTATCTTGATAAGAAGATCCTGTCACTACTATACAAAAACACTAAAAACAATAAAAAAGAAAAAAGAAACGATAAAATGTTGGAGTTATATAAATATAGTGCCCTGGAAAGCAAGTGTATTTATATGTAACTTAATCTTCTTCAGTTACAGTTTTGTAATGAAAACATTTATTATTAATAAAACAAAAGAGTTTGGTTTTTATGAGCATTGTATATCTAATCATAAGGTACCGAGATTCTTTTGTAAGTAATAAACTTATGCATAGAGATGTATAGGAAACATGTATATTATACGAATCTAAAATAATGGATTCACAGTTGAATAACAAGTTGGTCGCTTGATTATAATTTAGACTATAGTGCTGTGATTTATCTCCATATAAGTAGAGTTTACTTCAAGAGAATGATGAGTTTTATATCATGATAGTAGTCGACTATCGATAATGGAACTATTAAATGAATATGGAACCAAGTATGTTTTCAAGAATAAAGCAGGTCGTTACTTTAGTCTTAAAACATACATTTTATCATTTGCTTATTATAGATCACAATCTTGAAGAGTGGTGAACTCATATTGTTTCATTATAATTCTTGATATGATCGGAATGGATTTTTACAGAGTATTAATCCAATGTCTGCATGTTGGAAATATTAATTGAAACATGTATCAGGGAACATTAACTCAAATAAAGAGTTTATAGTGATATCATCACTTCAAGATGTTTTATAGAGATTGATGATTAAACTATCGCTAGGAGTTTGATGGACTAGCTACCCATCAAGTCTTAACACTAAGATGAGATCTTGTGTGTTAATCACCATATAGAGTAAAACAATAATTTTATTCTTTATTGTGCGGATAGTTATGATAAGGTTCATAATAGGGTTTGTAATTGGACATATTATTTAAAATATATGTTCTCATAATATTTAGTAATTCAAGAGTTCAACTAATTATCTTTAGTTGAATGACATTTAGTTAAGAAGCTAGAATTAATTTTAATGAGATTAAATTAATTATGGGCTAATTGGAGCTTGAATTATCTAAGTTCAATAAGATTTCCCACTTGTTTTCAAGAAAGGTTATCAAGCAAAATAAGAAATATAAACAAAGCTTTTAAAGCCTATGATTGAATGGTGGGCTTGCACTAATTAATAGTTAATTAGAAGCCCAAATGGACATTTAGAAATAGGCTAGACTTTGGTTTAATTTAATTAATTATATTAATTATATTAAAACAAAATTCTTAAAGAAATGAAAGGGAATTTCAGTTTTTAGTGGCTGAATGTGCAACTGCATATTTAGCATTGAATTGCTAAATAAAGATGGTATTTATCATGCATTATCATCATTAAATGGAGTAATGATCTTACCATTAAATGGTTTAATGGTTGTCTTTTAATGATGGCATATAATGTTATCTTTTTAGCATTCATTTGATTAAAGATAAAATAGGCGTATTTGCTGAATAATCTTCCTTCTTTCATCACTAAAACTGAAATTGACATGTCAATATAGGTTATTGGTCTTTTCATATAGTCATCTTAAAACAAATTAGAAGAGTCTCATTTAGTGGCTTCTTTATGTTTGATTAAAGAAAGGTGTGATTCATTGGATGCTCTTCCTCTTCTTTCTTTTCATGTATAACCGAAATTGACAAGGTAAAGAGAGGTGTTCTTGCATTTTTGGACTCCCTCTCCTTTCATGTATAGGTGAGCCGAAATTTACATGAGAAGTGTCTCATCTTTGACTTCTTTCTTCTAAGAAAAATCTCCTCCAAAGTTTTCTTCTCTTTTCCCACCAAAGGATCTTGTTAACTAAGTTATCCAAGAAGAACAAGTGGTAGATCCGATTGGTTGATAATATAATATCTAGAAGAGGAAACAATAACAAGAAGAAGAGGATACATCACCTTTAAAAGAATATATTGCCGAGAATATGATAGCACAACGAGGAGTTAAAGCTATAGCGAAGGAGCCGGTAATATTTCTACCATCTTGTTCTTATGTTAAATATTATTCTTATATCATATCATGTATGGATTGATATGTTGATTTGGTTATCTTGCTTCTGTTGTGTTATGATTTCTAAAAAAGTTTTGAAACCTACCGTTTAACCAAATCTTGCATGTTTTCTTTTCTGATCTAAAAAACTAATTATAAACAAATATATACACACAACACCAAATAATATTTAAAAAAAAGTTAAATCACTTCACTCCTTGACAATGGTGTCAAAATTCTGAATATGCATTGAGTACACCAAAAAATAAAATCTAACTCTACATAACTAAATTTTTAGTGGTGGTGAGCAAAGATCGTATCCTCAAAACATTTGTGTTTATCTTTTTTACTTAATAATAAAGTGTTAGGAATAGGGTTTGGTTGAATTTGATTAATAAAATAAAGTAAAACTAAACTATTAAAGATAAATCAAATCAAATAGTACAAATTGGTAAAATTAATCAATGAGTTTTGAATTTAGTTTTCAATTCAATCTCAACCTTCATATGAATGTGCAAAATCAATCATTATGTTGTTCTCAAACCTCTGTTTGAAACTGTTAACCATATATTAACAACAAGCTTTGTTAATCTTAGTTTTTCCTTAGATTATGTCTAATTAAAATAATTTTTTAAATTTGTTCTAGCTATCAAATAACCTAGAATAAGCCCTTTAGATTTAATGTGACAACCGTATTACATAATAGGAAAATAGGTTAATCTAGGTAACAACCACATAATCTTGGGTCATTTAACCTATGTTATGTTATCATTAATGATGCACGACCATTAGTTTACCTCAAGTGAATCAGAGTTACAACGATTACATATTGCAATCTAGATTATGGCAATGAGTTCATACACGAATAATCTATTTGGAGTATTTTGACCATTCATACATAAATCCCAAAAAATTAATAATAGAATAACATGATCAATTCCAAAAGGGACTTAAGAACAATGTTACTAGATTAATCAATGTCCAAACATGTTTGCCAACATCGATATCCCTTCGATTCGAAAAATTGATATTTAGCTCCTTATGGATCCCCAAAGGGTAAGGAATTTACCACCTTTCGAGTCTAATATCTTCATCCTTTATTTGACCTCCTAAATTCCCTTTTATACTAAAAATTAGGGTTGCATCACAATAAACAGTCACCTATATGGACCTATAACTGACTGCATGTGTTAAAAATGTAAAATGGTTAACATATACGTTCACAGTGAGCTCTATGGCCACTTACATGTTTGTGTAACTCACTTACATTACCTTTTGAGTCCATATATGATCGTGTAGGTTGCAAAAGAGGCTAAAGTGTTGCATCAAGCTCTTACACGATTTTAGTAACTTACATGGTCCCATAACATTGTATAAGTTACAATAATTTTATTTCTTTTATTCTTTATCCCATTTTCACCCTAACTCATCTCCTTTGCTTCCAAAAACACAAATGAGATTAAACATCAGTAGAATGGCACCAAGGATATGTCTGAGCTCATTTTGGTTTTCCTCCAACTTATACCAAAAACAAAATATGAACCAAAATAAGTATCTTAAGTACCACATAACATTAATCAATAAGCATTAGGGAGTAAATAGATAGTTAACTAAGCATTTAACATTAGCTCAATGTTTATTTATACCTTCCACTCAACTTAGGAAAAAAATGATAGATTCTTCAAAGGAAAGCATTAAAACAATCATTTATTATACTCTAACATCATCAATTTTATCAAATAAAATATTCTTGCCAAGGATATGTTACAACGAGCCAATAATATTTTGATTAGGAACTTAAGCCTAAAGTCAATTTAGATAAGAGGCCATTCCTTAACCTGCTTTTGTAAAACCAATGCTAAGTACAAATTCCTTTGCTATTCTATATGGACAACAAAAATTTTTTGGAGTCTAAGACCTAATATATCTTTGTTGGTCTTAAATTTCGATATTACACTCTATTCATAGTTCGCTTGATTTCCGCTATGTTGATCTAATTAAATAGTTTTAATACTCAGTTATCCTTTGAAGAATAAAAATCTTTCAATTTCTTATAAAAAATCAATACTTTTGAAGGGTAATACAATTATCGGTCCCTTGTGAATGCTTAGATGAGAAATTTTTAGGCTTCTTTTTATAAACCCCAGTCAAATATAATATATATTTTTATTTTTTATTTTTAATTAACTTAATAAATTAAGAAATATAGAACAAAAAACTTGAGAATAATTTATTATTAATGAATCTTAAGAATGACAAGAACACTAAAGAAATTGAATATATAGGAAAAATACAAAGAATATTGAAAAAGTAACAATAAAATTTTCAAGAACAAATTTAAATATAGAAGAAGGCTCTTAATAAGTTCTTGACTGACTATATATTTATCCCTAATACTTACTGATTAATGTTATAATGTGCTTATTTGATTTATATTTTGTTTTAGGTACAAGTTAGAGGAATAAGAACCAAATTGACCTAAAAACATATCCTTGGATCAATCCTGTTGATTTTCATTCTTATTTGCCTTTGTGGAATAAGAAGGAGATGAATTAGGGTGAAGATGAAATAAAGAATGAAGACATAAAGTTATTGTAACTTACATGATCATGTATAGAACTGTGTAATTCACTGGAAGTGTATAGGATCTTGAAGACAACATTTCAACCACCTCTACAACCTACATGGCTGCTTTTGGATTTGCAAGATCATGTAAATGACTGAGTGGCTCAATATAAATGTTTAAGTTCATAATTCTTGTAATTTTCACAAACATAATCACCTACGTGCCCTTCGAATTGACCGTGTATTATGACAGAACCCTAATTTTTATTATGAAAGGGAATTAAAATGCCAAAGTAGGCATCATAACTTTAGAGACATGAAAGGGCGCAAATTTTTAACCCTTTTGAGAGCTATAAGGAGCTAAACTTCATCCTTCTAATTCAAAGGGGATATTAAGGCCGACAAACATATTTGGGAATTTATTATTCTAGTAGTGTTGTTCTCACTCTCTTTTGGAATTAATTATGTTATTCTATGATTAATGTGTTGGGACTTATGTATGAATCATTTAGATACTCCAAATAGATTATTTATGCCAGAATCTATATTGAAATACGTAATTGTTGTAACTCTGATTCACTTGTGATAAACTAATGATCATACACCATTAGGGATAACATAACATAGAATAAATGACCTAAGATTGTGTGGTTTTTATCTAGATTAGAATATTTTTCCTATTTCTTAATGCGGTTATCACATTAAATCTAGAGATCTTATTCTACATTGTTTAATAGCTAGACCAAATTAAAGTTATTTTTATTAGATACAACCTAGGGAAAATTGTGATTAACAGAGCTTGTTTTATATAATTAATAGTTTCAAAGAAAGGTACGAGAATAATATAATGATTAATTGTGCTCATTTGTGTGAAGGTTGAGATTAAACCATAAATTGGATTTTAAAAATGTTTGTTAATTGTATCACTTTTGTACTATTCGATTTGTTTGACTATCAATTATTTTATTTTACTTTATTTTATTAATCAAATTCAACCCCCCACAATCCTGAACACTTATTTATTTATTATAAAAACTAGAGACACACTCTTTGTGGATACAATCATTTCTCACCACTACTATAAATTTAGTTATATAGAGTTAGGTTTTATTTTTTGAAGTGTTCAACGTATATCAACTTAATACCAAATTCTAATACAACCCTCACTAATAGGACTAATAAGAATTGATATCACTATAAATAGTAAAAAAAATTGTTCTATGAAGTCAAGTTAGATTTAATAAATTGAACATACAAACATAAAAAAAAATGGTATAAACTTCCAGGCTCATAGTAAAGAAAACATTGGTAGTGATAAGATTCTAGGATTTGACTGTCACTACATAAGATCAAAAGTTTTTAGAGAACCTAAAATAAAAGTTTATCTATAGAACTTAGGAAAACCTCTCTAATGATTGATCAATAATAATAATTATTATTATCAATTGCAAATTATAAAACTATAATAACTAGAGTTTTAAAAGGAAATAACATCATGAAATAACAAAATCCTAAGCAACTAAAACTATGAGACTAACTCTTGTCAAAGAAGCACATTGGTAGTGATTTTGTTATGGAAGTTTACAGATGCTTTTTATAAACAAGTTTGACACTAGTTACAAGTTTAACTCTAGTGTCATTTTTCGTCTATTTGTCTATCAACAAAACCAACATAATACTGGAGCTAATTGCATTTTGTAACCTTCTATTAACGCTTACTCCTTTTAAAGCATTATTATGGTCTTCAAATCATTCTCTTAAAGAAGTAAAGCTTCACCTTTGTATAAGATCCATCATTAGATTGTTGGGGGTTTCTTTATCCCTCTTTGTTATACTCCTTATTAATGGTCCTCCAACATATAGATCTCTAGCAACTTTTAGCACTTAAGTAGTGGATAATTAATTCCCATCATAAATGACAAGTTCTTAATTGATTATTTATTTATTCCCTGATGCTTAATGATTAATAATTTTTTTGTCTATAAGATACTTATTTTGGTTCATATTTTGAATTGGGCTAGACCAGGCCCGGACTGCTAGTGGTCCTACAGTCTAGGATGGGTTAGCCTATGGCCCGGCCCACCATATATATTTTTTTATAAAAACTTCAAAAATGATGTCGTTTTTTAAGTAATAGTTGGGCCACGAACCTGGCTGAGCTAGACCATAGCCCGCTCGACCTCGACTCGTGGCTTGTTTATGGTCCAGGCCAAAATTGGGTTGGGCCGGGCCTTTTTTGACATCCCTAAGAAAAAGAACCAAAACAAATTAAATTCCTAACTTTGGTCTAGTTTTAATGATAATCGTCCTTATTTTCCTTCCAAGATCTAAAAGAGATGAGTTAGGGTGAAACTAGGATAGAGAATTAAAGACATTTTGGAGTTACACATTTATGTAAAGAAGTACACATCCGTGTATGTGAGTTACACAAATGTGTGAGGGATCACGTAAGTCACTGTAAATGTGTATATTTTTTTAGATGTTTAGATAGTGTGAAAATGTACACACCCATATAAGTGAATTACATGGTTGTGTCCTTTATTCATGTAACTTACTTGAAGCATGTGTCTTTGTGACTTTTGAAGGATTATTGTACATGGTCACTTACACAATCATGTAGGTAACCACGTGTACTTTATAAACCCTATTTATAAATTATAAAAGGCAATTAAACAGGCTAATAAATGTGATATACAAGAGGGACATCAAGATATACATAATCTTCTTTTTAGATGTGTGCTTTAAAGAGCTATGAGTGGCTAATTCTCTTTCTTCCAATTCCAAGGGGATATCAAGGCCTAATGATATGTTTGTGTTGACCATTCCCATTAATGTTGTTCTTATCTCTCTTTTGAATTTGATTATGTTACTATGTGTTTAAACTTTACGATTTATATGTGAACACTTTAGATAGGGCCTACTAGATCATTCATATGTAGATTTACTACCAGAATTTTTATTAAATTTTGTATTTATTTTTTATCTGATTCATTTATAACAAACTAATGATTGTGTCTCATTAATGATAATGTGTCATAAGCCAAATATCCAACCTTGTATGATTAATGCTTATATTCACCTATTTTACTGCTAAGTTATTTGAGGTCAAATATAAGTAAATAGCTTGTTTTGGTTAGTTACAATTTACTATGTATGTTCATATAAAAGTTAAGATTGAATTTCATTAGTTACTCTTTGCAAATTTGAATAGTTTAATTTATTTTTTAGTTAATTTTATTTAATTTAATTTCATTAATCAATTTCATCCATACCCTCTATCTCATTACATTAATTAGTTTAATACAAAACTTAGTTACATACTCTCAGTAGATATGATCCCTTCTTACCACTGCCACAAGTTTTGGTGTTGTTTCTTGGTAGTATTTGATTAGATTTTGTATTTGATATTAATTGGTGTCTTTTATACTTGTTTCTAATTTATTTTTATATTTTTTCTTAATCCTTTTATGTTCGTTAGTGATTGTGTATAATAGTAACTATGTCTCCTTATCAAGATCCTTTGCAATTTGATCCAAAGATCGAAAGAATATTACATAGATTACGTGGGGCGAACATAATGAGTTAAGGATCATAACAAGGAACTAACCAAGAAGTGATAATTAGTGATTCAAAAAAAGCTATGACTAATCCTAAAATTCCATGATGAATCTTAGAATTCTAAGGGAGCTGATTGCTCCATATTAGAATCAAATATCTCTATGCATTACTATCCCTAATTTTGTTGAGTATGTTACTTTTGAGCTTAGGTCTAGTTTGATTCACGTTTTTCATAATTGTTATAGTCTTATTGGTGAGGTTGGCTATTAGCATCCTAAAGAGCCTGATGTGGTTTTCTAAGCATGAAGCCTCCACGGGTAACAGAAGAGCAAATCATATTAAGAGCTTTTCCATTCTTATTAAAAGATGTAAGAAATAATTAGTCCATTAAACATTATTTAGATGAGCTAACCTCTTTTTATAAGGCACAAATAGGTAAAAGCTTGCAGGATATGTGCCAATATGGACCATCTAACAGATGGGTGCCCAATTTTACAAGAAGGGAATATGGAACATGTCAATACTGCGGGAGGAAAATTTTTCCAACAATACAATCCAAATTCTTAGAATTATAACCCAAGTTGGAGAGTTCATTCTAACCTAAGTTATAGAGGGAAAAAGCAGCATAATTACTTCCCAAATAGCTCACAAGGTACATAATAATTTCAACCTAAACAATAAGCTTCCTACTCTAACTCAAGTATTTCATTGTAAGAAATGGTTAAGTCTCTTGCTACTATCACCTTGCAATTTCAACAAGAAGTGAAACACTTTCAATAGGAGGAAAAATCTCCAATTTAAGAGACAAGGTCTAGCATTCATAATTTAGAGAACTAGGTAAGTCAAATGGCAATTATTATCAAACATTTAGAAGCCCAAAGTGGAGGAAAATTTTCATCTTAACTTGAGATAAATCCAAAAAATGTTAATGTGATGACCTTAAAAAGTGGTAAGAAGCTTCAAGATCTTAAGAGAATAACACTTGTGATTTCCAATGAAGTAAAAATTGAGAAGGAGCTTTAAAAGAAGGAGATGATCATCTGATTCAAAGGTAAAATCTAATACTTCAAATGTTGTAAAGACTAATCCTCCACCTTTTCCTAACAGGTTTAATGAATTAAAATAAGGAGGAAAAAATAAGGAGATTCTAGAGACTTTTTGCAAGGTGTAACTGAATATACTATTGATAGACACAATCAAGCAAGTACCAAGTTATGTGAAATTCCTTAAGGAATTATGTGCCAATAAGAGGAAGTTAAGAGGTAATGAGAAGATCATGATGGTGAGAATGTTTAGTAGTTTTTCAAAAGAAACTACCTCCTAAATGTAAGGACCAAAGTACATTAATTATTTGCTCTAAGATTAGAAAAACTATAATTAAGCTAGTCATATTTAGAAGCATCGATTAGTATTACGCCTCGTTCTATTTATACTTCTTTAAATGTGATCCCTTTGAAAGAAACTAGTGTTATCATCTAATTGGCTTATCGCACTAATGCTTAAGTTAATGGAATGATTGAGGATGTTCTACTGTAGCTGAATAAATTAGTATTTCCTGCTATTTTTTACGTGGTAAATATAGATGATGATATTTCCCTAACCCCACACCTATCTTATTAGGGAGACCATTCCTTAACATTGCCCAAACTAAGATAGATGTTCATAAAGGTACCCTCACAATGGAATTTGATAAGAAAGTGATTCATTTTAAATATGTCATGAAACATCCCCAAGATGATCATTCTGTTTTCTAGATTGATGTAATTGATCCTTTAGTGCAAGAAGTTTTTTAGTTGAATTGCAGGGATAAATTGAAAGCGGTTTTAACTCAGCATCTAGAGTTGTAAACTGACAACGCTTTTGAGTTAAACGCAAAGTTGATTGAGATGGTATTTGCCTTAGATTCTTTGAAACCAATCCCTAAGAGGTATAAAATTATTTTTCGTACAACTACCTCATCATCACACCCAGTCCGAAGTCCCACAGTGAAGCGGGGTCTGGGGAGGTCTGATAGTACATAGCCTTAGCCCTACATAGTAGAGAGGTTGTTTCTAATAGACCCACATACAGATATGATAGAAAAATAGTGATGCAGGTTAACAAAAAAAAGCAGAATATTGATATAAATAGAATTACAATATAAGACAAATAAGGACATACTTGATAGTTGACCCAATCTACTAGTACCTTACACCTTGTAAAGACCGACTCTTTTTATTTTTAGTTGTGCTAGGGGTCTTTATTGAACAACCCTGAGGAAATAACAATCCTACGGTTTTAGGCATCCATTGTAGGAAAAACTACACCTGACCTGAAGACTCGACCAAAGACTTACCACTTGCAAAGGTATAACGGACATTTGGTTGTACTTCCTATGTGATAAGTATAAGGCGTAAGGACTCTAACAGGTGTCATTTACCCTTATCCTATCAAGCCAGACTTTCCTAATTTTAGCAATTGCCTAAGTGAGTGCCAATTCTGACATATCTTTCTTAATCACTTCCCTCTAGGTCTTGTAAGGCCTTCCTTTCCTCCTCTTGTATCCACTAAGGTTTATTAACTCATAGCGTCGTACCAGAGCATCAGAGGGCATCCTGCGCACATGCCCAAACTACCTAAGCCTTTTCTCTCGTAACTTGTCAACAATACTAGCCACTTATAGTCTGTCTCTTATGACCTGATTCCATATCCTATCTTTTATGGTAATGTCACACATCCACCTCAGCATATGCATTTCTACTACCAACAACTATCACATATGCCTACATTTAGTAGGCCAACACTCTGCCCCATATAACATGGTTGGCTGAATCACCATTCTATAGAACTTCGCTTTGAGTTTTACAGGGATCTTTTTATAGCATAAGACACCTGATGCAGTCCTCCATTTGGATCACCCAGATCTAATACGATGTAAAATATCATCATCGATATTACCATCTCTCTTAATGATAGATCCGAGGTATTTAAAACTAGATTTTTGTGGTATGATGTCAGTGCCAATCGCTACCGTCGCCTCTTATACCATCCGGCTACCCAAAAATTTGCATTCTAAATACTCCGTCTTAGACCTGCTCATTTTAAAACCTTTCGATTCTAACGCTCCTCTCCAACGTTCTAACTTAGCGTTGACCACCTCCTTGGTCTCATCCACCAGGACAATATCGTCAGTAAATAACATACACTAAGGTACCTCTCCTTGAATATGTTTCGTAATTTCATTTAACACTAATGTGAATAGAAAGGACTTAAAGTAGAGCCTTAGTGTAATCCCACACCAATCGAGAACGCTTCCGTGTCACCTCCTATTATCCTTACGCTAGTCAATGCTCCGACATACATTTCCCTAATCACTCTGATATACATCCTAGGAATGCCCTTTGTCTCCAAACACCACCATATAAGTTCTCTAAGAACCCTATCATACGCTTTTCCAAATCTACAAAAATGATATGCAAATCCTATTTTCATTCCCTGTAGCATTCCATTAGTCTTCGAAGTAGATGTATTACTTCTGTCGTGGACCTACTAGGCATCAATCTAAATTGGTTGGCTGATCTAGTTGTAGCTCTCTGGATTCTCTTTTCGATTTCCTTCTCCAATAGGTTCATGGTATGACTTAGTAATTTGATGTCTTGATAGTTTTAGCATTGTTAAATGTCTCCTTTGGCGTTGTACAAGGGGATTAACCTACTCAATCTCCGTTCTCATCTTGGATGACTCAAGGATCACATTAAAGAGCTAAACTAACCACTCAATATCGACAGCTCCTATTTGCTTCCATAACTCTATAGGGATGTCACCTGGTCTTATGGCCCTTCCACTCCCCATCTCCCTCAAAACCTTTGTAATTTCTCCCCTTGTGATCTTCCCCCATGAGTACCCATTTAGAAATAGTCCCGACACAGGAGGTTCCCTTAACTCTATGCTAACCAATATGTCTTCGTTATAAAGGCCATAAAAGTATCTCTTCCATCTCCGCTTTATGACTTGGGCATCTGTGAGTACTTGTCCTACTTCGTCACGTATACAGCGGACTTGGTTGAAGCCATCTCACGTGCCCTATCTCTCGCTATCCTAAAAATCTTTGTGCTCCTTTGACCAATCCCTGCATATATTCTCGTAAGCTTCTCCTTTAGACACTAAGATAGTCTTCTTTGCCTTCTGTTTTGCCAGTTTATACCTCACTCTATTAATTATCCTCTCCTCCTCTGTTGCACTTGCAAGCAGAACTTTAAATTAAAAGCTCTCTTTCTTGCCTTTACAGTCCCTTGGACCTCGTCTGAGCACCACTAAGATTCCATCCACCCCCTCCCTATCTTTTAGAAACCCTTAGGAGTTTAGTGACGGTCTCTCTCACTACGGGGGCTACTCCCTGCCACATCTGACTTGCATCCCCACTCACATCCCAGGTGCATTGTTCCTAACCTGATTCCTAAATTGTTCCACCATGTCCCCTTAGAGTCTCCCCCATTTGATTTTGTGGCATGGCTTGGTAAATAGTCGTGCTCTCTATCCCTTAATTCCTAGATCTAAAACTAACAATTTATGTTGGGTTGATAGGCATGCGGCCGGAAGTACTTTACAATCTTTGCACTATGATTTGACGCTCGTCCTGACAAGAAGATAATCAATTTGCATCTTTGTCAAGCTACTCTGAAACGTCATCAAGTGCACTTCATTTTTCTTAAAGAAGGAATTTACTATTACTAACTCATATTCCAAAGCCACGTCTAATAAATCCACCCCACTATTATGTCCAGTGCCATATTCGAAGCCCTCGTGAGCTCCTGTATAACCGTCTGAATCCGCCCCTATATGCCCATTAAAATCCCCTCCTAAGATGATCTACTTAGTATTAGAGATTTATGAAAGCACCCCCTTCCAGGGTTTCTCAGAATGTACGTTTTTGTTGTTCATCTGCCCCAGCTTAAGGTACATATGTACATACTACATTGAGAACCACACTTCTTAAAATAATTTTTGCCGCCATTATCCTATCATTGATCCTTATGATCCCCACTACTTTGTTCATAAGTCGCTTGTCTACTAAAATACTTACCCCATTCTACTTTCGAGTACTACCCAAATATCATTGTTTGAACCATCCTATCTCCTTTGCTTTAGCTCCTGCCCACTTATTCTTTTGAATGCTTGTATCCTATACTTGTCTAAAATCTCTACCAATTCTAAGGACTTTCCGGTGAGAGTCCCCACGTTCCAAGAGCCTATCCTTATTACATCATCTCCGTCTTTATTCCTATAAGTTGCTCATACCGACCTGCTTGCACTAATTCCATTCGTGTTATTTGAAGACATCTCTCCTAATCCGTATCTCTTACGTTTCCCACATGTACCATCCTAAGAAATCCTTGAAAGTTGAAACTAATATACCCCACCATAAAAGGAAGTAAGAATAATATATAATAATAATCGCAAATAATAATAATAATAATAATAATAATAATAATAATAATAATAACAATAACAATAACAAGAATAAGAATAAGAATAATAAACAAAAAACTAAAGCTAATAAGAAACCCAATAAAAGGATAATAATAGTATAATAATAATAACAATAAAAAAATAACACAAAACTACTAATATTAATAAAAATATTGATAATAGTGAAGATAAAGTTAATAATAAAATAGCTTAATAAATAATAAAAATAATAGCAACAAAGATACAAATAATAGTAATAGATAAAAAATAATAATAATACTAATACTAAACTACTAATAACAGTAATAAAGTTAATAATAAATAGGTGGATGCTAGAAACCTCAGCAGAGACAACTTCGTAGTTGGGAAGAGAACATAGTAAAACAATTAGAAAAATCAATGCCAATGGAAGAGCCGTGGGCCAAATGGACACATTAATAAAATCAAACCACAATTGTCAAAGCTTTGACGCCCAGTAAACTTCAACTATTGAGGCATGTAAGGAAAGGGGAAGGAAGGATTGATTCTAGAGTAAGAGGCTTTTGCAAAAGTTGCTGAGTCAAGTTAGAAATAAAACTAAGGGAAAATGTCTTGTATTAATAGACTCGTCAAGTTTAAAAGTGGATTACCAACGGTTCTTCGAAGAAAAGATTGATTGCCTCTCTTGCACTATAGCAGATTTGTCAGTTGGCTCAAGGAAGGTAGCAAACGAAACGTGTGATGTGCCAAACTCTATACGTTAGTGAAGATACGTTTGTCAATATCGAAGCAATGTCGCAGAGCCTCACCGTCCCCTAACAACCATCTTGTTTGATCTAACATGAGCTACATACAGATCCTAGAAGCAGATCCCACTCTGGCTCGTTCCATAGCAAGGTCGAACGTTACCTATGAGCTTCATCCCCCTCAAAAGACTTGAAAGTACCAGTACATAACTATACTCTAGACTAATAAAAAAACAATGAAGAGTGCAGACTGACACCTATTACCACCACAAACATCCAAAAGACATTCAAGGAGACAGCTAAAATAACAGCTTAATAACTAGAATATGCCCAAAGACACCCGATAACAAACTCGCACGAAAAATTAAAGAGGCATAAAGTAAAAGTTTGCACCTAGAAACTGTGGGTTAGGGGCTGAGGCAGTTTCTTTGTGCCATGCATACTTTACCAAAACAATAAAAATATCTGTTACCTTTACCAAAGTTGGCAGCGGTGTAGAGGGGAGGCACATTCGACCCCGACAGTGGACAAGCAACCACCTACAGAAAGAGCTTCGGGAAAAATGGACTCAACAAGAACCACAACGCCACCTTCTCATACTCATAGATTGAACCCCAACGCCACCCTAGATGCCGCCGTTGATTTACTGTCGGCTCTGCCACCTTCCCACACTACTGGAGAGCCGTTGAACTACAAAATGTGAAAACATCATGACTGAAACAATATAAAAAGCCATTACTTACTCCGTGAACAACTCGGCGACACTTTTTTCCTTTATAGACATGTTGTTTGAAGGCCTCACGAGCCTCGGCATCCTTCTCACAATTTCAAAAAGTCCCATGGATTACGTGTTTACTCTAAAGACCCTCAATAGAAAATGGTTTCCAACAAAGAAAACTAGAAAATCTAGAACAATAAGAGGTAACCATAAGTCAACGAACGAACAATAAGAAACAATGGATCGCATTATCAAACCTAAAAAGACCTAAAAGTTGAAGATCAAAGATAGGAATGAGGCCCTTTTCTAAGCCAAAATGAAGACCAAGAAAGTTCCTGTAAGTGCAATTCCAGAAACGAAGACTTTGTCGATAGCAAAGGCACTAGAGCCTAGGGGAGTACTTCCAAGAGGTGAAGTATGAGTCTTAAAGCTAGGTGCAGGGGAGGATGGCGGAGAAGACAGAGCAGACGGAGCAGATAGAGGAGAGGGAGTAAGAGGTGCTGAAGATGGTGGAGTTGATGTAGGTGTAGGAGTTAGGGCTCTGCCTCTTCTCTATAAAAGTGAACCTTCCCTCTCCTTTCCTCAACATTTCTCTCTCTCCAACTCTTTTGATCTCTCCAAAGACTTTATAATGGCTAAAGGAGGGAAACTGACCACACTCAAGTCAGTTCTCAAGAAGTTGAACTCGTTCAACAAGCAAAACGATCATCCTGGAGGCGGGAGCCCCATCATTTCCATTGATGTTGTCACAGATGACGACGTCTCCTCCCCCAACTCTGGAGACCTCCATATGGTCTACATCGTAAAGTCTCGTCGACACTATCTCGTCAACTCTAACATCATCAACCATCCTCTGTTTCATACAACTACCTGATTCTTACTAAAAGTTGCTAGCTTCTAATATGCAAGCACCTGAAGTGGAGTTAAAACCACTACCCTCTCATTTGAAATATGCATACTTAGGAGAAAATTAGACTCTCTCAGTTAACTTCTAATCAAGAAGGTAAATTAGTTCATGTTTTAAAGGAGCACAAAAAGGCCATTGGGTGAATAATTTTGGAAATTAGAGGAATAAGCCTTTTTACGTGCATACATCAAATTTTTCTTGACAAGGGTGCTAAGCCAACTAGGCAAGCACAACATACGCTAAATCCTCCAATTATGGAAGTTATGAAAAATGAAGTTCTTAAGCTTCTCGATGAGGGAGTAATTTATCCTATTTCGAATAGTAAATGGGTAAGATAATGCAAATGGTTCCAAAGAAATCTAAAATTATAGTATTAACAAATCAGAATAGTGAGTTGGTTCCCACTTGTGAGTAAATTGGGTGGCAAGTGTGTATTAATTACAGGAAATTGAAATTTCCAACTCATAAAGGCCACTTTCCTCTTCCATTTATTGCTTAAATACTTATCAGACTTGTTGGACATAATTATTAGTTTTCTAGACAATTTTTTAGGTTATTTTCAATTTTATATTGCACTAGAGAATTAAGAAAAGACGATTTTCATATGTAAAAGATGATATTCACATGTTTGTTTAGTATATTTTTTACCAAAAATTCTATTTAGTCAGTGTAATGCCTTCGCCACTTTTCCAAGTTATATGGTGAGCATTTTTTTAGCATGTTAGGAAGATCATAAGGGTATTTATAGACAATTTTAGTGTCTGCGGTTCTTTTTTATAATTTCTTAAAAGTCTTGCACTTACTTTGGAAAGATATATTGAAACTGACCTTGTTCTTAATTAAGACAATGTCATTTTATAATTGATCAAGGTACAGTTTTAAGGCATGTTATGTCTTATAGGGGTATAGAAGTTGACAAGTCTAATATTGATCTTATTCCTGCTTTTGCTTACCCTTTAAATGTAGAAATTTGTTTTTTTCTTAGCCATATAGCTTTTTACCATAGGTTTATTAAGGATTTCTCGAAGATAGCTTCACTTTTATGTAAGCTATTACATCAAGATGTTCATTTTGATTTTGATAATAAGTGGAAGGAGGAACATATCTCCTAAAATATGAACCAGTGATTTAACATTTGAATTAGAGCTCCCCTTTGAGATTATGCGTGATGCTAGGGGAAGTGTGGGGTTTCTAGGGTAAAGAATAGGAAAAGTTGCACATATAATTTATTATGCTTCAAAAACATTGAATTTAGCCCAACTAAATATTATACAATCAAAAAAAATACTTTTATATATTATATTTGTTTTTAAAAAAATTTGATCATAATTTTTGGTTTCTAAAGTTATTATTTATTCTGATCATGCAACTTTGAAGTACTTGCCCACTAATAAAAAAACTAGGTCAAGGCTAATTGGGTGGATTCTCCTCCTTTAGGAGTTTGATTTAGAAATAAAAGATAAGAAGGGGCAGAGAATTTGGTTATTGATCAACTTAGCCTTTTGGTGTGAGAAAAAGATAATGTCCCTTTAAAATAAACAATTTCAAACAACAAATTGTTTTCTTCTAGCTTGACTCCTCCATAGTATACAGATATTATGAATTTGCTAGCTGTTAATAAGTTAACGGTAGGTTTATCAAAGGTAAAAAGGGACAAGATGAAGAGTGAAGCCAAGTACTATACATGGGACGATCCCTACATTTGGAGGCACTATACCGACCAAGTAACAAGATGATGTACTCCTAAGAAAGAGACTCTTTCTATTTTAACCTTCCATCACTCTTACAATTGTAAAGGCATTTTATAGCAAAAAGAACTGCTCATAAGGTATTATAGGTTGGTTTTTATTGGCCCATATTGTTTAAGGATGCATATCTCTTTAGCAAGTCATACAACATATGTCAAAGGACAAGTAACTTATCTTATAGAAATCAAATGCCATAAACTCCCATTTTTGCTGATGAAATCTTTGATGTTTGCAGCATTGATTTTCTGGGACTGCTTCCTTCATCTTTTGGTTTTTATTATAGTTTACTTTGAGTTGATTATATTTTCAAATCGGTGGAAGCTAAATCCACCAAGACTATATAATGCTAAAGTTATTGCAATCTTTTTCGAGTTTAACAACTTTTCTTGGTTTAGGATGCCTAGAGCCATCATTTGTTATAAGGAAACTCATTTCTACAATAGAATTATGGATGCTTTAGTTAGGAAGTACCATATCATACATAAGGGTTTCACTTTCAACCATCCCCAAACAAATGGCCAAACTGAGGTATCTAATGGGAAAATCAAGTCAATCCTCAAGAAAGCTGTTAAACCTAACAAGAAGGATTGGAGCTTAAGATTAGAAGATGCATTATGGACCTATAGGACAACTCATAAAATGCTTATTGGTATGTCCCCATATATATTGGTGTTTGGAAAGCCATTTCATATTCTTGTAGAGTTGTAACACAAGGCATATTGGAAATTTGTTTCATATTCCTGTAGAGATGCATCACAAGGCATATTAGGCTATCGAGTGTTGCAATATAAATCTTAATGAAGCAAGAGTGCATAGAAATTTAGAATTGTAAGAGCTTGAAGAGATGAGGAATGATTCGTATGATAATGCAATAATCTACAAGGAAAAGACCAAAGCTTTCCATGACAAGATGATCTTAAAGAAAAGTTTTATTATTGGTCGAAAAGGGCTTCTTTATTATTCTAGACTTAAACTATTTCAAGGTAAGTTGCGTTCTCATTAGCTCAGTCCTTTTAACGTTTAAGTTTTTTTTCCTATGGTGTAATAAAGATTCAAATTGGGAGAATAGAGAAGACATATAAAGTGAATGGTCATTGCCTAAGTAATAGCTCGTTTCTACACTCAAGGATTTAACTGTTAGATTGAGTCATATCATATGAGAATACGTGAAGTGCATTTCATTTGCATACATCATATTCACATATACATATGAATCATCATTTAGAGACATTGTAAAGATAGTATATGCACTCAATTGACATATCCTAGGGTATGAAAGGTTTTAACTGATTATGATGTACTTGTGTGTTGATTATGTCTTGAATTTTATTTTGATGGATTATAATTATTAATTAGGAATTTGTTATTAGATTGATGAAGTGATATGTGCACCTATTCTAGGAAAAATGTCAAATGGAAAGACAAATTGATATATAGGAATCTAGGATGACTAGGACTATAAAATGGTGACACATGGCATTAGTAATAGAGTGACAAATGACTTGAATAAATGAGTGACAAATGGTGGTATACTTGGGTGACAGATGGCTTAGGAAAGTATGGGACAAATGGATCAAACATCAAGTGACAAATAGAAGTTGAAGTGTGCGACATATGGCTTGAATCTTAGCATGACAAGTGGCCACTCCTTCACCACACACCTACACCCATGGTTGCCACACATGAAAGACCATCTTTCTTTTGTTTTTGGTCACATGCACTCTTCTTCTTCTTCTCACCACCAACATCCATACACAAACCTTCCAACCTTAAGATTTTGCTAGAATTCTGCACTTTTTCACTCCAAAATCTTGTTGTCTTCATTATCCATACACAAACCTTCCAACCTTAAGATTTTGCTAGAATTCTGCACTTTTTCACTCCAAAATCTTGTTGTCTTCATTATGTCGTTAAAACCCTTTTATGTTTTCATCTTGCTGTTGGAGTTTGCTTCATCCTTGCATGTTTGGTGGGCTAAATTAGCTTGATGATTGAGGAGATTTTGAGCTGAACAAGTAAGTGATTTATTAATCTATTGTGATATATGTTAGCATAATATTCATGATGTTTGAATTGGGATGTATTGCATATAGTATTGATGATGAAGTTGTGCTAGAATTTGATGGATGAATGAAGGGTTCCTGTTTTGTTTTTGATACTTAAAAAGAGCAAAATGTATATGTAACGCTAGACTCTGTGAGCCCTTTTGTATTGCTCCATAATTGAAGACACTACTGTATATATTGATATATACATGGTTGTATATGAATTTAAAGATGTATTTAATTCCTTTGGGTATATATGTTAATGATTTATAATGTTATATGCCCTTACATGAACTTGGAGTTCATCGCTATGCAAAATTTTGGAGATTTCCAACATATAAGCTTTTAAGTGTGTAAAACCAAGTCCATTGGATAGATATGATCATGGTGGTTGAATTAAATGTGTTCTAATGCCTTAGAGGTGATTATACATGATTTATAGACTTATGGGACACTTAAAAAGCTTAATTAGAAAAGTTGATGTACATAAGGGCTTATTTGAAATTGTTAAAAGTTAAAGGACTTAAATGAAAACTTTCAATTCTTGGTGGACCAATATGCAATTTTATAAAATTAAGGGGCTTAATTATTAATTCCAAAAGTCCAAGGGCCAAAATAGAAATAAAAGTTTTGGTGATTCCCAAATTTTGGGCTTAATTGCAAATTTAGGAAAAATTTGGAGGGTAAAATGGTAATTTCACATGAACTAAGGGGGAAAAGGTAATTTCACCATATTTTGGGCAAAGAAGAGTCAACATTCTAGACCCTTCTCCATGTAAGGTCGTGCACCCCATTACTAAAGACTTAAAACATGTTGTCTTCATTAAAAGAAAGGGGAAGGAAGGAGAAGAGAGGAGGAGAAGCCCAATTTTCGACTATTACTAACCGTACCCCTTTGATTTGATTCTCCAACCTAAATCAAGGTTTTATAAGCTAATTTGGGATCAAGGAACTCAAATATATCATTATATTTGAGTAATTCTCAAAGGATTTGAAGATATCATCAAAGGAAGGTTTAGGTAAATTTTGTCTCATCTCTCTCTACATTAGGATTTTGAGTTTGGTGTTAAGATATGTTGTTCTCCATGCTTGAATATGCATGAAACATGGCCTAGGTGAATGAAATGTGTCATGGAGATGGTTCTTTAATACAAAACCGAAATGTCCCCCTTTTGGTGAAAGTTTGTGAATTTTTTAATATCTTTTGAAATTGATGGCATAAATGAATTCTATGGTGGTAATTGTACGTGTATAATGTGAATTGATGATGAAAAATGAAGAGGAAGTATATTGGATAGGCTTAGATGAAATGGTGGAAGAAGGAATGGATTAATGTGATGAGTTGTATAATTATGATGAAAAATGCTTAGATGAAGGGAATTGGATTAAATGGAGTGGTGAAATGTGTTGTTAATTGGAAGTATTCGTTATATAACAAGATAGGATCATGAATTACCATGATAAAGCCTTGAAAATATGACTTGAAAGTCATGCATATTAGGTGTTTGATAAAATGTCTAAGTGAACTTGGTTTAGGATTTAAGGATTCGTAATGATATACATTGAAAGAGGCTTTCATGTTTACTTAAAGAAAACTTGAATTATTGCTTAGATTGATGAATAATGGCCTAATGTTCTTAGATAAAAATGTGCTTAATTATGTTTTGAAATGAGTACGAATTGGATTAAAGGCATTAGATACCTTAGAAAATGCAAAATAAAAGCTAATGTGAATAGAAAGGAAGTAACCATATGAGGAGTTTAATGGTCAAATCCTATAACTTAGAGAGTATAATATTGTGTTTTATACACTTATGTGATGGTGTATAAATATGAAATTATGTTTAAGTAGTAAATTCATTGTATGTTCTTTTTTATGTATAAAGGCTCGGGAGCTATGAATTAAGAAGCTCGTATCGAGGATTGTTGAAGTTAAGGGAGTGTACATCTTCTTTTGAGGTGAGTTGGGAAAACCATATTTCTCATATGGTATTAAATCACTCTAAGACATGTATGATGACTTGTATGTGAATTTTGAACCTAGGTAATGCATAGTATAATTGAATCTCAAATGGTTGCTAGTATACTTATGTATTTAATAACTCTTTGCACTTGAAGTAAATTGATGTTTTTAGTAGGTATTTTGAGAAATGATATTTTTTTTAACAAACCTGCACTTGAAGTGTAAAGGACAATGTTTTAGTTTCTAAAACTACATTTTTGAACAACTACATTTGGAGTGTGAAAGATGGCTTTTATTGTATAAAATAATGTTTTGGAATTTATATATGCATAATTGAGTCATGTCTGTTGCGTGTATTTGTTCTCTTTTGGCTTAAAGTCATAGCAAGGTTTCATTTTATCAATTGGACCGATGAATAAAGGCATAGTGCATTACTCGATTTTTTTACTTAATATTTGTATATGATTTTTGTAATTAGTGAGGTAACGATTGACCAATCGTGTGTTAGGCACAACTGATTAAGTAACCCCCATATCCTTGACGCTGGTACATAAAAGTCAAGTCTCTATAGCTACACCTTTCTATGGGACTTGTAGGTGATTCCACACTTAGGGTCTAGACACTGACGAGGTCATCACCTAAGGTCATAACGCTCTTGTCGACTATAGTTTGAACTCACCACGGATGAAAGTCGAGCCAACACTAAGGATCAGTAGGTGTGCACACTAGTTTGATCGACCATTGGTGTCACACATGATTGTTTTGGCTTATTTTGGGATTTATTTTTCTGACGAGATTTGATTTACACCTGTGATGTTTTTCTACTTTTGTATACTAGAACTGGATCCCATGTTCACTAGATGAGTGATTAATAGGCTAGGTCTATGTGGATCCTAACCAGTATATGTTGAATCATAGGCTAGGCCTATATGTTTCTATGTAATATATGTTCACCTCATAGGTTATTTATATCGTCTTGGTGTGTATCGAGTTCTATTTGTGATATATGTTTTTCCTGCTCACTGAGTACATAGTGTACTCACCCTTTCCGCCTTCCAACCATGTAGGTTAATTTACTGAGCTTGAAGCTCTGAGTGGATCATACGGTCTTTTGACATTTTTGAAGTATTACCACACGTGGGTAGTTTCTGTTTTGTACTTTAGTTGTATAGTGACTCATGAACTGTTTTAGTGTTTTTATTAGATTGGTTATGTTGATATACTTTATGATTATATAAATTTAACTCTTGATTATTTTGTTGTTGTAAAAGACTTTATGTATGAAATTTTGATACTGTTGTTAAGATTGCCTTAAGTGGACTTTAAAGTCTTGAATTTATGGTTGGATGTGAATATAGAAGTGTGTTTAAAAATTGTTTGTAGGTATTTGAGTGAGTTTTAGGATTTTTAAAATACAATCGTTGTGCTGCCCAAATTTTTCAACAAAAAAAGGGAGAGATGTTCAGTTATCCTTGCATAGTCAAATTAAGGATACTATGAGTGTCCTTAACTCGGTTATGTAGCGGTTGTCATGGGCCTGATGTAGTACCGGGTCGTGACAATTCCCAAGGGTGGAAAAAGCAAAACTATGAGGGTCTTAGCCCGAGGGACAACCCAAAGCGGATAATATCTGTGGGCGGGTGTTCTAGGCTGTTACAAATGGTATCAGAGCCAGTACTTAAACCGTTGTGCCAGCTAGGCTAGGCCCTAAGGGGGGTGGAGAGTGTGAGATCCCACATCGGTTAGAGACGAGAACGAAGTACACCTTATAAAGGTATGGATACCTCTCCCCCATAAGACGCGTCTTCCCAAAGGTAGGAAGAGCAAAATCGTGAGGGTCTTGGCTTGAGGGGCAACCCAAAGCAGACAATATCTGTAGGCAGGTGGTCTGGGCTATTACAGTATGGGTGAATTAGGTAGAGATTTGAAGTATAAATGAGGGTGAGGTTATACTAAAGAAGGATGTTATTAAAGTGTTCTTGAATTTGACAAAGTTAGGGTTACTTGTATAATGATATGTGGTGAATGACCAAAAAAGTAGGGTTTTGATAAGATTTATGTAGCTAATATGGTAGTTGAATTTGCATGAATTGAAGTTGCATATAAAGGTATGAATAGTGGAAAGTACGAAGTGTTTGATATGTCTTTAGGGTTGATGAATTCATGGAAGAGTGAGTGAAGAATGCAAGGCACAATCGTGGACCTTAAATGCACGATCGTGGCTTTAGTGCATGATCGTGGCCTGGATGTTTAGCTTCTATCACGATTGTGGGAAGGTCCCCCATGACTGTGGGTAGTGCCTTGGAATGATGAGCTTAGTTTTGTGCAATTATTGAAACAAATGATGATAAGTCACTCTAATTTGGTGTCTTTGGAGTTAATTAGGGCCAAGATGAACCTAAATGGGTAAATGAATATTAAAGAAAATGAAGGTAGTATGAATGGGAATTTGAATAAATGTATAATGGATGGATTAGAAATGGATTAAGATCTTTGTATAAAGTACATACCTGGAAAGTCAATTAAGCATGCATGGAACATGGCATATATACATGTGCATGACCGTATATTCGTTTGATTGAATAACTTAATGATGTGCATACCATATGTGTATTGCATGAATATAGATGATCAAGTCGACCGTCAACACCTATACATTGCTAGATCATCAAGGTAATAGCTTATTAGAGCGTACTGTGAGTTGACCTAGATGTGCAATCTTAATTATATATGTATTTCTGTTTGAATTATGTGAGTTAACCTAGTTGTTCTCTCATTCTGTTTGATTTGTTTGTTTAAACTTTAGTTATTAAATCGTGGTTATGTGATTGTGATAATTATGGATATTGGTAGTCCAAGGAGTTTGATATTCGAGAATGTATTAGAAGTGCTCTTTGATTGTATGTGAATATGGAATGTGTGATTAATTGAATGTTGAATTCCATACTTGGATTCGAAGATCTTGATAAGTGATATGAATACGTTGAGTGAAAGGCCTTGAAAGTATGAAATGTGAATTGTTGCATCTCATACATCAAAATGCATGATCAGATAAAGGTGTTCTGACCGGAGTAGCCAAAGTGTGAAACAGAGCTTTAAGCTTAGAAATGTGATAAAGAGTCGTAGGCTCAGATACAATGATCCCGGTATCCATAACGGATACGGGACAGAAATGAGCTCGCTATTTGCGATGGGTATGAGACAGTATAAGCACTTGGTCACAACAAAATAAAAATGAAGTGGTCACATGTGTATTTGCATATGCATCCTTATATGCAATAAATAATTGTTCTAACGTTCCTTATTAAACTAAGATAAAAATGCTAAATTATTTCAATCGATGTAGAATATGACGTGATTGAATTGCTTACTTGCATGATGTACTTAGTAAACTAAACCATATGCTTGTTGTTATATTTTGACATGAGTGAGCACATCGATGATGGTTTACTCACTGAGTTCGCAAACTTATCAAAATTGCAATGTTACTTCTTTTTAAGTTCAAAGGAGTTCTAACTCCTAAAGTGATAAAGTAAAGATATAGTACCTGCATTTTAGGGACAATATGGCTCAAAGGTCTGGTCAACTGACACTGAAGAGTCTATTTAGGATAGTTTGATCTAGCATCCCATTCCATGTTGGACTTTTTGTATAAGATTGTAAACTTACACATATTATATAATGTATATATACATGAGTTACGAGTTGTGATGACAAAATGAATGTGTTTTGTTTATGAATGAAATGGGCAAGATTGACCATTTTAAAATTGTGTGTTGTGTGTAATGCCTTAAAATAAGTATGTGATTGCTCTAACGTGTCATTCTTGTAGGTTATGTGCTCGGATATACTGTGGTATATTGTGTGTATGCTCTGTGGTAGTGGTAAGTTACACTTACTATGAAGGACTTTAAATGGAAAATATAGGAATGGTGGTACTTAAAGACCCTTTTGTATCACTTCATGAAGGAAGCATGGAGTCAAGTCAAAGATAGTAAACAAAGGCATTGCTTGGGAGGCATCGCCATGAGAGTTTGCTTCTTTTCTTTTACATTTTTTATTGAGTCATTTTTCTCTTACATTTAATTTTACATTGGGCACAATGTAACTTTTAAGTGTGGAGGAGGGAAACTTAGTTATTATATATTTTTAATTCCTTTTTCATGTTTTAATAATCAAAAAATATTGTCTCTTTTTCTATTATTTCTAGGATTGTATAGTTATAATTAGAGAGTCAAAGTAACCAAAGAAATTCATGGCAACTTGGGCATGTATTCTTATTCTTATGGTTGGTCAATGTGTATTTCCTTTAAAAGAGTAGTGATTAGTGAGGAGACATAAGTCAGTAAGATTTTGTGCCTCTTAGACTAATACATTCATATTAGTCTTATTTTTTCTTTCATGTATAACCTTCATGACATATACCTCCTTTAAGCTTTATTAAGCTTTACTTTTTATATTAACCATATTGCAAACCTTTAGGTTAATAAAAAATGTCTTACCCAAGCCTTAGAACTAGTGGAACATTTTTTATCATTAATGTTTATAGATACACGAGAGAATAAGTGTGGGGATGCTTATATATATGAATTGGTTCTAGCTAATGAAACATGATATTCATTTCCTATCAATAAGTTCCCTTACTAATTCAGTTTCTTTATATTTTTGTCTTTGTTTTTGCTTTTAAATAAAAATAAAAATAGAAAAATAAAAAGAACAAAAGTTACCAAGGAAAATAATTTCTTTACAATTAATTCATAAAACTTGAATCCAATCTTTGGAATAGAATTTTTTCATTTATGATATTTGATGGTACCTAGATTTGATTGGATGTTGATTTTTACAGATGATGCTCTATTGAATGTTCTTCTTACTTCACATATTTGATGGCCTTTAAACTACACGACCTAAATATTTTCACCTTAACCTTTGTTCCCGTTACAACCTTGAAAATTCCTTTGATTCATGTTATGCAAGTGATTCTTTAATGGCGGAGAACTTATAAGATATATAAAGTCGTGTATAGTCTTAATCATGGAAGATATTTGAGAGTACCTATAGATTGTTTCTTTCTAAACACAACTTAAGTTTGCCTCTAGAATACCTAGTTTTTGAAGGGAATGGTTACTGATTGATCATGAGTAAACTATTGAATATTCAATACTTACTGTGAGTTTTGAAAGTTATTTCCTCTTTTCTTATTATTGTATATTCTTAGGTAATATGGTTATAGAGTAAGTGTTTTGATTTTGATCTTTTGTTTTTCATGAGGATGGCCAAAAGCTACATGGAGGGAATTTGATAAGTGCTTAATTAATTGTTTATGTATTCCCTATTACTTAGTGACTAATATTTGTTTTGTCTCTAAGACACTTATTTTGTTTCATATTTTGGCTTAGGTACAAGTTGGAAGAAAAAGAATCAAAATAAGTTAAATTTGTAACTTTGATATAGTTTTATTAATGTTCAGTCTTATTTTCCTTTATGGATTAATGAGTTAACGTAAAATCAGGACAGAAAACGGAAGAATTGGAGTCATTTTAGAGTTACACGCATGTGTTTATGATTACAGCATAATGTGAGGGACTATGTAAGTCATTGTAAATGTGTACAATTTTGAAGACTCTGTTTCAACCGTGTGGAAATGTAAACACCTATATAAGTGAATTATATGGTCATATCCCTTGCATGTGCAACTCTCTAAAATATGTGTCTTGGCTACTTTTGGAGGATTAATTACACAATCACTTAGGATCGTGTAGTTAATTATGTACCTACACTAATTGTGAAGTATAAAAGACAATTAAGAAGGTTAACAAAGGGTATATATTAGAAGGATGTCAAGACACACCTATTCTTCTTTTTGGACGTGTGCTTTGAAGAACTATGAGTGACTAGTTATCTTCTTTCTAGTTGAAAAGGGATATCAATGCCTAATAATATATTTGTACATTGATCAATCCCAATAACATTGTTCTTATCTCTGCTTTGAAAATAATTCTATTATTCTGCATCTAAATTTGATGATTTATTCATGAATGATTTAGATAAGGCCTGCTAGATCATTCGTGAAATTTTGAATATAATTTGTATTTATTGTTAATTTGATTCATTTATGACTAGGGATGGCAATTTTTAGCCCATAGGCCTAAATTTAGTTGTTTTTAATAGGTCAGGCCTAGACTGACTCGAGCCTCAATTATTCTAAGCAAAATAATATCATTTTACTTAGAAGAATTAGGCTTCGGATAGGCCTAGGCCTGAGTAGCTCACCCAATTAAAAAAAGTTGTTGTTCTACATTTTAATTTTTTAAAAATTAGCAGGGTTGACCCATTGTCATCCCTATTTGTGGCAAACTAATGGTCATGGATCATTAGGGATAATATACCATAAGCTAAATAATACAAGCTTATGTGATTATTACTTAATACAAGCTTATATGATTATTACTTATACTCTCCTATTTTCCTGATTCTCAATGCTACTATCGCGTTAAATCTAGATAGCTTATTCTAGGTTGTCTGATAGCTATATATAATTAAAGAGTTTGATTTAATTAGTTATGATCTAAGAAAAAATTAGGATTAATAGAGTTTGACTATTGATGCACGAATAATAATTTCAAAGAGATGGACGAAAACCACGTTACATTTGATTTTGCATGTTCATGTGAAAATTGAACTGAGAACTGGGCATAAATCCATTATTACTCTTTGCAAATTAAATTGTTTAATTTATTTTATCTTTTTGTAGTTTATTTAATTACATTAATCAAATTCATCCAAAACCCCCTATCTCATTATATTGATTAGTAATACAAAACTTGGTGACACACTCTTTATGAATACTATTCTTTCTCCCCATTGCTACAAGTTTGGTTGTATATAGTTAGATTTCAATTTTGGTGTGTTCGACATACATCAAAAACAACCCTTTTTCTTTTATTTTTGCTATATAAGGGTATTTGAATTTTCTTTAAATAGGATCTAAGACATAATTGTGTCTAAGGTGATTTCTGACTTGAGACTTTAACTGCGCATTTTTGAAAATATGACCATAGTCTGGTATAAAGACTATAATAGGCCACATCTTGAAAAAACGACATGAAAATATAAAGAAAACCATGTAAGAACATAACTAGGAAAAGTAGCGTGTCAAATATTGTGTTTCTTTTACAACCAAAAAATTAGCATACTGAGAAGCACAAATGTTTGAAAAGACATGTTCCTATTATGAACTAAAAACTATCTGAAACATAGATATGTCTTAAATCGTGTTCTATTCAACACTATATTTTAAAATAATATCATACAAAGATTGATGATATTTTTATACATAGTACTGATTTTTTTAAAAAGAGTGGTGGTATGTCTTACGTTATATGGTGGTGCTTTTCATATATGCTTGTGGTAGTGTTTAGAGTATTAATTTAAGATATTTTTCAGATATAACCTGTGGTATTTTTTTGTACATGGTACTAATAATTTTAAGTAGTGATATTTCTCATTTAAAATGATGTTATTGTTTTATTGGCTTATGATATTTACAATATAAACTGGTAACATTTTGGGTATTGAGTTAAGGTATTTTTATACAAGTGATGATATTTTTATACATAGTACTAGTATGTTTTTTAAGTGTGGTGATTTTTCTTTTTTTAAGATGGTGATATTTATGTATAAACTTGTGATATCTACAATATAAGTTATAGTATTTATAATGTTGACTAATCTTTTTCTATTTGTTAGTTACAATATTTTATCATAATTATTTTATTCATGAATATGGGTAAAAACATTAATAAATATCTTAAACATAACCCTTTTTTATTTATCTAACAATGACCATCTTAATGGAGTATAACAAAATGGAATATTTCTCAATAGGTTTCATTATTCAATTTCCTTCCCAAGAAACCTAAGTTTTAAGAAACTTAACTTGCGTGGCAATTTAAAAGGTTATAGAACACAAATGGTATTCATATAAATTTGAGCAACAACATTACAAATATATAAGTAAATTTAATTTTAAAAAGGATATAACATCCTCGAAAGTATAGTTTGTCCAATAATAATTAACATCGTAATTACTTTTTAAAAACAATCACAGATCATTATTTCATGTGCATGCACGTATTCCTAATTTTGTTATAGGAAGAAGGTATTGATAATGCAAGGAGTTGAATTTGCTTGACATCAATTGGTTATAGAGGAGCTTCCAAAACTCCATTGAATGCTTCCGCTGTAAGTCATATACATCAACAATAATATATTGCATGTTAAAATATACAAAATATAATCACATGAACATGCCATAATTTGTGATCCAAATAGCCAATCAACATGCCAAATTTCCAATGCATAATATAGGTAAATTCTATAGTTGCCTTTTATTCAGTAATGGACAAATTAGTCAAATCAAGTTATTATTCAAATCCTATAAGTCAAATCAATAATAACGTTTAAATAGAAAAATAATGTTGCATTCAAACTGAGATATGCATAATATTATTCTTACTTGTTCTCCTGCCTCAAGAATTCTCCTAGATAAAAGATAGTAAACTAAGTGACACCATCACTTATCATAAAACATGTGCATACATGCATAAACTAATATTTCCTTACATTGGCCATAATGAAATAACATCTTATCTTATCATAAACAATGTAAATACTAAGTTGTACCCATCAATTCTCTAATCAAATTATGTTTAATAAAATCACCTGTATGACTTGAGTCAAATATCATATCTAAACTAACTTTAAATAAAACATAGCAACACTACCAATGATTGTTTTAACGTATCATAATGAAAATCTACAAATAAAAAATATTCAACTATAAATCTTTATCTTAACTATTATTTCATGAGATACAATTTTTTAGGAAACACACATAAAAAATAATACACATACTCAAATATTCGTGTGTGCATCAATATCAATATGCAATTCTTTTTTAATATTTCTCGCATACTTAAAAACAATATGTAAGAAACTAATAGTTGACAAAGATTTATCTAGGTTTTCCTTTAAATTTTGGTTTTTTTGTCTATTAACATTGCAAAATCAAATTCAATTCACTATAATATTTATTATCTTTCTTTTAATAATAAAAGATGCTTAAGTGTAAGATTAATCATAACAATTATTAATTTTAATATATAATGGCTTGGAGGAAGCTTAACAACTATACTCTCAAGTAATAAAATAAATGAAAACTCACTAGCAAACTGCTAACTATTACATAATATTAGATATATGTAAAGTGTCAAAATATTAAAAAGGCACTTAGAAATTATTTTCTTAAATTTATTAATACAATCATTCCACTACATTACTTATGTGATTCCTAGTCTTAAAACATGGTAGGATGTCGATCAATTTCAACAAAATTTGATGTTTCAAACAATATCGCATTTAACAAACCTATATGAACAACTCAACCAAAATTAAATTAATATTACATATAATATATATACCACTAAAATTACCATATATAAGCACCAACTTTAATATCATCTTAACAAATAATTATATTATCTCATTTTCAATGCAACTTTTCTTTGGAGGAATTTGACATAAATAAATTTAGAAGTTGGAAATTTATTACAAGATGTATAAATTTTTAACTTTCACCAACTCGAGGTGTTAGTATCATCAATGCTCACCTCTAAATTGCTTGATTAAACTTTTAATACTATCTTATTACCTTATTAAAGCCTATTTTTTTTTATCTCTTCTTCTTCTTTCTATTTGTTTCCTTTAATATTCATCATCATCTTCTTGTGGCTTTAACTCTTCCTCAGTGTCTGTATTTTAGCTACTATATATATAAAAAAAACATTACATCTACAATTTAAATGCACCAAAGGCTTCTTCAAGACATACCACTCTTTATGACCTCCTTTTCTTGGTGTTCTCCTTTATTGTCTTCTTTTTTATGCTTCAAGATAGCCTCTTCCTTATTCTACTCCATCATCAATGTCTTATCATGCCTTATGATATCTCTTTTATTAGATTGTTACTGATGTCCCTTTATACCTTAGAACTAGCTTTTCAATTGCATTTTCTCTCATTGGAACATCCTCATGCCTTGAAACCTCTTCTCTTTCTAGCCATTTAGCTCTAATGTCAACAATTTATCATGTATAAATCAAAAATTACGGACAAACAAGTTGCCATAACTTAATAACTCATTACATTTACCTCTTCTGCCTCTCATAAAACCTTATTTACTTTCTTTGCCACCTTTCACCATAGTGATGCTTCTTCAATGATCCTCATTATAATCAACCATCCACGTTTAAGATAAGTTCATCCATTTAATTCTTCATAAGAAATATTTCTAAATGTTACTATAAATTGGCGAAAAATAATATTATCTTTAGCTTTTTATACTCGTGCTCTAATGCCCTATCAACATTTAATACCTTATTAATTCTTGTGTCATCTTATAATGTAATCCTTGTCATCTTGTACCACTAAAATCATCACTTATAGCTTGTCTAAATAGAAAAACATGCTACCAAAATAAAAATTGAAGTCATGTAAAATAAATTTCATATTTTGTCTAAAGTCTTAACTATTTATGAATAGTTGTAAGTTATTGGATGACTTATTTTTAATTAATTTGTTTGTTTTCTTTCTTGTTTGTGTATTTATTTACTTATTTTAACTTTTATTTTTATTCTTCACATTGTTCTATATTTATTGAATTATTTATTTTATTACTTATTTTTATATTTTTTATTTGCATGTATTTATTTATTTGTTATTATTATCATTTATTTTAATGTTAATGTTTATATTTATATATTTTATTTTTATTTTTACTTTCAATATTTTTCAATAATTATCTTTTATTATTCTTTTATTATTTTTTATCTATTATTTTTAATTTTACCTTGTTATATCTTTATTGTCTTTATTTATTTATATTTATATTTAAAATTGTTATTATTATTGTTATTATTATCATCAACAGCATCTTTTATGTCTATTTTTCTTTTTATTTTTTCTTTTTATCCATTTTTTCTTTTATTATTTTAATATGTATCTTTAATAATTCTTTAATTTTATTTTTATTTATTTGATTTTATCTTTTTATTTTTCTTGTAAATATATCCGGTCTTTCTATTAATCAAGGATAAAACTAAACTTGAGGGTTGTATTGGCTGTTGTTGATGTCGGATGATTAAGTCACCATCAATAATGCTACTCATCTACCTATACAAGGATCAAAAGTTTTAGCCTTTACAGCTTGATGGGATCTACAAGAATGGTTGCAAAGATGGTTCAAAACAAAATATCCCCAATTGCGCTGCTCCTAATCATCAACATTGACTGCGGTGTCCAACAGCTGCCTATTGATACCATATTTGGTTCTTCCACACAAAAAGATAAGTTTCCTCCATCTGTAGACTCCTAACTTTGTTGAATAGTTAGCATTAAATTTCATTAATACTTCATGCCCAAGCTTTAGGAATTCAATTTAAATTTCATTCCTTGTTCTTTATACAGCCACTTCGCTTACTTATGTCGTCATTGATAGCATTGTCTACAGCCTAAAAATTCCAAGTTTCAAATTAAATTAGCTTATTTTAATATGCTTGTTTGTTACCTTCCGTTTCACCTTTACAACTTTATTCTCCCCCTACCATGGTGGAGATAGTAATCTAATGATAACTTTTTCATTCTTTGTGAACGGAACTCTGAAAACAAAAACATAAGTATTATTCAAAACAACTTATAACATAATTTATTCTTATGTAACAAAACCAAAAATGTATGAATATAAACCTAGTACTATATAATTTTATATATTTTTGTCTCCCACAATTCCTCAATACAATCCTTAGTTTTCCAGTGTTGAACTAATCATATGCCTATTATCTCTTCTCTAACGTCTACTATCGGTTATATAAGCGTTTAAAATGCAATGAATTGAAAGTCATAAAAGAGAGTTAGCTCTTTTTTTCACTAATAATGGACCAGACAAATCCAAACTTCTATTCTTCGACAATATGAAATTGGTGAGGTGAGAGGCGTCGTTGTTGAGGCGGCTCAAGCAAACGTAGCATTAATTACTCATTTACATTATGGTATGGTATTGTATGTAGTAGTAAATGAGTGGGTATTTCATATTTGTCGGCTGTGATGTGAGGTCTATAAGATATTCATATTCTTCGTCAACTAATGTATAATAATTAAAACCTCCGCTGCTCCTTAGTCCTTACTAACAAATATTTCACAATTAGATCCGCATGTTATGTACTAAACAAATGAAAAGAAGCGAGATTTACATAGGCGCAAGAAGATCCTCATTTGGATGCTGTCTCTTCGTACGATATAATCTCAAATCATCCCCCACCAAAATGGAAATTCATAACTTGGACGGCCAGCCTGCTGAGGTTGAAAGGGAATACGGAGAGAGGGTGTTGGTCCCTCCTCTCAACTTCGCCATGGTCGATGTTGGAATTTTCAGGTCTGCTTTTCCCGACTCTGCTAATTTTGGGTTCTTGCAATCTCTTGGCCTTCGTTCCATCATGTAAGTTAATACAAATGGGGTTCCTTTCTTTTCTTGTTATCGATGTCTTTTGTGGGTGATTGTTATTTGTTTATTAGATATTTGTGCCCGGAACCATATCCAGAGGCTAATAAAGAATTCTTGAATGCCAACGGGATTATACTTTTCCAGTTCGGTATTGAAATGTGCAAGGTATAACCCTTCTTACTATCTGTTTTACTCGTAACGTTTGTACCTTCTGCAGTTTCCAATCTGCAAGTGCAAACTTCAGTTTTATTTTAATCATATGCATCTTTCTTGATTCTCTCTAGAATTTATATTTTCAGCTAATTTCGATACTCAATTCTTCTCTACGGACTTGTAGAGATTTGTTTTCGTCCATCCATTGGAAACTATTTTTTCTTTTTTGGAAAATGAATGAAATTGTATTAAGTCTAGCAAAAGCTAGTTCAACATCACAATGAGTTTCAGGTTACAATATCATAATAAATGAGTTTCAGCTTACAACATGAATAATATCACAACACTAGTCAAAAGAAATAACAGAAGCATAGATTACAGGTTCCATCTGTTTTTCAATCCAGGGGTGAGTGATTTTTGCACATCTTTTGCTGTCATAATGGCTCTAACCCAATTGAAAATATTTCCAGCCACCTGGTGTTTGTCTACCTCAGCTCCTTTATACAACCTGTTATTCCTTTCTTTCCAGAGAGTGTAAATTATAGTGGTAAAGGCTGTCTTGAGTATCATTCCATTCTGCTTTTGATGCTTGACAAGATTGGTAAACCAGTCTAGAGTCCCACTCCATTCCTAGGTGTGACTAACATCTAATAGCATGTGCAGAATTCTACTCCACACTGCTTTGGACTACCTGCACCAAAAATATAAATGGTTCTATCTTCTTCAGCTTCCTTGCATAAGACGCGGGTGAAATCATAGGTGTCAAACCATCTATTTTTAGTTCTATATTTTTTTTTTTTTATCACAAGCCAAGTGATTAGTGAAGCTTTGGGATTTAGGATTGCTTCCAAAGGAGTTCATGGCAAGGGACTTCTCCAAAACTGCTTATGAATAACTTGTGACAAGAATTATTTGTAAAGATCCCTTTGGAACTAGGAATCCATATAACGTTGTCTTCTCTATTTCATTGATGTAGTTGAGGTAAATATCCTGCAAGAAGAGAGAAACCTCTGAAACTCCCATGCCAGTATCCATTCTGAATCAGCGAGGATCCTTAAACATCCAATGGAATTCTGTTTTTCAGGTAGAGAATTTCATTCCTTTGGGTGAGGGGGCTAAATTTAGACCAGTTGTTATACTAAAACCATGTGATAGCTCCATTTCTTAGCTGGTGTTTGATCCAAGGACATATTATACTTCTCAAGTTCAGTAATTGAGTGAAAGTTCAACATCCCTGGAGTTTGTTATCTGCCAAAAGTTCTAGTTTTTGAGGTGAAATTCATGTATCCATTTGATCCAAAGGGCTTTCTTATCTGTATTTAGTCTACATATTCTCTTGCTCAGAAGAACCTTTTGTATAAGTGGAATGGGGATGATTCCTAAACCTCCTTGCTTCTTTGGAATGGTTATTTCACTCCGTTTTACTTTTGCACATTTGGAATTCTTTGCTTTCCCAAACCATAGAAAAGCTTTAACAATTCTATCAATTTCCTTTATAACTGTCTTTGGCAATACTATGTGAGCTCACGAATGAATCAGCAGGCTGCTGAGTACTGATTTGATAAGTGTTAGTCTTGCAGCAATAGAAAGGAACTTGTTTTGCCATGCATTTATCCTGAATTTGTACTTTTCAATGAGTGGAGTGCAATCTGAAAATTTTGGCTTAGCTGAGGTGATGTTTACTCCAAGGTATTTGAAGGGAGGGGAAAGCAAAGTTAGACCTACACTCCTGCATATCTAAGATGAACTGGTTGCTCTTTTCAGTATTGACTTTTAATCCTGAACTTTCTGAGAAAAGCTTCAATTTATTTAGCAAAATATTGGTGGATTGAATGTTTGCACCACTCAGAAGCATGAAATCATCAACATAGATCAAGTGAGTTAGCCTGGGTTCCTTGCATTTATGATGAAATCGAAATCTTCCTTTGCAGGCTGAGAGTTTATCAAGTAGTCTAGACAAACCTTCCATTACTAGGGTGAAAAGATAAGGGAAAAGAGGTTCCTTTTGTTTAATTCCCCCAACATTTTTGAAAGGTTATGTAGGAATACCATTGACAAGCACACTAGGAGAAGAGGTTTGTATGATACCATGATCCACTTTGCAAATTTTTCTTGAAGATCAAGGGCTTCAAGGCAAGCTTGAATGAAGCTCCAACTATCTGTATCAAATGCTTTGTAGAAATTTATTTTTATCAAACAACTTTTAATGCCTCTCCCAGTGTTGTAATCCTTTAGCAACTCCTGTAAAAGAAGAATATTGTCTCCTATAGTTCTCCCAGCGATAAAAGCACCCTGAGCAGGATTTATGATTTCATTTAGAGCAACCTTCAACCTGTTAGCTAGGAGTTTTGCAATGACTTTGTAAACAGTATTACAGCAGGAAATTGGTCTAAACTTAGCTAAAGAGGAACGGTTTTGCTTCTTTGGAATGAGACAAATGAAGTTATGGTTAATTTCTTTAAGCATATTAGAGGATGTAAAAAATTCCAACACAGCTTCTATGAAGAGGTTACCTATAATATCCCAAGATTTTTGGAAAAACCAAGTTGAAAAACCATCAAGTCCAGGGGCTTTTGAAGGGTGCAAGCTGAATATAACATTTCTGACTTCTGAGCTGTGAAAGGGGTCACCATGTAGTCTTTAAGATTCTGACTTAGAAAGCAGTCAAAGAATCTGTTTACATTGAAGCTAGCCTGAGTTGTTTCATCAAAACCTATCAAGTTTATGAAGAAATTTCTAGTCAGCTCTTGCAAGACTGTCTGATCTGAAGGAATGTTTCCCATACTGTCTCGCAGTTAGGAGATTTTGAGTAGAGAGGAATGAAAGAATTTTGAATTAGAATCCCCTTTCCTTAGCAAATTGATTCTTGCTTTCTGTCTTAAAAAAAAATAATTATGCAAAGTCAATGCTTCTTGATGAACCTTAAGCCTTTGGATTTCAGCTAACTTCAAGACAGTGTTGTAAGGAGAATTGTAGCAGGGTTCCTGAGCTTCTTTCAGCTTATGCTTATTATCAATTAGGCTTTTAGTATTGTCCTTGACAAAGGCCTTGAGACCTGCCTTCACAAAGTCATTGCAAACTATTATATTCTGGCTTTGAATGATTTGGAAATTCAGGGTGATAGTATGAGTTTGGCAGCTATTGCCCAGTACTGATAATATCGGACGATTACATATGAAGCGTCTTTTATGTTAAAAGAGGCATATGCTTGCTTGGCAGATTAGCAAATGCAACAATCGTCTTTACTTGCTTTGCTGTTGTGGCATCCACTATATTGTCAAAATTTAACACTATGACCTAATAATACATGAAAATGTAGTGTAGTTTTACACACGCGTAGGCGTACATTAAAAGCATTTATGTTGTCCCCTAATCAGATATCAATGCACATTAGACATGCACTATCCTCAATTTCCTGTAGTGCTTTCTTTGCTAAATTCTCATCCAATGTAATGGATGTAAAAGGGTTTCTCGGATTTTAACTTGTATTTCTAACTTAACCCGTCTAGTTTTGTCCATATACTTGTGCTGGCCCGTAGGTGGTTTGCAAATAATTCATCACCAAACAGATTCTTTGGATGCAATTTTGTAGGCTACCATAACTTACTTCACTCAAATGTTAAATTATGATCCAAAACTTAAATGAAAAACACTTTACACTCTCAAATCCTATAATTTTAACTGTAATCTCTCCTCTCTTTCTTTTGAAAAAGACTGTAATCTCTCTTGTTGAACTCCTGACGGTGACTGTGACCGGAAATCATTGAAATCGGCCATTCCATGCATCTGTATTCTGTACTATTAATTTCATTGACATGTAAATCTTGTAGCAACAAGAATGCTCGAGTTTCTTGGATTACATTAGCAATTTAGCACACCTTTTGGGACTTCAGACCTATCTCTTTTTCTAGGCCAAGAAAATCCATGATCAGTCATCAAGTACCACAGATACACCAAGTGTCTGGCCATTAGAAGTATTGATTCTGAGATGAGCGAGAAGTTTCGCATTTGAAGTGAGGTTTTGCAATGCACGTTAATAGTTGGTACTGTGGACAGGAGCCTTTTGTAAACATCCCAGATGAAGCAATCCGTGAAGCGTTGAAAGCAGTTCTTGGTATCTTGAAACTTTGACCTTTTATACTTCCAACTATGCCAAGTCATGGCTAGCCTGTTTACAATATGCTCACGTATGTTTTACATGCCAGATGTTGAAAACCATCCTCTTCTAATTCACTGCAAACGAGGAAAGGTACTACGAATTTTACCTGTTTATTTCGAGCTACTTCTGTAATGTTAAACTTGTTTGTTTTGTCTATGTCTAGCATCGTACCGGCTGCCTTGTGGGGTGCTTCAGAAAATTGCAGAGATGGTGTCTCTCTTCTATATTCGATGAGTACCAAAGGTTTGCTGCTGCGAAGGCTAGGCTATCAGATCAGCGCTTTGTTGAATTGTTCGACATTTCCAGTTTGAAGCATTTGCCTTTGTCATTTTCTTATTCCAGGCGATTATATGGTAGACAAAGCACAGTAGATCTTGTCGGTGTTTGAAAAGGTCTGAATTAAATTTAGTTTACATGTTTAAAAATACAAAAAATATATAGGGTTAATTCATACATATAATTCAAACTTATTTTTTTTATAAATTGTATTCACTCTTTCGAATATAAGAATTCAATTACATTAAAATTTGAAGAAGATATTTTTAAATATTTTATATATTTATTATGAATTTTTATTTAATATAATTCTTTGCCTTCTATTTCTTATCAAAAATCAATGTTATTTGAAAGTAACGTTTTATTTTTTGCTTTTTTTAAAACTATTAATTAAAATATTATTAATAATTAATTAATTATAATATAATTAATAAAATATTGTAATTAATTAAACAATTTTTTTTCAACATTTTTTGCAAATCAAATATTATTAATGATAATATTAATTATTTCTTTCTCTTAATCAACCATTGTAATTGTAATGATAATAATAATATTTATTCTTATTTTTATTAGATTTATTCTTATTTTAAAGAGTATAATTAAATTTATTTTTAATATTATTAAATTTATTTCAATTAATATAAATTAAATTAAATTTAATCTTAATTAATGTAATTAAATTTTAATAAATTCAGTTAATTCGTTTTCAAATTCGTTTCC